>PVLD010000338.1:0-308467 GCA_004027595.1 Dinomys branickii | reverse complement strand
TTTCTTTTTTTTTTTTTTTTTTTTTGGCAGTACTGGGGATCGAACTCAGGACCCTGCGCTTGCTAGGCAGACGCTTATTCCACTGAGCTATATCCCCAGCCCCCCCAACACCTATTGATTATATCCATAAATATAAATGGCCTCAATTCACCAGTCAAAAGAAACAGACTGGCAGAGTGGATTAAGAAACAAAATCCAACAATAAGCCGTATACAAAAAACACATTTTACTCAAAAGGAAATCCATAGACTGAAAGTCAAAGGATGGAAAACAATCCTCTAGGTAGCAGGAACCCAGAAAAAAGCAGGAGTAGCTATTATGTTTATGGACAATGTAAACTTCAAACCGAGAACAATCAAAAGAGATAAAGAAGGTCACTACATTCTTGTTAGGGGAAAACTGCAAGAGGATGAGATAACAATCCTAAACCTGTATGCACCAAATATGGGAACACCAAACTACATAAGACAAATCTTAACGGACCTGAAAACCCATATAATTAATAACACTATTGTAACAGGAGACCTCAACATCCCTTTGACACAAAGAGATAGGTCAACTGGACAAAAAATCAGCAAAGAGATAATAGATCTAAATCAAAGCTGGAAACAAATGGACTTACTGGATATTTACAAAGTGTTCCACCCTACAACATCAGAATATACATTTTTTCTCAGCTGTACATGGGACTTTCTCTAAAACAGACCCCACACTGTAGCCCATGGAGCATACCTACCTAATGTAAAAGAACTGAAATTATCCCATGCTTATTATCTCACCACAGTGCAATGAAATTGGGAATTAATGACAAAAGGAACTCCAAAAACCCATAAAAACTTGGAAATTAAACAACAACCTCCTGAACAACCGATGGGTCACAGAAGAAATTAAAGAAGATTAAAAAATACCTACAAACAACTATATATATATATATATATATATATATATATACACACACAAGTTACAGAAATCTGTGGGATGCAATGAAAGCAGTCCTCAGAGGGAAATTTATAGCAGTGCACTCACACATAAGGAAAACAGAAAGAGAACAAATAAATAGGCTAATGCTGTGCCTCCAACTTTTAGAAAAAAAAAGAACAAGTCAAGCTGAAAATCCAAAGAAGGGAGGAGAGTATAAAGATCAGGGCAGAAATTAATGCAATTGAAATGAAGAAAACCCTATAAAAATAAATGAATCAAAGAGTTGGTTCTTTCAAAAAAATTCATAAAATTGATAAACCCCTAGCCAACCTTATCAAAAAAAAGAAAACTCAAATTCATGCAGTAAAGGATGAAAAGAATGAAACTACTACAGGTTCTAAAGCAATTTAGATCATTAATTCCTACTTCGAAAATTTTTACTCCTAGAGGATAGAAAACTCAGAAGAATTGGACAGATTCTTAGATATGTACGAATTACCAAGGCTGAGTCAAGAAGATATAAAAATACTGAACAACCCAATATATCAATTAATGAAATTGAAAACGTGATTAAAAACTTACTGACAAAGAAAATCCCAAGCACTGATGGATTCACAGCAGAATTTTACAAGAAATTCAGAGGAGATTTAATAACAACACTCTTGAAACTCTTCAGTGAAATTGAAAAGGAAGCAATTCTCCCTAACTCACTTTTGGAGGCAAGTATTATACTGATACCAAAACCAGAGAAAGACCCAACTAAGAAAGAACTACAGACCAATCTCCCTAATGAATATAAATGCAAAGATACCCAATAAAATACTAGCAAATAGAATGCAGCAAATCATCAAGAAGATCATACACCACGACCAAGTCAGATTCATTCCAGGAATGCAGGGATGGTTCAATATTCACAGATCAATTAATGTTGTACACCATATCAATAAAGACAAAGAAAAAAAATGATCATCTCTATAGATGCAGAAAAAGCTTTCAGCAATGTTCAACATGAATTCATGATAAAAACTACAGAAAATAGGAAGAGATGGACTTTGCCTCAACCTGTTCAAAGCCGTATATGACCAACCAACAGCCAACATCATACTAAATGGACAAAAACTGAAAGCTTTTACTTTAAAATCAGGAACAAGAAAAGGATGTCCACTGTCACCACTCCTATTCAACATAGTTCTGGAAGCATTAGCCAGAGCAATTAGACAAGAGAAAAAAATAAAAGGAATAAGGATAGGAAAGGAAGAAGCAAAACTATCACTATTTGCAGATGACATGATACTTTACATGGAAGACCCCAAAAATTCCACAAAATGACTTCGTGAAATAATTGACAAATTCAGCAGAGTAGCTGGATACAAAGTCAACACCCCAAAATCAATAGCATTCCTATACACAAACAACAAACAGACTGAGAGAGAAATTAAGGAAACCATACCTTTCACAAGAGCACCCACGAAACTGAAATATTTTGGAATCAATCTAACAAGAGAAGTAAAAGATCTATTCAATGAAAACTATAGTACTCTGTAAAAAGAGATTGAAGAAGATTGCAATAAATGGAAAGATGTTCCTTGCTCATGGATATGAAGAACCAACATTGTGAAAATGGCCATACTACCAAAATTGTTGTACAGATTCAATGCAATTCCCATTAAACTACCATTAGCATACCTCACAGACCTAGAGAAAATATTCCTTAAATTCATCTGGAACAGGAAGAGACCCAGAATAGCAAAAGCAATCCTGGGCAACAAAGACAAGTCAGGTGGAATTACAATCCCTGACATGAAATTATACTACAAAGGTAGTGAAATATGATCAAAATGGTACTGGCAAAAAACAGACCAGCAGATCAGTGGAACAGACTGGAAGACACAGACACAATGACAAACATGCTCAGCCACCTAATCTTTGATAAAGGGGCCAAACAAACTTACTGGAAGAAAGATAGCCTCTTTAATAAATGGTGCTGGAGAAATTGGTTTGCCACCAGACTGAAAATAGATCCAAATGTATCACCATGCACCAAACTCAAGTCAAAATGGATCACAGATCTCAGTATTAAAACAGAAACACTAAATCTATTGGAAGAGAAAGTAGGTAAAATCCTTGAAGACATAGGGGTAGGCAGAGCGTTCATGAACAAAGCCCAAACAGTCCATGAAATACTTCAAAGAATCGACAACTGGGATTTCACCCTACTGAAAAGTTTTTGCATATCTAAATAAATCACCAGCAGAGTGAAAAGAAAACCTACAAATTGGGAAAAAATTTTAGCTGACTGTCCATTGGACAAAGGTCTTCTATCTAAAACATAAAAAGAATTAGAAAAACATCAGCCCCTTCCAAATTCAATGACCCAATCCAAAAATGGGCAGCCAAGATGCATACACACTTTTCAGATAAAGAAATACAAATGGCAAATAAATACATGAAAAAATGTTTGACATCATTAGTCATTCAAGAAATGCAAATTAAAGCAACCCTGAGATTTGACCTCACCCTAGTAATAATGGCTATCATTAAAAAACCAACCAATAATAAATACTGATGAGGCTGTGGAGAAGTAGGAACTCTTTTCCCCTGTTGGTGGGAATGCAGACTGGTGAAACCACGATGGAAATCAGTTTGGAGATTCCTCAGCAAACTAGGTCTAGAGGTCCCATCCAACCCAGCTAGTCCCCTTCTGAGTATTTTCTCAGAAGATCTGAAAACATCATATCACAGTGATATATGTGCACTCATGTTCAAAATGGCACAATATGTAATAGCTAAATTTTGGAAGCAACCCAAATGTCTATCCACTAAGGACTCTATAAAAAAATTGTGGTACTTTTATATAATGAAGTATTTAATCAGCTATAATGAAAGATAAACTCGAGGCTTCTATAGGTAAATGGTCACAACTAGAGACCATACTCATAAGTGAATTAAATCAGACCTACATGTATAAGCAATGTTCTCACTAGTCTGAGAACCTGAAAGAGTGAATAAAAACTAGGAGATATGATAGACATTGTGAAATGAAAGGAAAATTCTCAAAAGTAATGGGTAACTGGGGTGTGGGAAAGGAAAAGGGAAAGAAGGGGAAATCATGTATGTATGTGTATACAGGATAGCTAACAGTTGTACTACTGTCTTCTGTTGCTTTACTGAAAGGAACAGTTAATGATTACTGGTTTGATAATTATTGCATGTCTCTATTTGTTTTCCTGAGAAACCACTTTGAAGATATCAATACGTAATATAACAACAATTAATTTCCTACCACTTTGTCTGTAGCTCTGTATTGTTTGTATTGTTCATATGCTATTTTGTAAATGGATGTCTGTTTGTTAGTGTTTTCTTCCTTTATTCTTAAAAAAAAGAATAACTAAAGTAATTTTCAGGGTTTGTGGGGAGACCCCATCTCTAGCTTTTATATAATCAGTATAGACTTCTTGAAGCCATGCCTAGAAATCTTCAAACCTATAACTCTCTTAGGTTCCAAGATAAGTAGCAGCTTTCAGACCATCCCATGATGGGATCATCTTCTCCAAGCAGGAGCAGTTACCCTGTGGTGGGAACCAGGGAAGATTCCTTCCTGAGCAAGAGAAATCATCTCAGGGAAATTGAATTATCTCTTAAGCCATAAAGATTCTTGGAGCTATGAAACCAGAACTAAAGTTATGATTGACTGGCCCTGGTCACCTTGGCTAATCCATGAAAACCAGCCTCATTCTTTTCTCAGCAGGCCAGTCTGAATCTCTTCATCAGAGTGAGCCCCTTCTGGTTGCTCCAGCTAGAGAACTTCACCTATACCCTTTTTCTTTCTAACACTGCCTAAGAAACTGCTTATGCCTCAGACTGAAGTGTTTTGAAATTTTTTTCTGTGACATAAGTTAAGAACCTTCTTGGACCGAGTTGAGGTCCTCATCTTCTCTTCTCAGACTCCGTCTGGTGACAGAGGAATAAACTCACTTGCAATTGAGAGCCACATCTGATACACCCCCTGAGCAGGAGCAGGATTAAAATTCTTGAATTCTGCTTTGGCTGTAGAATTCACACTAAAAAATACCTGGACAATCATTGAGTTGTGTTTGTGTTCCACTGTCTCCATTTTAAGCAGACTACTTTAGGCTTTGGAGAACATGGTGTGTTTAGCAAAATGACACTGCCCTAAACTACTTCTACCCATGGCTGGATTTCTTGGTGATGGCTCCCTTCTTGGATCTGTCTCATGCATGGCTTCAGTGTACACCTGGTGCAAATCACCCCTGTGCAGAAAGCCAGCTCCTACAGTTCTGTGTCCAAGGCCCTGTGAGGAATCATGCAGTATATGCTCTGGGGAAGGGTTTTAAAAACACATCTGAGGACTAAACAGACTGCTCTGTGTTCTTTGTGCTCCTCCCACCTGGCCAAGGTGAATGAGTGCTTTGCATTTATACCATGCTCCTTTCAGGCAACTGGAAAACAACTGAAAATGTGCAAAGGCAGCTCTGCACAGTGCCAACACTGCATAAAAATCATCCTGCACTCAGGCCTGCAGAGCATTTTGAAGCCCGGTAATCCTCAGCTGGAGCTGGCAAGATAAGTGTTGTTGAAAATTTTCTGTTTAGCTCGAAGTCTTCCTCTTATTTTCTTCCCTTAAGGAAAGGAATGTAAATAGGAGAGAACACATTTATTTCTTTTCCTGACATTCCTTCATCTGCAGAGCATTAGCTGCCTGTTTGTTACAGTCCTGGGTTGCTACTGGGTCAGGAGGCAGGAAGGAAGCTATGGGCAGAATGATTCCTTGATTTAAAAGGACAGCATTGCAAGTGCACAGAGTCCACAAGCCAAGACTCAGGCTGGTGCCTACTGGATGAGACACTGGAAATAGGACCCAAGTTGATTGCATTATAAGGGGGTTGGGCTGCCCATCTCACTCTCAAGCACAGACACTACCGAAACAAATGAACAACCTGTACCATGTATTTCTCTGAATGGCCACTCATTACATTTCTGACCTACCTAGGAGAGGTCAGGAGCCCTCGATTCCAGGAATCTGTCTGTGCTGAAGCTGAGTATTTTATTTTTTGTGTGTGCTTCATCTTGTTATTTTTTTATTACTATATGTTTGTAGTACATAATGGTCACATTCATTATGGGGGATTTGTACACGTACATAACACACCTTAAGTCTTTCCTCCGTACTCCCTCCAACTCTTCCTCTCCACATTTATAAGAGCTCTACTTCCATTTTTTCCTTGTTTTCCTTTAAATCCTCTTTCCTTCCCTTCCCTCCCTCCTCCTTCCCTTCTTTTCTTCCCCTTTCCATTTGAACAAGTTTTTGTACTTTCTAATAACCAGTGAGCATAAACAATGTAGCCCCAAACAGGAAAGCTCAGGTCTATTCTTCAGCCTCACCCAGGGTAACTGAGGTTGAATGATTTTTGGTTATTACTGTGTGTGTGTGTGTGTGTGTGTGTGTGTGTGTGTGTGTGTGTTACTGGGGCTTGAACCAGGGCCTTTGTGTTGGGCTACATCCTTAACCTGTTTTAATGTTTTTGTATTTTGAGATAGTCTTGCTAAGTTGACCAGGTTGGGTTCAAATTTGTGATCCTCCTGCCTCAACTTAGAGTCTGGGATTACAGGCACGTATCATCATACTGGCTGAGATCTTGTGAATTTGCCATGATAAATTTTGTGTCTTCTTATAGGTTGGAAACTCACTGAAGGACAGGAAACTTGGTTATGGGGAATGTGTAAGTCTCAGGGCCTGTTCTCTCTCCCTTCCATTGTGTGTTCCCGACTGCCTGGGTTGGCCAGTCTCAGCCTCCTGTCTAGGTCAGACAGGGAACGATTTCTATTACTACCTCTGGGAGAGTGACCCTTGTTACTTCTTAACTGATTTGATGCTGAGATTCTGTGGATGGAAATTTGAACAAGTGATTAGTGTCCTGGTCACCTTTTTGCTCTTTGCAAGATGATTTCTAGTGGCAACAAGTGTGTTGGTTGATGGATTGGAGTAGTGTATTTTCAGACTTTCAGGGTGACAGTTATGAAGGCTGCAGTTAGACTATAGAGAGGACAAACTGTGCACTAATGCCTGGGAGAGCCTGGAGCACTGTGGGCTTAGACGTGCACTAGACCTTTTCCTTTGCCCCTAGGCTGATTGGAGGCTTACTCCAGGATTCCAGCTCCTGCTAAGTTTGGAAATCATATCTTCATCATTTGACCTCATTTGTATCCCCTCTTCCCAAAGCTTATTTGGATAATTGACAGCTTCGTTGTCAAGGAAAGTGAGTTCTCTGTATGATTGGGAGGTAAGAGTCACGAGGCTGCCATATTTGGCTGAAAATATATTTTTTTTAATTAAGAAGGAAGATGAATCAAGAAAGAGCCGAGTCATTAGCAGGAGCTTCTGCTCCCATTGTGATCATATGTTATTGCTGTAGAGAGACTTTTCCTTGAGACTCAGGGAAAATCCAGGTCCTCAATAATGCTTTGGTCTGATAAGCAAAGTGGCAGCATATGGAAGTGGTGATATGAGTTCAAATGTTAGCCTTGCAGTCCAAGGCTCTGGCTTCTTGGAATGACACTGCTTCTTGTTAGCTGTGTAAGTAGCAAGTCACAATCTCACTGAGGCACTGTTTCCTTCCCTGACAAGCATGGATAATAATACTTGTCTGGGTCACCTAATGGGGTGATTCTGAAGACCCAAAGAAGTACATTAAAATTTTGTCTTATATGGGGATTCTAAAATCAGAATGTATGATGAAAGTCAAATGTAGTAAAATTACCCTTATGAATAGTAAGATTATGTATAGGAGACAAATATATTGTTTCCTAAGTTCAACACAACCAGGGTTTTTCCAAGTTCCGTTTCAAGCCTTCCACTGAATGTAAGATGAAGCACTTGGTTTGCATTTAGAGACTTTTTTTGTTGTATAAAAAACACAGTACTTTAAACATTAGAACTTTTCTTCAAACAAAGAGATTCTCCAAAAATGAGAGACAGGTGAGCAATGGGACTAACGGGAGGAGAAGCAGCCGCATCACCCGTCTCAGACTCTGAGCCCCAGTGGCAAGTGGCACAGCTTGCACCGGGCAGGCTGTTTCTCTCCTTCTTGGCTACTTTAACTTCTCTACTTTATTGCCTTGTATGTGTATCCTTGAATTCTTTTCTTTCAATTTTATTTTAAAGAAAATAAAATAATAGAAAACAATAAAAACCATACAGAATTTCAAAACAAGATGATAGAAAATTAACAATGGTTATTATATTGCATATTGTTATCTTCAAAGTAGTTGTTTAGATTACCAGATATAGGCATGAAAAATTGATCAAACAGGGGCGGAGCTGGGCAGTCCACTGTGGGTGCCCCGTGGACTCAATCTGGCCCCCGGCATCGCTGCAACAGGGCAGAGTCCAAGGGTATAAATAAACCCAAAAGTACAGTTATTATCACAGGGGAGATGACTGATTGGGTGGTAGAACAACAGAGATGAGGGTGGAGAAAATTGATTAATCAAACGAGCCATCATCTGTACAACTGAGTAACAAATGTGAAGATAACATTATGTAATACAGCATCCAGAGTTAATTCCCTACTATGTTCTGTATAATTTTGTATTTCCCTTATTGTCTGTGTTAACAGATACGAAGATAACTTGATGTAATACAGCATCCAGTGCTAATTTGCTACTATCTTGTCTATAATTTGGTATTTCCTTTAATGTTTATGTGTTAACTAATGTGAAGATAACATTATGTAATACAACATCCAGTGCTAACTCCCTACGATATTCTCTATAATTTTGTATTTCCTATATTGTTTATGTGTTATTCTGGTTTATATGTCTCCATTCTTTTGTCTTTAAAATAAAAAAAATTTGATCAAACAATATAAGCACCAACTGTTCCTTTCAATGAACTAACAGAAATTAGTAGTATAATTATCTTAGCTGTCTTGTGTGTGTGTGTGTGTGTGTGTGTGTGTGTGTGTGCATGCGTGTGTGCATGTATATTCCCCCTTCCTTCTTTTCTCCTTTCCCCAATCTCAGTTGTTCATTCCTTTTGAGCCGTTTCTTTCTCTTTCACAATTTCTATTGTACTTTTGGACTTTGTTTACTAAGTACAAATGGCAAATAAATATGTGAAAAAATATGCAAAACAGAGATCCAAATTAAAACAACATTGAGATTGCATCTCACCCAAGAAAGAATGGTTATCATCAAGAAATCAACTAATAACAAATGCTGGTGGGGCTATGGGGAAAAAGGAAACTCTTTCCACTGTTGGCAGTGTAGACTGGTGAACCACTGTGGAAATCAGTGTGGAGATTCAAAAAAAAAACCCATAAAACCTAGGATTAGAGGCCCCATTTGACTCAGTTATTCCCCCTCTGGGTATTTTTCCAGAAGAATTGAAAACATCATTCCACAGTGATATTTGCACACCTATGTTTATAACAGCACAATTTATAATAGCTAAGTCGTAGAAACAACTCAAATGTCCATCAACTGAGGAATGGATAAAAATGTGATATTTTTATACAATGGAGCACTACTCAGCTATAAAGAAAGATAAACTTGAGGCTTTTATGGGTAAGTGGATGCAACTAGAGACCGCATTCATAAGTGAAATAAATTAGAGTTGCATATTAAACATCATACTGAATTCTTAGAAGGTAAATACATGCATGTGACTACACTGCAGTAAAAGCTTTGAAAAAAATCAAAGGGTTACATAAAAGAGAGATGAAATTGTAAAGGAAAGAGCTAGAACAAGGGCTTCCCAGAACTGTGATTTAGACCTGGCCTGTTAAGCCCAGGCTGGTGCTTGAGCAAGAGCCAACTGAGGTACTGGGTGCAGATGCTACAGTGGTTGCTTAGTTCTTGAAACCAAGAGCTCAGCAGAAGGTGGTTTTGTTAAAAGCTAGTTTGCAATTGTACAGTACACCACATATATAATGAAACTATCACCGTAATCAAGATAATGAACGTTTCCAGCAGTCTCGAAAGTTTCCTTATGCTGCTCTAAGTATTACTCAGATTTCATGTTGCTGTGACATCATGACACCTGACACCTGAAATGTGAGGGAGGATAGGTTTACTTTGGCTCTCAGTTTCAAAGGTTTCACGACGGTTGGCTTATTTCAAGGCTGAGAAATCTTAGTGGAAGGGTGTGGCGGAAGAAAGGTGCTCAGTTTTATGTTGTCTGGGAAGCAGAATGGGTTGGAAAGAATGTTGAATTGGCCAAGGATAAGATATTGCCCCCAAGATCATGCCTTTGACCTACTTCCTCCAACCAAGCCCTACCTCCTGACAGGACATTCAGCTATGAACCCATCAGTGGGCCAATCAATAGATGGAGTTAGTGCCCCCACAATCAGTCACCTAACCAGGAATCTCTTAACCCACTCAAGTTGACAACTGAGATTGACCATCAGACTTAGATACACTAGCCTCCCTCCACTCATTCTCAGGCAAGACCAGTCTGCTTTCACCACTAAGTATTCCTCTGCATTTTCCAGAATTTTAGATAAAGGAAATCATTGAGGACCATTTGTCTTCTTTTCTACAGCACAAATTACTTTGAGATTCATGCATATTGTTGTATACATCAACAATTTCTCTATTTTATCACTGGGTAGTACTCCGTTGTACAGGTATAGCATAATTTATCTATAATCGATGGAAATTTGAGTTGTTTTTTATTTTTGGCTGCTACACTAAAAAGCAACGATGAATATTCATGCACAAGCCCTCATGTTTTCCGTTCATTTAGGTGTGAAATGGCTGGATCATATAATAGATTTATGTTTAAAGAAACTGTCAAACTATTTTTTCAAAAATTTAGTATCACTTGATATTTCTGCCCATTGTATGTGAGAATTCCAGTTGCTCTGCATCTTCAGCAACACTTGGTATAATGAGACATTCATTTGCTGGGTTTGGAGTTACAGTAGTTTTCCTTTGCATTTCCTTGATGACTGATGGTATTGAGAATCTGTACATGTGGTTTTGGCCCTTCATAGATGGCTTTTGAAGTGTCTGCTCATTTTTTTCCACTAAAAATAGGCTGTCTTCGTATCATTGAGATGTAAAAGTTCTTTGTATATTAGGCTACAAGTCTTTCTCTGAGTATTTCCTGTCAGCTAGTGGCTTGCCTATATATTTTTAAAAGAATCTTTCTCAAAGAAAAGAATTGTGATAAAACACTATTGATGAATGCATCTATGAAAATGGCTTTTTATTTTTGTTTTCTGTCTAAGACAACTTAAAAACTCCAAGATTACAAAGGTTCTTCTTTATATCTTCTTTTAGGGATTTCATAATTAGAAGTTTTATGCAGAAGCCTATAACCCGTTTCAAATTACTTTTTGTTGTATGGTGTGAGGGAAGGGTCTCTAGTCATCACTCCCACCCTGTGGACATCCAGTTGGTCTGGCACCTTTGTTAGAAAAACTATTCCTTCATTGAATTACCTTGAAACCCTTGCTGAAATATCGGCTGACCATATACACACGGCTATATTGCTGGCTTCTCTTCTGCCTAGGGTTTGAGTTGGCCTCTGTGGCAGGGACAGGCTACAAGGAAGTCATAGTTCCATAACTGGACCAGCCTCCTGAAATGGCTTTTTGACATCCAATATATATTTTTCACGTAAAACTAACATATTAACTCCCAAATAGAACCAGGAAAAGACCAAAAGGGAGAAAGCAAAAGAAAACGTTCACTTAGCATCTCATTTTCTGAGGCAAATTGCTCTTTACTTGAAAAGTACTTGTTCTGTGAATATTTAAGGGGTGTAATCGGCAGCAGAATTGTCTGGTGGTTAAAAGTACAACCTGGAGCCGGTTCCAGTCCCATCTCTTCCACTCACCGCTTTGTTATCTCAGGCAAGTAACTTAATACTGCTTGGCTTTGTTTCCCTCATCTATAAAATAAAATCTACAACATATGCTTATTTGAGGGCTCAGGAGGGTTGAAGTAATCAATGTGAGGCACCTAGTGTAGTCTCTAGGACAAAATAAACCCTGAAAAATTTGTGGGTGTCTTCTTCATTCCTTTCATCGCTCACATCAATTTCCCAGCACCACTATCTTTATAGAACCAGGTACGTAGACTGAAGCAGGCACCTAACCATGCCTCTGTGTGAATGTTCTTTCATGTGAGTAGGGTTCTGGTCTCACCATATGTATTTTTGCATTTACTGAGCAAATGAAGCAAACTCTTAAGAGAGTTGGTACAGATGCCAGCACTATGTTCTTGTCTAGTGAAGCCTTGGGCCTCTTGGTAGCTGTTGGGGCCAACTGGACACCAGTTAGCAAGTCTCCATCCAAATGTGGCTGCGAAATATTGGGAGAGTGAGTGCTGACCTTCAAAACCAGGGGGCTCCGCAGATCTGGCTTCCAGTCACCCACACAGCCTCCCTCCTGCCGTGGCGATGCCAGCATTTCAGAGGTGAACTAATTTCATCCTTCAAATCTAGACTTTCTTTAAGTCTTGTTACAAATATTATATGAGATACAAGGATGATATGAATATGTGAGTAGAGTTTAAATATTATTTATTTAAAAATTATCCACATACTGTAAAAGTTCCAAAAATTCCTATAAGATAATTTATGCCTCTCTTCACCTTTACCTTTTTTAAAAAGCTGTAAAGTGTGTGTATCCATTGCTAGAGTTTTACGTGTATAAATTTATAGCATAAAGAAGGGCAGCAAAGGCATGATGCAGCTGTGGAATCAACTCCATGGAACAGATGGAACACAGATGTATAACCCTCCCAACAGGAAGAAATACGAGGTGAAATTTGAAACTCTCCTACTGACCTCAGCTCTTTTGGAGAAGGTAATGACTTCTGTAGTATAAATCTACTGAAGAACCCAAGGAGATTAGAAAGATGGCTGTTAACATAAATCCTTGGGGAAGTCAGTGGCTGCCCTTAATGTCCCCACTTGTACCACCAGTTCACCTTTCTGTACTGCAATTCGTGGAAGCTGACTTGCACGGGACATTTTGGTGGACCTTGTGTTTGGCTCTTGGCAGCCACCTGCGAGAGAACAGAGGGTGAGAGGGCTCTGAGTCATCCCTCTGCGTCCCTGCTCCCTTCTTCCTGAAGGCTTTTGGTCCTCTACGCTGTCCTCTCAGCAGTGGCTCGGCTCTGCCAGCAGCTCCCTGACCCTTCAGGTCCAGGGAGCCGGTGCCTTTCTGCGGTGGTAGTTGTAGCATGTTCACCCTCCCCTGTGGGCCCCCTTAATCATCATTCAAGCGATTCCTTTGTGGGTCTCCTTAGTGGGACCACACCATCCGTTTCCTGCGTGGGCCCTGACTGATACAATGGCCAAAATAAGCTCTTCCATGAGAGGCGCTGAGAGAGGCATCAGAGATAAGGAAGAGAATCCTATCCACTTGCTGCAGCCTTCTCTATGCTGAGCACTGTGGGAAGTATTCTGAATACACTCCTGACGTGTTTGTTCTGTCTCTGCTCTCAAAGTATGACACAGCTTAACTCTCACAACAACCATAGGCCTGTTATCACTACTCCAGACATGGGGAGGCTGGCTCTCAGTAAGAGAGGTTATGCTACTTCTCCTAAGGTCACCACCAATACGCGATTGTAGAGCTGGCATCGAACCCTGGTCACTGAACTCCAAAGGCCATGTCTTACTTACTCCACTGCAGGGACAGCTGCTACAGTGTCTTTTGAAGTCAGTGACTGGGTGAATTCCTTGGAGCAGAGCTTTGCTTCATCTGGGTGATGAGGAAATGTAGGGAAAGCTTAGAGTTTTCACAAGTGAAGGTCATGGGGCTGAGCTTCTCAGGGGTTGTGGGTGAACTGGTAGAGGGATATGTTTGATGGGTGCTGACAGATGAAGGCCGTACTGGGAGGCTGAGGAAAAGGCTGAGGTGTTCAGATTCTTACTTCTGATTCTTCCTGGTTCTGCCACGAGCTCGCTGTTCACAGCAGGTCTTTTGTTGGAGGGCAGGCATTTCCCCATGCTTTGGCACAGGCATTTGTGGGCTTGGAAGTGAATTGTACCCTGTGGATTGGAATCTTCACCAGGAAGACATTCTCCGCAGCTTCCTGAAGGACATGCTAAGTCCCAAAGGGAAAATACACTTGCTGACACACTGTTTGGAGTCAGGATTCAAACCTTGGGTCTCCCTCCATCCTTTCGAGGATTGTCCATCTGATCCAGGCAAGATGACCTGGGAGTGAACCACCTTCCTGAAGGGACATTCCTGAGCAGCAACAGGGACAGTCTGCACACCCACAGATGACCTCCGGGGATTCGCTCAGCAGCCTGCTCACAGCACAGCCCGTGACTCACAGACCGCTGGGATAGCTGGCTGAAGGTGGGCCGCTGCCTGCTCGCCTCCGCCAGATGAGAGCTGGCAGTGAGCAGCAAGCCTCTGCCCTCACTTTCATTTGGAGAGGCTGCGGGTGTTCCAGCGAGCTCCTGACTAGCCCAGTTTTCTCCTTTTCTTCCCTGTCTCTCCCTCCAACTTTTCCTGTGTCTGCTCTTCTTTCCTATCCTGTTTCCTACTTCATCTTTCTATTTCCTCCTGTCATTGCTCCTTTCCCTTTTGTCTTCCATGTCTCTTTATTCTTCAAGTGCAAAGAGTCACTTCGGTTGGTTTCAGACATACATTCAGCCAGTGGAATTCAAGGTTGGAAGGGACTTTGCCCTTTTAATGGCACATCTTTCTATGGTACCCATGTCATTGTCTCTGATATCTCATCCAACATCAGGCACATAAAGGGGTTCTTCCTAACCATGTGTGAGGCACAGACCTGTAATCCTAGCTACTCAGGAGGCTGAGGCAGGAGGGTTGCAAGTTCAAGACTACTTGGGAAATTTAACAAGACCCTGTTTGTGAGGGGGAGAAAGATGAGGCAGAGAGAGAGAGAGGAGTGAGAGAGAGAGAAAGAGACAGAGACAGAGAGACAGAGACAGAGAGAAAGAGAGAGACAGAGAAATGCTATTAGACACAGAAAAGCTGTGGCTTTCAAAAGATTCAGATTACAAAATATTAGGCAATTGAAACATGTATATGCTGAAAGTTCTCTTGGAAGAGTTCAAACAAATGCTAACATTTTCTTCATTCCCAGTTCTATGTATGATGAGAAAGCGGGGTACCATCAGGTTAACTCTATCTGCAACTAAACAGTAACAACCAAACCCTCACTTTCTATGGAAGTAAAATTCAAGGTGATTTTGAGTCGTCTTTGTGTCTTGGCTTTGGAAAAGCCTGGGTAGGGCACTAGGGTGCCGGGCCAGGTGCCAGTTTATGCGACTCACTGCCTGGGCCCCTCTCCTGGTCTGCACAACTCTGCTCACCTCACAGAGAACAAAAGAAAAAGCTTCCTTTTCACTTTTCCACTGCACTCCCATGTCTGAACAACACTGCAGGATTTTCCACGACCTTGAAAATAACTGTTGATGACAAGAGTGGGAGGCCGTTGCCAAGAATTCTTATTTGTAGGAAAATCTCAAGAGCCGCTTTTCTTCATCTCCACCCTACCCTAGTATTTACCCCATTATGATTGGCCCAGCATCCATATAAGTCATTCCAGGAAAATGGGTGCGTCTGACTCCCCTAGGCCTTATAACTTACAGCGAGGGGAGGTCTAGAGCTAAGCATCTGTTGCTACACCACCATGTGGTTTGGATGCGTGGCATCCGTGAATAAAGCACCTGCAGTGTCTCAGAAGCGCCGGCACAGCAGCCCTGACACGCTCAAAGAGCTCGGCTCCCTGGAGCTGTGAGCTCACTGCAGGGTGGAAAGCGGTACATTATTTGGGTATTCACTGCCCAATGACTTGCTCCAGGCTTGACCTTGTGTAGGCTTCTTGGCTTAGGGGGAGGTGAGGTCACCGTGCTTCCTGCAGCTGTTGGAGCCGGAGGAGTCACCTCCTCCCCAGAGCCCTGAGAGGGGCGGATTGAAAGCCAGTGTGTGTGGGCTTCATGGCTGCAGTATCACTAGCACCTGTGGCTGCAGGGAGACGCTGTATTCCACATAGCAAATGGGTTGACGACACCAGTGGCCTGACTGACAGCTGATCTAGGTTGCCCTGATGCACATCTGTAAGTTTTCCCACACATGCTGGGGTGTGGTTCATGTTAGGCCAAAGTCTCTTTTGTGTCCAAGTGGTCTTTATAGATTTACTAAATTGTTCTCAGAAAAAAATCAGAACCTCTAATTACTAACACTGAGTTGGCACTGACGTTTTAAAAACATTATTTTCTTATAGGCGGTGAACTGACATGCAATGCCACATTTCTCCTAATTTTTAACTCAGAATTTCAGTCTTTAGAACAATTAATGTACACTAAACAAGAACCCAAGTAGACATCCATTCAGATATAGCTAACAAATACAGAAACATATAGAATATATTCTTTTGAACTCTTGAATTGTGCGCTACTGTATTAAAGCGCCAAAAATGTTTTAATCATGTGTTTGTCAAGTGTATTTGACCAAGCCACTCTCTAGCAATCTGTCCTAGCTTACACTACTCTCTAGCAAGTCTCTTCTAGGTTGGAAGACAGAGTCATACACACCTTTTTCCTTTGAAAGTCTGTTCTCTATTCTGCAGAATTTGTCATTCATTAAACAAATAGTAATGGGATCCATTTACTCATTCACTAACTTATTCATCATTGTAGTAAAAGTGTACCAAGTGTCTACTGTGGTAGCAAGCCCTGAGCGATACACGGTAGTGCTGAGCTCTGCTCTTATCCTTAAGAACCTCACAACCCAGCCAATAAACTGAAGCACACAAGAAATAAAGTAGCTGAAGATACAGAACCCAAGGCTCAGGAGAGAGGCCCGGCCCAGAACCTAGGTCTGCGAGATGTAAGCAAAGGAATGGTGGTCAAAGCCATGGGAGGAGAGGAAAGCACAGAGAGGCTGAAGGAGGACTGGGAAAAAGATGGGATTCCAGGAACCAGGAAACTAAAGACCTGGACAGAGAGACAAGAGGCTGTGAAAGACACAGGAAACTGCAGAAGAAACTTTCTCACCACTAGTGCATGGCCAGGAATTCAGCGGTTAACTTGGGCAGCAACAAAGGGGAGGATCAGTGGTGTATAGCTTTCTAGGTTTGCTCACAGGAAGGGAGCCTGCTTAGGTATAAGGCCCAGCTTTAAGAAAGGAGCCCACTTTTTGGAAAAGCCGAGGCTGGGGAAGGGATCTGGCTGACGGTAAGGCCGAGCCTGGGGAAGGGAGCCCACGTAGGTGTAAGGCTGAGCTTGGAGAATGGAGGCCGCTTAGTGGAAAAGCCTAGGCCGGTTGTTTTTGTTAATAAGTTTTAAAAAAATTCATTGAGTCAAGAAATATAATATGGATTACAGTGGCCTGTCTATAAAATCTGGAACCTAAATTGGTCTTTGGACTTTGGGGCATGTACAGAAATGCAGAGTGCAATCGATAACCACTTGCCCCAGTGTGAGTGGCTGCCGTGATGAGTGTGGTCTGTGAACTTGGGGAGCGCTTGGTGTTACACTCGGGGGTGAGCTCTGCATTAATGTTGTCTGTGTGGAGAGGAGCCAGGAGAGCTTGTCTTTGAAGGCAGAACCTTCACACACACAAATGTTACAGAGAACAGCAGAGCTGTGAAGAAAGGCAGGAAGAAGACAGGTCATTCTTGTTTTCCTAACAATGTTACTTTTTAAAAAAGCATATGCCTAGGTTGAATATAATGCTCGGCACATGGTAAATGCTAAATTAATGCTATATCATAATGATATTACAGTGATCAGAGTTTAATTGGATATTCTTGTATTTACAGGGTAGACTTGATTTCCCAGGGACATAGGTGCATAGGTGACGTCCACCTCAAATAACAAAAGCAAGTGTGACTTCTGTGTCCTCTACGCTGTGATTTTTCCCTGTCTCCTGCCATCATATGTCCTTTGTGTCTGTTCCAGTGCAGAAATGACTGCATTAACAAGCAAGTCCACTTCCTGTGATAGCTGTTTCCAAACAAACAATCACCACATTGTGGTTTATATCTAGATGTCTCCTCAAAGCCTCATGCACTCGTACATAGGTGGGGCTTTGGGAAGGTGACTATATTATGGGCATGTGATAGTCCTCAATGGCTTAGTCCACTGATGGGTTTATAGCTGGGTGTGATGTTGGAAGGTGTGGCCTAGTGAGAAGAGACGGGGCACTGGGGGCACGGCCTGGAAGGGTATATATTGGAGGTGGCGAACCTATGGCAGATGTGTTGCAGCAGGCTGTTTGTCATCATCGAAATCTCTAAAAGGCTCACATCACTGGTACATATATTCCTCTGGCTCCTGCCCCACTTCCTTCCTGCTCTGCTGTGTGCGTTATATCTAGATGTCCCCCCAAAGCTTCATGCGCTCATAGATGGACCGTTTGGAAGGTGATTATGGGTGTGTGAACGTGGATTAAGGGTGTGTGATAACTAGATCAGTCCACCTATTGGTCTAGTGTAGTTCTGGGTGTGGATAACGGAAAAGCCCGCCCTGGGTTTGAGTGGCACCAACCAATAGGCCTGTAGCCTGAAGGGAATAAAGGGGAAAGGGAGGCTTGTGCTTGCTGCCTCCTGTCTGCCATGTCATGGGCTGTTTCTCCTCTCCCAGGCTTGGAGCCCGCTGACTACAGACTGAAACCTCTATGAACTGCGAGCGGAAATAAACCTTTCCTCCTTTAACTAATGGGTGTAGAGTGTTTTGCCTCAGCAGCGAGGAATTAGCTGGGATGTCTGCCCCGAGTTCTTTCTCACTCTGCGATGCCCGTCTACCCTGCTGTCCTGCCCTGGAACTAGCAACTATGGACTGAAACCTCTACGGGTTGTGAAATAAACCTCTCCTACTCCAGCTTGTGTTTGTCAGGTGTTGTGTTGCAGCAGTGAGAAAGTCAGTCAGACCACACCATTTATTGCACCAAAAATCTCAGACGTTTAAAACATCTCAAGTATTTTTAACCATATAGTGATGGTTATATCTTCTTGCTCATAGATGACTTAACCTTGTGAATGCTGAAATGTCAGGGACTGTACACTATGGCTTTGGATTGTTTTGGAGGGAAGTGAATAGGCATAGAGAACAGTTGGTCCTTCGAGGCAAGGTTGGTTAGGAAAGCCTTTGTACTCGCGGTCTGTTGGCGTCTTCAGCTTCCTAGAAGAAGGTGGTTCAAGACTGGAGCCTCAGGTTTGGCTCTAACACTCAGGATCCTCTCAGGAGTACAGGTCAACTGTACTGTATCTGTAGCTGCAGACCTGCTCTTCCACCTCTGCCAGATCAGGACCGGCCCTCTCCACTCCCTAAATGTTAGGGGGACTTGGATAAAATCTTCAAATTGTCTTGGGAAGCTCCTTTTCTTAGGTTTGGAGGAGGGATAAAGCCCCAAGGTTTCTTTCTTGGAAGAAAGCTGTGTCCATAATACATCAAAATCCCTCACTGTATTTCTAAAAACCCCAGCCTGTTCTGCATATGGGTGAAGGGTTAAAACATGTCCTGTGATGGGTTTCCAAATTCCCCACCTTGGTCATTTCACTTCAGACACGGACTATTCCATCTACTGCTTCTGTATTTCATCCCAAATTTCCCATAATAAAAACAGTAGTACTCTAACAAGACTCCTCTACTAGAGTTATTGCTCTTTTTCTCCTTTTCTTCATGATGGAAATCACTGGACAGGATTCTCCTCCTTCCCCTTTCCCAGTTGGAATCCACCCATTTGTCATTTGGATCTCAGGCCAAACATCCCCTCCTCCCTCCATACCTCTGCGATGCCTTCCTAGTATAAATTCTTAAGGATCAGGAGCATTCACTAATTTCATGGTTGTACTTATTAATATGGTAATTTGGTTAATGTTTGTCTTTTCATCACCATACCACCGCATATAGTAATGCTTATCAAATACTTGGGAATGAATGGATAATCTGATCAACTATTTGACTATGCTATCTGTAGAAATCCTTCCTCTCAGATGTAAAGACAAAAAAATTACTGTAGTTATTTCTCACTCACTTTGTAAGTCTTAATCTGCTGCCAGTGGTTTACAGTAAGATAAGAACATTGTTTTCTAGTTTTATTTCAGCAAGTATTCCTTGAGCAGCTACTATATCCTTGGCAAATGTTTTAGGTATGTTCTGTCTTTTTTTTTTTTTTGGCGGTACTGGGGATCGAACTCAGGACCCTGCGCTTGCTAGGCAGGCGCTTATTCCACTGAGCTATATCCCCAGCCCCTTGTTCTGTACATTGTTTCATGGGCCTTTGGAATACCCGTATGTGGTTGGTGTTAATATCTGTACTTTACAGGGGAGCAGGCAGAAGCTCAGATACTAAATGACTTGTCCAAGTCACTTACGTAATAAATTGTGAGTTTGAATTGGATTTTAGGTTTGTCTGGCACAAATCTGTTGTCTTTTTGGTATACTGTACTTCTGATATTTGATCTCACCATGGTTAGATATAAAATCATGTGCTTGGAATAAAGAGTGAGCTACTGATACCTATTCTTGTGTAGCGGGTACCAGGAGGTTGTTCATCTGCTCAAGCAAGGAAAGCACATCTGGTACACAGGGTGTATAATGGAGCCCCGCAAATGCTCATAAGAAAACAGTACGCTTCAGTGCGCTAGTCAGACCTTTGTGATCAAATCTTTGAGAAAGCTAACTTATCAGAGAAAAGGTTGCTTTTGGTTCCTGGTGTCAAAACCTTGTCAGCTGGCTGCAAGGCAGACACATCATGACAGAAGAGCACATTGGAGCAGAGCTGCTCACTTACGGGTCAGGAAGCAGGGACACAGGGAAAGAGCCAGAGAGGAAGAAGCCAAGGACTAGATAGAGCCCCAGGGTCACATCCCCTTGATCCCTCCAGGCCATCCCAGAAGTATGCTTTAGGAATCATTTAGGGTCTCCTCGAGCCAATCAAGTCAGATCGATAGTTGCAGTAACTAAAGAATCATAGAATGTTTAAGGCTCTTTAGCTCTCATTTTTGTTAGGAGAATAACGGGATTAAGTGATTTTTAGAACTTTATAGTTCTCATTTCTAATATTCTATGTAATGCCAACCCATCTTCCCACCGTGAATGTGCACAGTGTCAGCTCCAGGAGAATCCTTCCTTACCTCTGTGGCATTAGCTACTGTGTGGGCTAGGATGAGACTTCTGCTCTAAATAAGAGGGCTCAGACATCTCTTCAAATTTCCCTATGACGACTATATAGGACGCTAATTTTTCCACAGTTTCAAAGCAAGTCATTCTGAGTTTATCAGAAATTCTTGGAAATGAAGAAACTGCCTGGCTTTTCCACAAGGCACAAGCGAATCAGACACGCTAACATGTGAATCTTCGCAGCTTTGATGCTTCTCTAGGCAATGCGTCACTCTCCCCATGAACTTTATTGAAACTCCAGGGCATGGAACACACCTCACAGTCAGGCAAACTTCTCCCCTGCAGACATGACATGCTGAGTGGATTTGATCTTTATTTAATCTTCACGTCTTCAAATAGTCTGAAGGACATTACTAGTCCCTTTTTACAAATCAGGGACGCTGTGACTTGAGAATTTAAATAACTTACCAAAACCCGCATATCAAAGTCAGGATTCAGGTTCAGGCTTTCTAGCCTTAGCTCCTACCCTCTCACTGGTTCGTCTGCCAAGAACCACAGACAGACATTCTCCTTTGGAGCTACAGCGAAAATAAGGACACCAAAGCCCTTTACACAGGCTCAGTTCAATTCGTGGCTCTCTTACCAAGCAACTGGGGGATTCTGGTCACGTTACCTAGGCTTTCTGCACCGGGTTCCTCTGCTGGAAAATGAGGCTAGTAACAGTACCTACGGTGTAGCTCAGTTGTGAGGATTAATGAATTGATAAATGCAAACTGGCCCACAGCAAGTCCAGTGAATATTAGCTGTCGTTTTTTACCCGATGTCCTCTGCCTATTTTCTCTGAGCTTCCACGCTCTCACTGCACCGGGCTTGTTCATGAAAGAAATGTTTTGTTATTCAGTAAAATCAGCTTTCAAGGGAGACGATAGCCTAATTAATCAGATTCTTTGTTTCATGAATGCAGAATTTTTGAATATATTTGTGGTGAAATTTCTGTCTTACTCATGTTTAATTCTGGAAAATAAAAGAAGCAAAATTAGCTTAATTCTCTTCATTCTTGCCTGCTGACAATAGTGGTTGGTGACTGCCATGGTAGACCAACCATTTATTTACGTGGCAGTGCTGGGTGCTGAACCCAGGGGCTCATACCCTAGGCAAGAATTCTATCACTGAGATATACCACCAGCCCCTAGTCATTTTTAAACCTCCACTTGACAAAATCAGTGGCTGCTCTTCAGCCTTTTATGTAGATGACTATCATGGACTGATCAGGCCCACAACCTCCCAAATGAGAGGATGGTGCAGGCTTAAACACAAGAGACAAGTGGTATGATTTTAGGTCTCCAAGAAGATCAAAACCCTGTAATAGAATCAGGGATTTTTCTGGAGGCTGAGACAAAGAAATTCTCTGGGTAGCCCATTTTTATTTGGTTTTCAAACAAAGGAGAGGGATACTGAGGAAAGTGTGGGAACTAAGCAGGACCTTGGGAGTCAGCTCAAAGACTTCCTCAAGTAGGAAATTATGCTCATTAGGAGACTATTTTATCTCCAGGTTGACATTCACTGCAGAAGTGAGACAGCTGCAGTTACAGTTTCTATTTAGTTAATTGGGGTTGGAGCCAGGAGTCCTCAGCTGTGTCTTTATCTTGTTCTTTGAGATATCAAGGCCTCAAGGCTACTACAGGCCTCAGCTGGGCCTAGTGACTCATAGAGGTTCACTTACTACGAGACCACTGCCAATCTCCAGACAAGGGGCCTATACCTGGGACAGACTCACAAGTAAACATAGAAAGACAATTGATCAATTTTAAATCCTGCTCAGAGCTTCTGCATAGTGGTCTCCATCGGATTCCTCTCACTTATTACCAGTCTACTGAATGGTCAGTTGCTTCTGGTCTCTGGACTTTAGGTTCTCTGAAGACCCAGATGTCCCTGTTTAACTTGACAGTGTAACCTCCCTGCCCGGACAGGGACTGGCACTCAGTGGAGAGTTTAGGGAGTGCTATGAAATGAATGAGTGAATCTTTGCATCCACATTCAGAACATCCCAAATCTGGTTTTTCTGAGGCAGCAGAAGATGCTCTAACCCAGAGTAGAGACAGGATCTTGGCTTGCTTGGTGTTTGTTTTTCTCTCTAAAAGCAAGAATATTGACAGGGAGCAAAAACTAATGTCCCTCAGTTCTCACCTTGTTGCCAACAAGTTTAGAAGAAGCTCTGACATCAGCCTGGCGAATGTGTCCCATTTACCTCTCACTCCAGTGTGGATTTTGGCTAGGTAGGCTCTGGAGCTGTCTTTCACCACGCCATCACCACATATCTGGTGTCACTATATGACCTGCATGCCTGGCTGGATTATATTCCATCCTGTTACATCATTATGACTCATTTTTTAAAAAATGTTGTTTGCCTTAAGCATGTGCTAACTAGCTTGGACTTGCAAAGCTCTGCCTTGGATTATGCTAATGTGTTTCTACATTATTTATGCTACCTTCTTGTGTGTGGTTATTTAGCATAGGATTCTCTAAGGAAGGAATGGCTAAATTATCTGAAAGAAACATTCTGTTTCCCAAATAAGAATTCCATAGCCACAGTTTATCTCAGCAAGAACCATTTATATATATATGGCTCAAAGATCTGAGTCCTGGCTGTATTCAATCAATGACAGAGACATATACAAGCCCCAGTGTGTTCTTTCTATATATGAATGAAGCTCAAAGCCACATCACTGGGGCTTTTTCTTACACCGCCTGCCTTTGATAGCACCTGTCATACTCACGCTTGGAGCTCTGTGGCCTGCCTTTAAGATGTCTCAGACATATGTGTTACCTGCCATAGAACGGCTATAATTCCAGATCAGGATTCAAAGCCTAACTTGGCAACCTCAGGGAACTTCCTGGCTCTACAGCACTCTCCAATCAGTAGCATCTGCGTCGTCACCTAGGAACCTGGTAGAAATGCAAATTCCTAATCCTACCGCAGACCTCCAGCATCATCAGACTTTGAGGGCAGGGCCCAGCAATTTGTGCCTTAACATGTGATTCTAATGCATAGTAAATTTTCAAAATAATGGCTATAGGCTCTCTCCTTGCGACCCACAACTCTCAACTCTGACTATTACAGCCGTCTGATGGTACTTCACACTCCAGACTAATTAAACCAGAGGCATCTAAGCATGAAATTTAGAACAACAACAAAAAATAACTTCCCAGATGATTCTACAGCTAAAGCTGATAACTAATGTAAATCCATCGTCCTAGTCTCAAGGCACCAATCCTTTTCAGTATCAATCACATTTTCCTGTTACTCTTCAGAACCTGTGTTGGTTTCTGTTTTTCAAATGCTCCAGTGTAAACCTAGTTTTCTAAAGCACACTCAGACACAGATCTAAACAGAAACTGCCCACATCTGGCTTCTGCCTTATTCAGGAGCCCATCCCTTCAGTTCCATTCAGGGTTCGGTTCTTCTTGGCTGGAGGAAGCCAAGCCGTCATGATCCCTCCTTTCTCATTAGTCATCTCGACCTCTTTCCCTTTCCCAGGACCCTTGTCTTCGAGGCCATCCACACTGATTTGTGTGAGCAGCCAAGTCCAGCTGGCGTCATTGCTGAGCAGGAGCCTCAAGGCTGGGCCCAAGTAGGGGCAGAGGAGAACTGGGCTGGAGGAGGAGCAGGGGTTTAAACACAGTGAGAATTTGGAAACTGGGGTCAGCTTGGCCAAATACCAGCCAAATTACAGCAAAGCACACAAGGCAGCTATGCCCAGGTCAAGCAATGGGGTTGGGGGGCAGTGCTACAGAGCTTCCCACCCATCTTTCCCCGGTTGACAAGACTGTACCCCGGAGACATGGACTTAAATGTCCAGATAAGGTACTCTGGTACCTACAAGTGGCCCTGGTGGGAGCATGGGTCAGAAAGACCAGTTCTTGGGATGGCAAGAGAATTGTATGGTGTCTGTGTCCCAGACTCAACCATGGGTGCAAAGAGGACACCCCAGGCCCTGCAGGCTTGGCAGATGCAGCTGCCCCTCTGCCCCTTAAGAAAGGATTCCTCATATCCCCAACCAGAGAAACCAACTTAGGTAATAGGACTTTTTTTTGTCTTAAAGAAGAGATGACCTCAACTTTAAACAAGAAATAGTTTTGGCTTTCTTTAAAAAGTAAAATTTAAACTGAAAAATGCCACTTAGGCAGAGATGAAACTAGTATTTTTCTAGAAAGTTTGACTGTTCAAATAATGAGTTTCAGATTTGTCACAGTGCAAATGTTTGAGCAATAACAGTGATGAAACGAATTCTTGTGCCAGTTGCGTTAGCGCTTTTACAATAATCCTTACAAGAATCAGTGTTTTTCTAAAAAAACCTAATCTTCACAAAAATGTACCTTTATTGATGACATTCGGAGTCAGAGAGGTGATTCTCTGCGTTAGGAAGTGGCAGAGCCAGGTTTGCAGCCTGAGCTTGCTAGACAGCACAGCTCTTCGCAGGATTTGCAGATTGCCCTCAGCCAGCCACTCTTTATCTTGAAGCTTTTTAGGAAGAAGAGGGAAATGAAATAAATAATGCAACATTAATATATGGATTAAAAGACTTTGGGGATTGCATTATAGTCCATGGTTTCAATATGCTTTGATTTCATGTTGTCATTCCAGCTAAGTCACCATGTCATATGCCAACATTATAGAAAGCTCCCTATTTATTTATTTATTTATGTATGTATGTATCTAATTATTTATTCACACTGAGCTACATTCACATTCCATTTTTTGTTTTCTAATTTTGACACAAGGTCTCTGTTTAGCCTAGGCTGGGCTTGAAAGACTTGTGATCCTCCTGCCCATCACACCCTATTGAAAGTTTCCTTATTGTAGGAGACTCAGGTGGTGACTTACCTGAGTCTGCATTGACTAAGCATGTGAGGCAGAGTAGATTCAGATCTTACCACCTGTTCTTGGATCCACTTCTCTCATCCATTATATCAGCCCACGCTTCCTGGTGACAAGTACCATGGACAGGCTTATAAAAACTGGCCATAAGGAACCCTGCTTCCCAGATCTATCTTTTGCACCTTGAATTTGCTGTTCCTCTGTGAAAAAGTGGAATCTCTGTCCTTACCACTGAACCCTGCTTTGGAACTGGCTTTGAGTATGACGGAAGAGATATTCTAAGCTCCTAAGTCCAGACATTAAACAGGCCATACAACTTCTTCGTTCTTTCCAGAGACAAAGAAGTCCAGGTGGTCCTGCTACAGAGACTGGCCATGTGGAGAGAGACACCACATGGAAGAGAAAGAGGTGCTCCGTAAACAGCCAGAACTAGGGCCTCAGACATCAGGGCAAGTGAGGTCATCTTTGTGCTCTAGCCCCAGCTGAGCTGTTTCAGCCAGTACTCCACGGGGCACAGATGGCCTCTTCCTGCTGAGCCCTGTGAAAAATCCTCACCTACAAGAAGTGTGGCAATAAAAGGGCTGTTATTTTAAGCATATTGGGATAATTTTTACACAGCAATTTATGACAGATACATGCTGCCTTTAGTGCTATGACACTAGCAAATGATTAACACACAAACTTCCCTTGGAACTCTCCAGTTTATGTTCCAACATTCCATTTGTTCAGATTGCCGGTGTCCAAGGACAGGTCAGGTGAAAACGGAAACTGAGATGTATTTGGAAAAGATGTTTCTCTGTTTTCCTGGCATTTTCTCCCAATCCTCATCCTAGGACAAACCCTAGCTCTTTCCCTAACTCTCACCATAACTCTTAAACATTCTTCCTCTTGTGGCCTATGTATCCAACTGAAGTCATTTTCTATGACTCATTAGACTTAGAGCAGACATACAGATAGCATAAGTCTGGACACAAATCTCTGGGCCTGAGGTGGGAGGAAGGGGGCTGTTAGATCCACCTCTAGCTGCTATGGTATCTGTGCGCACTCAGACAAATTCTATCACCACAGTCAGCCACAGTGATGCCCATGTGGAAAACAATGTGTAGAATAGGTTATGTTCATGCCTCACGTGTAGTATAGGTTATGTTCATTTTTACTTACAAAGTATAGGCTCTAGAAGGTTTACTTTTTTACCTTGTTGTAGAGCCCTACAATTGTAAAATATTCCATCAAATCTTTAAGACTGGTTCCTCCATGTCAGCTGGATACCATAGATCTTGTCATCTCCCTGGCAGCCTCTACTTGAGCAAGGAAAGCCTGGTTTAAATTGGTGGACAGTTTTTTTTTTTTTTTTTTTTTTTTGTGGTACTGGGGATTGAACTCAGGACCTTGTGCTTGCCAGGCAAGCGCTTATTCCACTGAGCTATATCCCCAGCCCTGGTGGACAGTTTTGAGGCAGAATATTGGGGGAAATGCTCACACTGAAGAAATCGGAAGTACTTCAACAGTTTAGATGGAAAAAGTGCTGTTGCCTAGCCCAGCCCAGCCCAGCCAGGAGCACAGCTATATGTACTCAGCTAAAATATGCTCTTCTTTCTCTGCCAGTCACATAGTCAAATCAGAGGCCCCTTGTTTTTTTCCTCAAAGGAAACTTCCTAGACATAAGACCCATTGCTTTACTTCAGAATGTCATCATTTCTCAGTTATTTTAGTGCTTGGACTCTTTATCCAGTAATGATGGGTTATCACTGCCTCTCGTGTGGCCTGAAATAGCTTCTCACTTAGGTCTTCTGATGCAATGGCCAGACCTGTTCTTGGCACATGGTGAGAATGGAAATGTGAGACTCCTGGGGCCTTCATTCCTGAATCCGTCTGTAAGCTTTATCCCGAGATTTGGCACACGCCATTCCCCCCTGGTAGGAGCTGGGGACGGAAATGTTCCCCAAGGAATTATCTCAGCCGACCCCTACTTTCAAGCTGGGTGATGGAAGAGCCATCAACAAGCATCTGGCTTTAAAGAGAAGTCTTCTTTGCTATTATCACAACTCATATGAGCCCCATGCATTTATGAGCATCTTTGGCTTTTTTTTTTAGGTCTGATCCAAGCCTCTCAGCTGGAAGATAAGCAATGTCTAGTCCTTCATTTCAGGGATGGTGCTGCCAAGTCATCTTCACTCATCTTTCTGGGTTGTCTACAATGGCTCCCAGGGGCCCTTTGGTGAGAAGATGCTCATCAGAGGGTAGATATCACTTAGCTGATCTTTGTCTTTTGCTGTGCTTTCCTAGGCCTCCAAGGTCTGTGACTGAAAGTGTTGTTACTTACCTAGCTCAGGGTAAAGGGTGGTTGCAGAACCTATGCTTGGACAACTGGTGACTAGCTTCCCCCAGTGCAAGTGAACAGATGAGGAGTGTAGCCTCACAGATCTGGGCACATGGAGCAGAAAGTTCTGGCTTTCAGGAGCACTCGGTGCCGTTTTCCAGACCATCTGTGCCCACCCCCAGGTTCAGAAGATGAGCCCAATTCTCAAAGAGTTTAGGCGGGACTCCAGCTGTACTCATGGCCGAAGCCCCCACCACTTCCCTTGGCAATGAGAGTCCATGGGAGAAGTGACGATGGCAGTGACGGTGAAGATGGCTGTGATGACAACAATGCCTCTGCTACGGTTTAGACCTGAAACTACTTTACCGTGGAGTGTGCGATTTGAAACTATTTCCCCAAAGTCGTATGTGTTTAGAGATGGGGCTTGTGAAAGGTGATGGGCTTCCGGCTTTCACACTGTAAAATGCCTCCCCCAATCTGTGTTCCGAGGTGGGACTTTGGGAAGGTGATGGGTCATGGGGCACTACGCTCATCAATAGATTAGTGCGCTGGTGAAGTTACAGCTGACAGTGCTATTAGGAGGCGGGCCTAATCAGAAAAGATGTCACAGGGGCCATATCCTGGATGAGTGTGTCCTTGTTTCCGGCTTCTTTCCTCACTCATTGCTATCTGAGGCCAAGAGGTGCAGAGCTTCCCTTGCCACGTCCTCCCACCGCGCCATTTCTGTGTTGGAGCTGGCACACCATGGACTGAACCCATGAAAAACGTGAGCTAAAATGAACCTGTACTCTCTTAAGTTGGAAATGTTGGGTATTTTGTCCCAGTGATGGGAAACTGATTGATACATTTAAGAGTGTATCCTAGTCAATACCAACTGAGTTCAACCAATCATAGCAGTTAGACTCTCAGCCAATCCCAGGCCAAAGGCCGCTAAAACAAACCCAAATTAGGCAAAGGCCTAATTTGACCCATCAGATCATCTCTCAATGTTACTTTCAGTTTTTCACCTATAACTGTAGCTCACTATGTTGGAAGCTGGGACAATCTGAACCTTTATCTATCTTTGTGAATACTGCTTGTTCTAGAATTTTTGTTTTATTCTTAAACTGTTGAATTTCACTTGTTTTCTTTTTTTCAATGTCATTAAAAGAAATGTTGTATTTAACCATCAGCCTGGGGCACATAGCACAAACTTTTGTTACACAGCTTTTGGTTCATATTTTAGCCTTAAATAGAGAGTAACTATTATTTTGGCCTTAAATAAAGTAACTATTATTTCTAAAAAAAACTTTGCCACTATAGAAGCATTCAATATTGAAGCGTTAGGGACAGGAAAAGTAGCACCCAGGCTTTCCATTGCTAAGTTATTGGTCACTCTCTTTGCTCTTTCATGTAACAAATCTACAAATACCACTCAACATTTACTACATTAATGTTTAGGCATGCTTATATCTGGTAATCTGAGCAAGTGATTTGAAGACAACAATATGCAGTGGAACATCCATGGTGAATTCCTATCATCTTGTCTAGTGAAACTCTGTATTACCTCTAATGTTTTATCTAATTATTTTTTTATTCTCTTTAATGGTTTGAACAATCTTCCATTCTTACATGCGGCAATCTGAGCAACGTAGTTGAAGATAACAATATGTAATATAACAACCCCTGTTAATTCCTGTCATTTTGTCTTGAAACCCTGTATCACTTTTAATGTTCTTGCTTTGTTTTGTTTATGTTTGTGATATTGGTATGCTGCTATTGTTCTTTTTTCCTCATTTACTACTTTCTTTAAATTAAAAAAAAAAATTAAAAAAATAAATATGCAAATTTATTGAGATTTGGCTAAATGTCAGGTCCTTTATTAAGTGCTGCTGGGTAATTTCTGATTTAATTCTCACACTTCTAATAGGTGGAGGTTTTTAGTTTTATATCCTATAAAAGGATATAAGCGTTAGGGACGGTTTTAACGGCACCAACGGCACCTATCTTATCTATTAGACCACTTCATGTATTAGAAAAGACCATTTTATATTATATTAGAAAAAGCACTAAGTAGAAACAGACCTTGCCTTCTGGGATTCGAGCCCATATCTGCATGACTCAAGTACTGAACTCTTGACTGTGCTGCAACACTGCATCTCAGGGCTCTGGGGGCTGAAGTTCTGTCTGTCTCCTCAGAAGTAGGTTAGATTACTTTCAGAAGAAAGATATCTCTCTAAGAAAGAATCCTGAAATTATAGCTCCTGCTAGAACTAGCGGCTGAAGCAACGTGAATGTGTACCCGAGCATGCAGGTTATAGTCTTCCAAGGCCCTACGAAAAGTATTTCTTGTGGATTTGGAACACAGTCTCTGGAATTTGAATTTCACAGTTAACTGTGAATCCACATTAATTAATTTACTGAGTTAGTGAAGATCTATAGTACTCTTCTGGAATACTGACCTTCAAAATCTTTTTTTTTTTTTCTTTTTTTATTCTAAAGATAAATGAATGAAAACTTAATGAACACACTTCAAATTCTTTTCCTGTCCATAATTACATATTCTCTTTTCAATCTTTTAAATGTAGGCTGTTTTTCTCCCTCCGATATAAAATTGATGTTCAGCTCTGTATACGCAGTAGGTAGAACTCACAAGTTTACAAGTTTTATTGATTTAAATGTATGTGACGCAAACATAGTTCAAATGCTTTTTGAGTTTGTTCTATTCTCTAAAATTAGATCGAATTGTGTGCAAATATGTATTTATGCTTTGCTCCTTAGTTTCTAAAGAATTTTTTGATTGGTTGGCCTAGTCCAGCATATTCTAGAATTAAAAACTTTTTTTATTTTCTGGAGGACAAGGAACGTGTCCTTGATTCCACATATAAACACTTACATCACTGCTGTGGGAGGAATGACTACCTCAAGGTTACTGAACTTGCCTTTGAAAAGATGCAGAGATTCACCTCATCAAATATGGACCATACTTACCTGAATATAAGAAACAATTTTCATCTTCTTGGGGCCTGAGCCTGAGTCAGAACTTTTGAGTCAGATTCTGCAGAAGAGTGCCTGGGAGACTGTGGCTTTTTCTTTTTCTTTTTCTTTTTTTTACAGTTTTACATTTTTGTTTTTTATTAGTATATGTTTGTGGTACGTAATGATTGCAGTTATTGTGGGGAAATGGTACAGGTGCACAACACGTCTTAATTCTTTCTTCATCCACTACCTCTCCCCTCTCCCTCTGCCCCTTCCAGCTCTTGGTCCCCTTCACATCTGTGAAAGCTGTATTTACATTTTTCCTTCCACTTTTCATCTCCTTTTCCTCCCCTTCCTCTCACCTCCTCCATCTCTGGTTTCCCTTCCCATTTTGGAAAGGTCCCCCTACTTCCTAATATCTACCTTTTCTTTTGTTCTTTATTTATACAGTACTTAGGCTTCTCAGTGAGAGAAACCATGCGATATTTAAGCAGGTGTGTCTGATTTATTTCATGTCTCTGCCCTAAAGAACGATAAATTTGAGGCATTTTTAGATAAATGGACGCACTGAGACCATAATATTAAGTGATGATCTCTGTTTTTCACATGCCAAGCTGTTTTTATAATTGTTCAGGTTTGGGAAACTTTTCTCAATTTTTACAAAGCCTTTAGAAGTCTCCTCTATAGCAATACCAGTACATTTTTAATTTTAAAAAATTACTTTTCCCATTGTAGTCTATGAAAAGGGTAATTTACTATAAGGAAAATACTTGGGGAATTATTTTGTGCTGTCAGTGAAGCCCTGCAGGGCTTGTGGAATGGAATGGAGCTGTGGGGCCTCTTCTTCATGATGTCCCTGCCTTTCTTTTTCCTTTCTATGGTCAAGTTTCTCATGCCTTCAGTAGCTCATGGTCTGTCACGGTCCCAGTCCCATGTCAGCACCCTCACTTTCTTTCTCTGAGCTCATGGAGGCAGAGTTTCAGGTTTTTAAGCGGCTGTGTGTCTTAGTCACATTCTTGTGACTGGAACAAAATACCTGACACCCGGAATTTAAAGGGGGAGAGGTTTATTTTGTCTCAAGGCTTCTAGAGGATTCAGTCTGTGCTGGCTGACACCGAGGCAGACAATGCATGGTGGGCGGATCTGGCAGAAGATCCACTGCAGGGCTGCCCGCAAGGGGAAAGAAGACAAACAGAGACAGAGATGAGATAGAGGTGACAGGGATAGATGGGAGGGGGAGTTGGGGACAAGAACATACCCTTCAGATCATGTCCCAGTGATGCACCTCTTCTGACCAGGCCCTGATTCCTAAGGACACAGTGAACCGTCACCCTGTAAGTGGGTCAGGCCACTGATGAGTCTAGCACTCCTTGATTCAGTTACCTTCCAAAGGACCCACTTCTGAACACAGGAGGGCAGCTGTTAGTGGGCATTCCAGATCTAAACCATAGCACCACGTGGGCCGAGCTGAGTGCTGACCCAGGACACCAGCAACATCACTGCGGGTCGCCTCAGCGTGTGTTTGCAGCCCACATTCCTGACAGGTCTGTGGAAGACATTCCACCGGTTCATCAGGATATTGGAATGGCCTCTCCAGGTTGTATTTAACATTTGTTGAAAAACCCCTCATGACTGGAATTTCGCAGGGTTGGTGAGATACTGGCAGAAGTTTGCATTATAGCTTATCAGGGTAGAGACAAACATTCTTTATGGTTGTGGCACTAGAGCCACACAAATGACTAGCAGCAGTAGATGCAAAATATGAGAAACTTTGAACAGTAACAAGTCAGACTGGTAGCACTTCCACTCCATTCTGACTTTAATTTTGGGAGTTAAACAGCACTTCCAGAAGGTACTTGGTAACTAGGAGAAAGAATTAGAACAGAGGTAGAGGCAATGGTCAAAGTGAAACCTGCTTTAGAAAACTTTTTTCTTTTGGTGATACTAACAATTGAGTCCAGGGCCATTGCACTGAGCTCATCCCCAGTCCCTTTTATTTTTTATTTTTAGACAGGGTCTTGCTAAGTACAGATTTGCCCAAACTGAGCCTGAACTCATGACCCTGCTGGCACAATGTCCCAGGGACCTGCTTTTTTATAGTCTTCTGTATAATTTAGAGCGGATTGGTGGCTTCCAGATCTTACAGATCAAATGAGGAGTTAAGAAGGAAGCCAGTTTATTGTTTTGGCCCCTGTTTTCGAGCCCAGGTGGGCCACTGCTTCAGCAAAACACCAAGTGACCAGCTCCTTTGCAGTCACCCCAGCTTTTACCACAGGACTTGCACATGCGTGCTATGATTGCCCCGACTCTCTCAGAGAGCAGAACTTTAAATCAAAATAATTCCCTTTTGTCCGATCTCAGATTTACAGTTGTTTTGGGAAATGTCACAGAAGCAGGGGCTGTGTTGTTACACAAAAGTAGTTGTGTCAGAAACAAAGCCATGTAAATATCTTCAGAAGATTTGGCTTCAAAAGTCCATGTGACACCTGGTGACAAGTTCATTTGAGTTTCATGTGATAAAAATGTCACTTAGTGGTAGGAGTAAATGACTCCATAGGATCAAGCTCACCAGTTAATTCCCCTTTGATTTCTCTTTTCTTTTTACTTGCCCTCCTTTTGGCCATGGACAGGAAGTCTCCAGTTATATTTTCTTCCGCATACAAATGTTGCTGGATTTTGAAGTGTAAGCCTGTTCTCCTGAGTTCCTGGGTTACTGAGGCTTTAAATTTTTCATATGGTTTTACTGTGAGCATTTGAATAAAGATGTTGGTGCATCCACTCTGGTATAGTATTTATGAAACTTGATTGCTGGTTATTATTGTGAAGACTATCAGCAAAACTGTGTCTCCACTTAGAGTGTAAGTGCTCAGAGGGCAAGGCCATCGCACGGAAAGTGAAGAGTGCTGGACCCCTAATACTAATGGCCACAGTTACGGTATTTAAAGAAAGAAAATTCTGTAGTGGATGAATCTTTGGAACAGATTTGTTTTGTAAGGTTTCTGGAGAATACAAGCATTATACAGTTTTCTATTCTATTCTTTTCTTTATTTTAATCTATGTTTGGAAATTCACTTCCAACTAGATTAGAAAAAGTTTATCAAATTTACATAGTTTGTCTTTTTAAAAATTTTTTTTCTTTTAAAAAATTAAAAAACTGACAAAACAACAATGAAGACAAAATCAAAACAACACAAAAACAACAAAAATGATACATGACCTTAATAAAAAATGATAGAAATTTACAATGGTTGCTAAATTACATACTATTATTTTCAATGAAGTTGTTCAGTCCATTAGACATAAGAATGTAAGATTGATCAAACAATCAAAGACAGTAACAAGTAAAAACAATACAAATAATTTTAAAAAACATTGGAAATGATGCAGAATTTCACCATACAAAATGGTAGGAGTTCAACACTGGTTTTATACTGCATGTTGTTCTCAAATCAATTACCAAATTCAAGTGTGTCAAATTGGTCAAGAAAAAAAGAAAATTTTAAGCATTGATCATTCCTCTCAATAAACTACAGACATTAGTAATACACCTTTTCCAGCTATCCTTATATATATGTATAAAATTTGTTTTTCATTAAAAAAACAATATAACAAAAACAAATACATAAACAAAACAGCATAGAGAGCAATAAAAATGATACAGAATTTCAAATCATGGTGATAGGATATTAACAATTGTTATATTGTACAATGTCATCTTTAAAATGGTTGCACATATAACCAGATACAGGCATGCAAGATTGATCAAACAATTACACATTAACAGTTCCTTTCAATAAACCAATAGATATTAGTAATACAATTATTCCAGCTATCCTATGTATCTTTATATACATATTTTTCTCCCTTCCTTCTTTCTCTTTCCTCTCTCCTTCTTCATCCCAGTTGCTCCTTCCTATTTGAGCAATTTCTTTTCCCTTTCACAATATCTATTGTACCTTTCAGATTTTATTTACTCTTTCAGGTTCTCATAGTATGGAGGAAATACAATGTTTACACATGTGAATCTGATTTATTTCACTAATGAGTGTGGTCTCTAGTTGCATCCATTTACCTATAGAAGCCTCTACTTCATCTTTCTTATAGTAGTACTCCATTGTATAAAAATATCACGTCTTTTTTATCCATTACTCAGTTGATGGACATTAGGGATGTTTCCAAGATTTAAGTACTACAAATTGCTCTGCTATAAACATAGATGCATATATATCACTGTAGTATGATATTTTCAGTTCTTCTGGAAAAATACCCAGGAGGGAAATAGCTGGGTTGCATGGGACCTCTAATCCTAGTTTAGTGAGGAATCTCCAGACTGATTTTCATGGTGGTTGCACTAGTCTACATTCTCACCAACAATGGAGAAAAGTTCCTTTTGACCCATAGCCCCTCCAGCATTTGTTATGGTTTGATTTCTTGATGATAGCCATTGTTTCTGGGGTGAGATGGAATCTCAGTGTGGTTTTAATTTGCATTTCTTGAATGACTAATGACATTGAACATCTTTTCATGTATTTGGCATTTGTATTTCTTCATGTGAGAAGTGTGTGTTCATCTCAGATGCTCATTTTTATAGTGGGTCTTTGAATTTTGAGGGCCTGATTTTTAAAACAATTCTTTATATGTTCTAGACAAGAGTCCTTTGTCTGAGGGACAGTTGGCTAAAATTTTTTCCCTATTCATGGGTTTTCTTTGCACCCTGTTGGTGATTTCTTTTGATGTGCAGAAACTTTTCAATAAGATGAGATCCCAGTTGTTGATTCTTTGAAGTATTTCCTATGCAGTTTGTTTTTTGTTCATGAACTCTCTACCTACCCCTGTGTATTTAAGATTTCCATCTACTTTCTCTTCCATTAGATTTAGTGTTTTTGTTTTAATATTTAGATGTTTATACCATTTTGACTTTATTTTGGTGCATGGTGATAAGCTTGGGTCTAGTTTTAGTCTTTAGTGTGTGGAAATCAAGTTTTTCCAGTACCATTTATTAAAGAGGCTATCTTTCCTCCAGTGAATATATTTGACCCCTTTGTGAAAGATAAGGTGGCTGAGTGTCATTATAGTTGTGTCTGCATCTTCCAGTCTGTTTCACTGATCTTCAGGTCTGTTTTTTTGCCAATACCATGCTGATTTTAACACAGTAGCTTTGTAGTATCATTTCAAATTAGAGATTGTGATACCTCCTGCCCTGCCTTTGTTGCCCAGGATTGCTTTCGCTATTCTGCCTCACAGAACTAGAAAAGACAATCCTAAAATTTATGTGCACCCAGAAGAGAGGCAGAATACCAAAATCAATTCTAGGCAACAAAGGCAAGTCAGAGGGCATCACAATCCCTGACTTATACTACAGAGTTACTGTGATGAAAACAGCATAGTACTAGCAAAAAAGAAAAAAAAAAAAAAAGACCTGTGGATTGGTGGGACAGATTAGAAGATGCCAAAACAATTCCAAACACACTCAGGCACCTTGTTTTTGGAAGGGGGTCATGAACCTTCACTGGAAGAAAGATAGCTTCTTTAATAAATGGTTTTGGAAAAATGGGTTTTTTACATGCCAAAGACTAGAGCTGGATTCATGTCTTTTGTCATGCACTAAAATAAAATCAAAATGGATCAAGGATCTAAATACTAAAACAGAAACAATCTGCTGAAAGAGAAAATTGGTAGAACTCTTAAACACAGGAGTAGGTGAAGACTTTATGAAAAAAATTCTAATTGCACAGAAAATATGATAAAGAATCAACACTAGGATCTAATCATATTAAAAAAAAACCTTATGCACAGTAAAAGAAAATACCAACAGAGAGAAGAGACAACCTACAGACTGGGAAAAAAGTTCTTGCTAGTTGTTTTTCAGACAAAAGACTGATGTCTAGAATATATAAAGGAATGTTAAGAATCACATCTCTACTTTAAAGACAAAATCCAAAAATTGGTATTTGAGATGAATACACACTTCACAGATTAAGAAGTGTAAATGGCACATTAAAAATATAAAAATAATGTTCAGTATCAGTGGTCATTCGAGTGATTGAAATTCATACAATGTTGAAATTGCAGGGCTGGGGATATAGCTCAGTGGAATAAGCGCTTGCCTAGCAAGCGCAGGGTCCTGAGTTCGATCCCCAGTACCACAAAAAAAAAAAAAAAAAAAAAAGAAATTGCATCTCACTCCAGAAAGAATGGCTATTATCAAAGTATCAAATAATAATGAATGCTGGCAGGGCTGTGGGGAAAAAGAACCCTTCTGCACTCTTGGTGCGAGTGTAGACTGGTGCAACCACTGTGGAAATTAGTGTGGAGATTCCTCAAAAAATTACAACTAGAGGTTCCATTTGACCCAGCTATCACCTTTCTTGGTATCTTCCTGAAAGAATTAACAGTGTCACACCACAGGGATTTGCACAGCCATCTTTATAGCAGCATAGTTTGTAATAGTTTAATCTTGAAAACAGCCCAAATGCCCATGAACCAATGAATGGATTACGAAGATGTGATGTTTTTATATGATCAAGTACTACTCTGCTATAAAGAAGGATAAACTTGAGACATTTATAGGTAAATGGATGCACCTAAAGACCATACCCCTAAGTGAAAGAAATCAAACACACACACACACACACACACACACACACACACACACACACATATTGCATTATTTCTTTGGTGGGAGAAACTGAAAGTGTGATAAGGATCAAAATATATAATGGATATTGTAAAATAGGAAAATATTCAAATGGGAATGGGAACAAGGGAGGGGGCGGGGGAAAAGAAAGACAGGAAAAGAAAAAAATAAGAAAATAAAGATAAAATGGAAGAAAAGCTTTTTTAAATAAGGAGGAGAAGAGGGCAGAAGGAAGGAGAGGGGAATGGAGGAAAGCTAAGAATCAGGGTATATCATGTATGGATACAAGTTCATATGATAACAGTGAACATTATGTATATCTAAAATGTACCCCAAACCTTAATGGCTAAAAGTTTTTAAAGAGCTCAGAAGGATGAGTAACTGATGTGCTCACTGGGTGCTGGATGGTACTGGAGCAGGGCACATGCTTTTCCTTTTAGCTGCAGTGATGACCCATCTGTTCTCTTTCTCTCTCTGCTTCTTTTCCCTGTTAGGGGAGAAAGAACAAGCAAATATAAGCATCGGGCCGATGCGTCTGTGTGTAAAAGAGCAAGTCAAGTACCTGCACTCTTTTTCTCCTAAACAACAAAAAGATATAAACTCAGCAGCAAACATTAAATATTCACGTTTGCTTGGTGTTAGGTAAGCCCTAAGGAAACTCAATTCTGGGTAATTTATAGTCAAAGTGGGGACAGGAGCCATTTCTGCCTTATTCTCTCCTTGTTGGCTACATTCTTCTTTTACCATGGAATAGCACCCTTGCTTCAGATGGACCAGCCTTCTGATTCATGGTCCTGAGGAGCAGCTCTGCACAAATGTTAGACTGGCCCAAGCCTTTGCAATAGCCCATCTTCAACTGACCATGACTTTCCTGACATTCAAATTATATTGGTTTTTAAAAACCATGAGGATGTTTAAGAAAGTTAGAATTTTCTGTCAGCACTGACTGTATTCACTCTATATACCCCCTGTCAAGTAGGTGTTGGCAGTGTCTTTGCTTGTGGAATTCCTAACATCTAGAAGGTGCCAGGATATTTCCTTTGCTTTTTTCTCCTACCTTTTTCCCTACCAGTTTTTGAGAGGAGCCTGTGAGTGTGTGTTTTGTACAACAGCCATCCTGGGTGGATGTGAGCTTTTAAATGGCCCCTTTCTTTGCAGGTAGATTGGCAGACAGAACATTGCTGGCAAAAGATGATTGTAGATGCTCAGCCTGGGGCAGGAAAACCTGTTCTGAATTGCTTATTCATTCTTCCCTCCAAGGCTGGTGTCTCCACATTCTGCTCAGCACCCAGTGAGTTGGGAGGACTTTGCTTGCTTCTTCTTGAAGAGTTTCTTTGTAAAAAGGCAAAGCCAAGAAGTTTATTTTTTCTTCTTTTATCTTCTTTTATTTTTTTCTTTGACAGAGAGTAGATTCAGAACTCAAAGCTCTTTGACGTTCATGAGTTTGGCATCTGTCCTTAGGAACTACTGGTCCTATCTGTTTCTATATTTACATTACTAGGGACACTGGCTTTTTTCTTCCAAACATGTGATGCTTTCAGCTCAGAGTTGGCCGTTGGCTCCTGGAGGGCTCAAATGCTCAGAGGCCTGAGTAAGATGTGAGTTGGGGACCTGAAAGGGAGCTGCTTCTTTGGGCCAGGAATCTTTCCAGACATTACACACTGCTATTTCTTTTTTTCCATTCTCCCTGGCCAAGTGGGCATCGTGGACACCATCAGAGGACCTATGTGATTACATGGTACAGTGTTGTAAATCTCTGCATCAGGCATGATTGCAGGACACATTGTTCCCCTTAAGTGGAAGAAGTCGTATTTCCTTCAAAAGTCCTAGTTTGGAGAATAGAGTGAGGGGAGGGAATTGTGGAAAATATCACTCATCCCTTCATTCATTCTACATTTACTGAGTGCCCACAGCTGGGCAGCTGCTGAGGATTCAGAGGGAAAGCATGAATCCATTGGTACAATGATGCAGCAGACTAAGGTCCAAGCAAACGCTTTAGATTTTGGAATCAGAAGATTCTGTCTCAAGTCTTGGCTCTAATACCTACTGAGCTGGAAAATCTGTGTGAATGCAATGTATAGAGGGACAGTGGGAGGGCTGGTTAGCATGGCAATGGGGGTAGTTAAGGAAAGCATCAGTGGAGTGAGTTACAATCGAGTTGGCTTTCAGAGAATGATCAGGAGTTTGTCAAGTGGGGGAGATGATCTGGAGATGCAGTCTAGGTAAATTAAGTAGCAATAAGAAAATCATACATATGAAAACGTGCAGTGTATTCAGGGAGCACAACCAATGTGGAGAGAAACTGTTGAAGATATTGTTGGAGAGCTGGCTTGGTATCAGGACGGGAAGGCCCTTGAGTGCTTTGCAGGGGAGTATGCTGCCAGAGCACTCTAACTTCAATTTTAATTAGATGAGTCAAAGGTCAGGTTTATGAGCTCCTGGAGCACCTTTGAGGTGAATTGGAGGGACTGGGTCCAGAGAAGAGGGAGGAAGATGGGAAGTCCTTTCCCAGTCCTGGTAAGAGACAAGGCATGGCTATGTTTCCTGTCTATTTTCCCAGAGCACTGATTTAGTGAGCATGCGTGGATGGATCTTGGGGAACTGTCCTAGACAGTGACTGACAAATGATTGGTTATCTGGTTGTAGCACAGTGACTGAAAAGTTCTAGGGGATCAGGCTGGAGAAGAGTTTTGGTGCCAGGTTTCAAAGACCTCAGTGGTGAAGCTTGTTCCTGAAGGTCAGCGTACCAGCTACTTGATGGCACTTCCTTGACAGAGATAGCAGGATAGAGAACTCAGTTTTCTCTGTGTGAGACTCTGACCCGCTTTGAAGTTAAGAGGATGTTCTCTCTGCCATACACAGAATGTTAATCCTCAAGGATAGTTATGTGAGGGCTGGGGATATAGCTCAGTGGAATAAGCGCTTGCCTAGTAAGCGCAGGATCCTGAGTTCGATCCCCAGTACCGCAAAAAAAAAAAAAAAAAAAAAAAAAAAAAAAAGGATAGTTATGTGCTTTCATCACGAGACTCCTTGGGGATCCACTCTTGGCAAAAGCCAAAGTCACTCTTGGCTGAAAGCTGCTGTTGCCTTTGTTGTACACGGCTGGCACATGAGGTCCTGTAGCAAGTTGAGGGATGAGTGGTGATAACTACAGTGCCAGTCAGGGCTGATGGATGGAGTAATAATATTATTCCATGCTACCTTAAGTGAAAGGATGTTTGGCCTAGTGATGGTGATACAGTAATGAAGTGGGAATTTGTTGTATGGTTGTTATCTTAGTTACTTTTCTCATCGCTGAGACAAAATATCCAACACCAACAAATGAAGGGAGGAAAGGTTTATTTAGCTCACAGTTCATACAGGTTTCGGTCCATAATCCACCGGCTCCAAGGCAGGGTGGCATGTAGCAGAAGAGCAACCATTTATGGGGGAGGAAGAAAGCAAAAGTAATAAGGGATAGAAAAAGGGACAAGCCTCTTTCCATCCCTTATACTGTATGCAGGCTACCCACGCTTGGGCTGGTATAGCACTCACACCCATAATCCAAGCATTGGAGCATCAATGAATCACAAACTCTGGATTCAGCTACCTCTGAAAAGCCTGTCCCCATGACTGTGTGAGCCTTTTTTATTTTAAAGACAAAAGAATGGAGACATATAAACCAGAATAACACAAAAACAATACAGGAAACACAAAATTATAGAGAAGATAGTAGAGAATTAGCACGGGGTGCTGTATTACATAATGTTATCTTCACATTAGTGAACACAAAAACAATAAAGGAAATACCAAACTATAGAGAAGATAGTAGGGAATTAACACTGGATGCTGTATTACATAATGTTATCTTCACATTTGTTGCTCAGTTTATACAGATGATGGCTCGTTTGATTAATCAATTTTCTCCACCCTCATCTCCATTGTTCTACCACCCAATCAGTCATTTTCCCTCTGATAATAACTGTACTTTTGGGTTTATTTACTTCCTCAGGCTTTCACCTTGGGAAGAGACATGGCTGCTTCAAATTATGCTGTAACAAATATGGGTGTACACAAATTGCTATGGCAGGAGGTGGGAAAGCACCCGTGCTCAAAGACAGTAGATAGTCAGGGAAGCAGGTTTACTATGGTCATATCCCCATTGACAAGCCCTCAAGGCCATTGGGGTTCTGGTTGAGTCTTCGGGGTTACCCAGAAAACCGCCAGGTTTTGCCTTGATACAGCGTGTCTGGAGGCCCAGTCAAATCCTCAGGGTCGCCCAAGCAGACCACCGGGCTCCACTCAGGTGAAGCTCTGCCAGGGGCCCGGTCAGGTCCACTGGGTTGCCCCCAGTAGACCGCTGGGCTCCACCCCATCACCGTACTGCTGGGGGGCCCAGTCCAGTCCACGGGGTCACCCCCGTGAACCACTGGGCTCTGTCCTGTTGCTGCACTGCCAGAAGCCCAGTCCAGGTCTTCAGGGTTCTCATGTAGCCTGGAGGGAGCCCCCCTCCCCTCAGGCTACTGAGCTCCCTGTCCAGGCCCCTGGGGTCCCCTTATAGGCCACTAGTGTGTCCCTGCAGGCCACCTGTGACTCTCTGGAGACTATCCCCACCCAGCTAAAGAACCTGGTCTGCACCCTAGTTCCGGGTCCTTTGCCTCCTCCCACCTCTCGATCTCCAGTGTTGCTGTTCTTCGCCCCTGCAGCTGGGCATCGGGCATACTTATGATGCTGGGCACAAGTGGCATGAGGTGTCCCCCACCCGTGCTCACTGTGGTAGTCCAGGGCATGTACTAAGTCTAGTTATTAGTTCTAGAAGAGAACTGGAGGATTTTCTTGGGTCTGCTATGTAGAGTATGTTGTTGTCTCTTGGACTCCGACTGCTGCTTTTCATGTAATTTGTTGCTATGGGTTCATACAAGGTTCATATATGCAAGCAGTGTGAAGTCCCTCTTGGTGCTCATATTAGTAGTTTAAGGTGAGTCCTGAAGCCCGTGGACTCTGCCCATTGCTGTCAGAAACACATGTTGAGTGCTCGGTCCACCAAGACTCAAGGTGCACAGAGAGGGAGTTCAGGGTGGGAGCTGAAGCCTGGTAACTCAACTCATGCTTCCTGCTTGGTGTTGGAGTGAGAAGGGCGTGGGGCTGTGTGATCCAGCTCCATCTGCAGCTCTCTTTTGCTGTTTTGCTCCAGTTCCCGTTTGTTCTTTGGCTGAATCCCTGGAAATTGCTGTGGCCCTGGGGTCACTGCCACTGCTCTCTGCTGGCAGTTGCTCACACGGTGGAGAGGCAGGAGGCCACAGCCTCAGGGCAGGCATAGAGCTGGATGTGGTGGGCTGTGTACTGTTTGCTTTAACTCCACCTTGCCTCTGGGTGTTGATTAGAAAGGTTGCTGCAGAGTGGGGATTCTGTTTTAGTGGCTGTTGTAACTTTTCATCCTCACACTTGGTTCGACAACATCTCCCGACTGCCACTGCCTCTTCCACGCTGTGCCTTCTTCTCTCTGGTCCTGGACCAGCTCTCAGAACTTTGCTCTCTCCTGACCAAGCCGGGAGGCTCCCATGAGCACGGGTCTCCAAAGCCGAAACTGTGAGTGCGGGAATGAGGGAGCAGGCCGAGGGTGTGTTTGGAGTGTTGACTCCCTCCTTCTCTGCCTCCTCTTCCTCCAACCATGCCATGGCAGCCCTCCAAGCCTTTCCTCCAGAAGAGGTCTTATTTGCTCTTTCTGAGTGCTTCAATTCTCATTTCAGACCCTTCCGGGGTTTAGGGTACACATTTGTCTCCTTCCTGTCTTTCTCATGTTGTTATATTCCAGTGTCTTGGTGGCAGTCCTCCAGGAGGATATTTCTCTGCTGCTTACCTGGTCACTATCTTCCCGGAAGTCTCTGCACGAGGCTTTGAGGGGACATGTAGACACAAACCATAACAGTTGTGCAGAGGTCAAATAGTGTCACAAGGAAGAGTGAAAAGTTCTGTTTTGGTAATTAGATTGGCAAAGGAATAGAGCAAGCACAGCTCCCTGAAAAATTATGACCTTTTATTTATGTGTGGACAGGCTTGAATGGAAACAATACTGAGCCAACTATCAGGAAATACTTCTGTCCTGTGTTTGTTATTGACTTGTTCAATGAGTCACCTAATCTTTTGGGCTTGAGATATTCCATCTGCCATTTAAGGAGAATAGTGTCTAATTTTTCTTGGTGGACAGAAGTACAGGAAGTGTTATTCCAGTGATTTCAATGGTAAGAATTAAATATACTCCTACAAATAGACATCCTTGCCAAACCAGCTAGTGAGAGCATTAACTTCTATAAATCAAATAGTTTTGATCTGTGGATGGGATTAATACAATACCTATTTTCCTGGGTTGGTATGAAGGTAGAATATAATAAAATATGTAAATTAACCAACATAGTATATGGCATGTGTGTGTATCATATCTAAATATCTCTATCCTATCTATATACAGGTTGGAAGGCCTTTCTTTGACTCTATTTATGTGCTCTTTCCACTGAGGTCAGTTGCAATCTATATGAGTTTGGCAATTTCATGACTACAGATTTACTCTGATGCTGACTTAATCTCTTAGATCTGCAAGTAGAACCATGTAGGAATGTCATTGGCTCAGTAGAAAGCTATGATAATTACAGTGGGAACAACTTGGAGCTCATGTATCCTATAATCTCAATTTACTATATCTGCCAGTATGATTTGTATATCTTCCTATATAAATCACTGTTATGGGTAGCTAGACACATGTGGGATTACTACCTTCTGGACTTAAATCTAAAGGCCTAGGTCATACTCTGGTTTCTCTTCAGATCGTATAAATCTTTCGCCTTTTAAAGGCCTAGGTCAATTTTTCTTTTTTTCTTGCTTTCTTGCTTTCTTTTTTTTCTAGACTGGATCTCACTATGCAGTTTAGGCTGGCCTTGAACTCACTATCTAGGCTGTTCTCAAACTCATGGTGATCCTCCTACCTCAGCCTCCCTAGTGCTGGAACTACAGGTGAGCACCACTACACCCTGCCCAAAGTCCTAAATTCTTTACGTTAGCTCTGAAAACTAACTTTAGATTCCAGGGTCTAGACCCTGCTCAGGGCCTGCCATTTAATGGCTCCCACTGCCCACAGGTCAAAGTCCAACATTTTTAGCGTAGCCTATAAAGCCATGTACGGGGCAGTCCCAGCCTTCCCTCCTCTTTGAGCAATGCTCAGTTTTCAGACACAATATTCTAGCCAAACTAGCTTACATATGTTTTAACAAATGGGCTGGGCAACTTCAGTCTCTGCCGAGGCATGCAATATCCTTCCACCCTCCTCACCAGCCCACCTCAAACATCACCACTTAGTGAGGCCACCCCCGCCTCCACCATACCCTAAAGTACGAACGATGACCGCTTCCTTTATGGACCTGCTGTAGCTTCTATGTCATTCTCTGCAGCAATTACCTCACTGATATTAATTGTTCACATGCGTACGTATTTGTCTCTAACTGTGAGCTCCTAGAAACAGAGAACATGTCAGCTGAAACTGACTACATCTCATCTGATCTTATCCTTTCTGAGTTGTTGTGAAAATAAAAAATTGCTTCGTATCTTACTATATTATCTATGTTACCTCTTGGCATCAGGTAACTCGGAGCAAAATTTTACTGTAATGTACAAGAATTAAAGATATGTATCACTACATTTTTCTCTTGGCCTTTACTTTCCATTTTGTTTGCATTTTATCTTATTTTTTACCTATGAATATTTCCTATTTTATCATATATATTGATTTAAGGAGTGACTTGTGATTTACATTAAAACACCATATTCCTGTTCAAGTTTTCTCTGACTTGGAGAATTGAATTGTGTTTTTCGAGGTGTAGGGCACACAGCACTCTGCCCTGGCTTTGTCTCTTCCCTCCCTCCCCTCCCTTTTCCTTCTCCCTTCAGTGTTAGTGAGATAAAATTTATGTATTATATGGATCATACATCGAAAATGTATAATTCAATGATGTTTACAATATTCACAGAATCATGTAACAATTGCTATAATCTAATTTTGTCCATAATCAAAAAAGAAACCTTGTATGTACCTATAGTCATTTACCTCCTCTGATCCCCTCTTCAGGCACAAAGAATCATCAACCTGTCCTCTGCCTCTCTAGAGCTTCCTAGTCTGGATATTTCATATGAATGGAAGCATACACTATGTGGACTTTTGTTTTTGCCTTCTTTCACCTAAAATAATGTTTTCAGGTATCATGTATTTTGAAAATGTTTTCAAGGATTGGATGTTTTGAGGACTGACATGTTTGTTAGCACAGAGACATTGTGTTGTAGCACTGTAGCATGATCAATACTGTATTCTCTTGTACAGTTGCATGACGTTCTGCAGTATGGATATACCAGGTCTTGTTTATGCATTCTTCAGTCGAATGAAATATAGACTATTTCTGCTTTTGAGCTATTTTGAATAATGCTGCCATGAACATTTTCTACATATAATTAATTTAGTGGACACATGTTTTTATTTTTCTTGTGTACATATCTAGGAATGAGTGGTTGGGCTATATGGTAATTGTGTATTTAACCTGCTGATGATCATCCAAAATGCTTCTGGAGTAGTTGTATTATGTGCTATTTGCATCAGCAAAGTATGGATATTCCTATTGTTTATTTATTTATTTTTATTTTTTATTTTTTATTTTTTGTGGTACTGGGGATCAAACTCAGGACCTTGCACTTGCCAGGCAGGCACTTATGTCACTGACCTCCTACTGTTTATTTAAAAAATTATAGCCATTCTATTAAGGTGAAGTAGTATCTCTTTGTACTTTTGAATTGCATGTTCCTAAGGACTAGTGGTATTGAGCATCTTTTCATGTGTTTATTGGTCCTTCATATGACTTCCTGGAGTATTTCTATTCAAATCATTTATACATTAAAAAACTGGGCCATTTGCCTTTTTATCTTATTCAGTTATAAAAGTTCTTTATACCTTTTGGATATCAGTCCCTTATTAGATTATTATTTTCAATATTTTTCTCCTAGTCTGTAAGTTATCTTTGTACTTTCTTGATAATATCCTTCAAAGAATAATAATTTCAAACTTTGATGAAGTCCAACACATCCAACTTCTCTTTTCATTGCATTTTTGTTATCTCAGTAGCAATTATCTAACCCAAGGTTATGAATATTAAATTAGTTTTTTCCATAAGAATTCTCTAGTTTTAGCTCTGGCATGTAGATATGTGATCCACTTTGAGTTAATTTGTGTGCATCATATAAAGTAGAACTACAAATTTACTCTTTTGCATGTAGATATCCAGTGGTTCAGAACCATTTGTTAGTAATGATTATTTTCCCATGGAATTGATTTAACCTTTTTTGTTGAAAACCAATTGAACATAGTATGAATGTCTCAATTCTATTTCATTGGTTTATATATCTACTTTTATGTTGGTGCCACATTGTTTGATTACTGTGGCTTTCTAGTAAGTTTGAAATTGGAACGTGTGAATCCTTCAACTTTGTATCACTTTATAAGATTGTTATAGCTCTTCTGGATCCCTTGCATGTCTATATCAATTTATTTCAAAAGTAGAATTTTGGTCAGCATTGCATTACATATATACATTGATTTTGGAATTATTGCCATCTTAGCAATGTTAAATCTTCCGATCTTTGAGCCTAGGATATTTCTGGCTTATTTTGACTTTAATGTCTTTCAACAATGTTCTACAGTTTTCAGTACACAAATTTTATGCTTCTATTTAAGGATACTTTTATGTATAAGTAATGGTGAAAGCACTGACTGTAGCAAGATGTGATCCAGAATTTTTAAAATGCTATTTTACTAGTACGCATGAAGTTTACATTCATCGTAGGGAGCGGGTGTGTATGCAACACATCTCAATTATTTTTCATTTCCCTTCTCCTCCCCACTCATCTCACTCCCTTTATCCTAGATCTCCTTTCCTCATTTGCATTAATATTATTTTCATTTCAGATGTCTGACATAATATGTAAATTCATTGTGGGTGTTTGGTATATATACCTGACACATCTTAACTCTTCACTTCCTTCTCCCCTTCCAACTCTCCTTGTTATCAGTTTCTTGCATTTCTTTCCACTTGCAAAAATCTATATCCCTGTATCCTTTTATCAATCTTTTATTTTGCTCTGTATTTTTAATACATTTCTAGCTACTGGATACATAGAGTCAGTTTAGTCATCTTTGAGCCATAGTTTCATTTGGACAAAAGAGGGGCTGAAGTAGAAGACATTCTTGCTTCAGTGTTCACCGGGGTTGGAACGCGATACTGGACCTGAGGAGAAAGGAAAAGAATTCAGTATATGCAAAGCACGTAGAGGGTGGCGAGCATGTGGTCCTGACTGTGCATAAGTGCTGCCTGTTTTCAATTACAAGCCTCATCAAGAACCTGGGAGAAAGGTGGTGGTGGGGGTGGTCTCTGAGCTAAGGGCCATTTGTTTTAAAAGAGATTTCCGGGCTCCCCTTTTCTCTGCCTACGGGGCAGTACTGCACTGGCTCAGGTGTGGGTGTCTTGCCAGTGTGCCCATAAGGGAAGGTATTTTTTTCCAATGGAAACATGTCACAGAGACTTTGTCAGAGGTGCAGAACAAAGCTGATTATATAGACCGGGTCCCTCATTTTACTAATTAAAAAAAATGTTGAGAACAATTAAGCAGTTAGCGTGGAGTCTCACAGGTAGCTAATAACAGAGGTGAGGTTAGACTCCGGGCCTCCCAGTTCCCTGGTCAGTGGTTGTCCTCCACATCATCTCACCTTTTTATTCTCATATCTGGTATTTTTCAGATCCTCAGCACAGCCAAAAAGCATGCCTGGAAGTGCAAAGGAGACAATAAACAAAAACCATGTTTGGAAAGCCCCGACAAACAGACATTTATATAACTACATAGTTGAAATGATAAAGAAAAGACACAGTGAACTTCCTCATTAGAGATTCTTGTTAGAGGATTTAAAAAACACTCTTAATTGTTCTGTTTAAAAACATTATTGTTGTCATGGAAGCATAAGTCATGATAAGCTAGCTTTAAACTAGCGTCAGCACATGAGGAAAACTTTTGTGAAGGAAATCTTTACAAAAATGCCAAGAGAACTTATCACCATTATTCCAGCATCTGTTAGCATTGAAACTCAGCTAGTAAACTCTTAATCCTTCTGGGCTAATGGTGTAGGCCAGGCAGTGTTGTCCTGGTCATGAGAGAAAATAGTCCCTCTGTGCTCTACATTTTGAGGTCACATCCAGAATATCGTCTTGAGCCAGGGGCATTACTTAAGAGATACTGACCACTTAGTACTGAGAGAGAAGTAACCAGTAAGAGGCTGACTCATCAGCACATTGAACACCAGGTCCTCGTTGGAAAAGTGGTGTGAATGTTCACATGTTCCAAATGAGTAGCACAGAAACGAGAAAAGAAGTCAGGAGAACAGTAAATGGGTGATGTCTCCAGAGAGGGAGATTTGACTCATCCTAAAAAAGACCTAACTCATGGTGCCTCAGCATGTTTGGCCTAGAAGGATTTTCACAAGGATAGATGGTCACTGGCACAGATAGCTGAGAGAGGTGGCCTGTACTGGGAAGGGGAGACTTGAACTCTGTCACCTGTATTCTCTCTGCTAACCACGAGAGGTATGACCTACCGAGATCATGGACTGAGTGGGGACTTCTAAGACAAGGTCAGAAACTAGTCCTTAATAGTAAGGAGAAAAAGGGAAATGCTAGAGTTTGGGTTACAGAGGATGACAGGAGACTGCCAGGAGGAAAGAGTTTGAGGTCTTGGTTGCTTGATTGCTCTGTGTGGATTTTACCCCTGTCCTTGGCTTATTGGTTAATACATATATGGCTTGCCTATCTTTTCCCACCAAAAAGGAGAGAAAATTCAATAGAGTCTAACATACAAGGCATATTCCGAAAGCTATTGCAGCTAGCCTGTTAAGTCACTGTTTTGCCCTCTGTCTAAATATATTCTGTGTTTTAAATGTTAAGAGAACTTCTGATCACTGCCTGGCCACTCTGTAAGGCTTTATCATGGACATGGTACATGCCTAAGAAGTATCAGTCAGTGCTCACTGCAGAAAGGGATTTAATGTAAAACATAAATATATAAGAGGGGTGGGAGTGGTGATGAACACCTATAATCCCAACACTCAGGAGGCTGAGGCAGGGGGAACACTGTGAGTTCAAGACCAGCCAGAACTATATAGTAAAACCTTGTCTCAAAAGAGAAAAAAAAAAGAAAAAGAGAAAGAAAAAAGTGAGTGCAAGGCCAGCCTGAACTATATAGCGAAATCCTACCTCAAAGAGACACATACAGAAGGACTGTCTGCATGCTGAGTATCTGAAGGGTCCAGTGAATGGTTGAAGAGTCTGTATCAGGAGGTCAAAGGGTCCACTATGGACAGCTGAAGGATCTGCATGGGAGGCTGAAGAGTCAGTGCTGGAAGCCAGGACACAATCTTGAAGATGAAGGTGAAGCCTGGAGTTCTTCCAAAGAAATAGAAGCGAGCCTTCCTCCATCTCCTGTTTATCCCGTTCAGGCTACAAGCCTAATGGTTGGTGCCACACACACACACAGGGTGGATCTTCTGTCTTCAGTAAATTCCTTCAGCCATACCCAGCACTACACTGATCCAATTAATTGGATATTTCTTACTCAAGTTGATGCAGTCAGTTAACTATCACAGAGACTTGGTCTATCAAAGACCACTAGGGTGGGAGTAAGGGGACTGACCTTGTTTGCAGGGGTAGGTATTATTGCCTACTCAAAGTTCTTTCAGATCTGGTAGACTCCAAAGAGAAGCCTCAAGAACAGTTTGCTATCTTGAACATAATGAAGTGTCCACACTTATGTGTGATAATGCTGAATGTTTCTCAGGTATTGAACTTGGTTATTTATTTAGTGGACTATCAGCTCTGGAGAATAGGGAAGAAGATGATGCTATATCAAATCTTTATCAGATATAAACTGTAGCATCCACATGAAAGACTGCTCTTTTGGTTGAGTGGAAAAATGGGTAGAAAAGTAACTTTCTAACCATACTGAACCATATTACAAACTGTTGTAATAATCATTTTCACATAGCCTTAAGAATGGTGCCGGAATTCTATACTGATTGTAATAGTCAGGATTATCTCTGCTGTCCAGGGTTAAGGTCAGCTCTCAGTTTAGAAGATTGTTATGAAAAAAGTTCACTGCCATGCAGTTATCACAAAGCTCAGTGAAACATATTTAAATTACACACCAGAGGTGAAACTACTTTCACAGATTTCTCCTGATGAAACAAAATTTAAAAATCAGTCCTAAACCTTATTGATAACAGAGCCAGAGGATTTATGGCTGAGGAACCTACAGGTATACTGGATTTTATCTTTAACTATTACATGGGTTTTGGATTGAACTGAGATTTAAATAACTGGGATTGGATTGGGATTACTTAAGGAAAGAAGCCAAAGATCGAATGAACCAGCCAAGCTAGTGGTGTGTCCGCCAGCTCTACTAGCTTATTTTTGGTAAAGCGGTAGATGTCTAAAACCTATTTATGGGGCTCAGTTATTACCCAAGAGGGAAGGCTGTTCTTTGCAGCTAGAACAACATAAATATCTGTGGATTTAGTGTGTCACAGTTTTCCTTGCTGAAGGCTGGTCTTAGCCCCTTCTCAAGGGGACTTCTCAGGTTGGTTAACTATCCAGGGGAAATGCACCTTTATGAGGTCCCTGTATTACCCAGTTTTCTAACTGCTAGGACTTTGGGATAGGACAAGTGGTTGATGTTGCTGGTTTTTATGGATTTTAATAATAGTACTGACAATAGCTTTCCTTCTGAGGACTTACTAATGATTAAGGACTGTTTGAGGAAAAGTAATTTGTTAACAAAGAGTACTCAGTAGTTATTGGGAGGGTTGTAGTTTATAACAGTGGCAGCTATTGGTGGCTTGGGTTTCCATTAGAAGTTTTGAACAGATTGTTATTTTCACACCAACACCGACAAGTCTGAACCATTCCATGTATGAACTGGAGAAAAACTCCATTTTTTGTTTTGCCTGTAAATGTTCCTACCCATAACTTTTGAACAAACAGGATCTGGTGGGTTTCTTCAAGGTTTGGGCCTCTAAGCACACTGCTTAGAAACTGAGGCCGAGGCAATGCAGTCTCCTGAGAAGAGGCAGCTCAGATTCCCAGGCTGAGAGGGAGCCAGCCTGTGCACTGGGAGTGGGTGTGTGCTGCGGCCAGGGAAGCCAGGAGGCAGCGCAGCACTTTCCCCAGCACAGCCAGGTTGTTGTCATATCTTAGGTGGCTCCTTTGCACCTCAGCATTACACTGGAAAGACTACAAAAGTTGTCAGCAAGACCAGGTTATAAAGAAGCCAGAGTTTTCTCTTTGACTTTAGAAAGTAATCAGAAAAATTCTGGAGTCCACCTTTAAGGCAAACCCATCATGGTTAAGAACACGGGTTTTGGCTGGAGACCCAGATGAGCATCTAACCTCTCTGATTCTCTGATTCTCAGGCTCAGTTACAACAAGGGCATGATACCCCCTGCTTCACAACTTTGCCACATTTATTAAAGGAGACTAAGGATTCTTCACTGGCCAGCTTGCTGCATTGATTCTTTTAGGTCTCTGCTATTATTTCCTCAGAAGGAATTTTCCTGCATGCTCTATAAATAGACTCCTCCCTTCCCATCCATGACTTCCTAGTACTTCACTTTGTTGTAGTTTACTTTGTGGCAATATTCTGCTTCTTTAAAAAAATTATCTCCCTTTTTATAAGGCTTTTGTTCTCTGCTATACCTTTATCTCCTTGGGAACTTCTGGCACATAGCTGCTCAATAAAGGAATTGAATGTAAGTGGAAAAATGGAGTGAGTAACTGTGGAATGCCTTGCATACAATGAGTACTTGATGAACCGTAGAAGTTTGCATAGGGAGGGCACTGGGTGGAGAGCTAATAACCCTAAAATCATCTCTTTCCTTCTAGAGGGGCTATTTCATTCTATAGTTGGTTGGGCCAGGTGGAATGTGTGGGGCCCAAGGCCTGCTGGTTAGTGCTGTAGGGCCAGCCTGTGGGATCTGGAGGAAATGTTTTCCCATCCCGAATCCCTGTCATTGGCAGGGAACATTCCAGGTGAGATCATGGTACAATCACAGCAATAAATTTAAAATTATAGCAGCTGAGATCTTGGGCCAATTCCCTTCTCTGTAAAAGAGGGACACATTTACATGCCTTCCACACTCCAGAGAACTAGGAGATCCGCAAGGCATTGAGCTAGCCATTGAAGCTGGTTGTTTTGCCACAAAGTTCCTGGCTGAAAATCAGGAGAGGTAGCATAAACCCCCTACCCATAATAATGCAAATTAGAGTGAAAATTGAGGAAGGGGTAGCACTCCTTCTCCAAGCAGCTGCTGCAGCTACTGTAGTTGTCACCTTTTCCTGACCTAGTAATTTAGCTGAGAGACAAAACACCTAACACTCCAAGTGAGAGAAGGAAAGGTTATTTCGGCACACAGATTGTAGGGATTTCTGTCCACAGTCAGCTGGCGCTGATGCAGAGCGGCATGGCAGAGGGGCATCACAAAGGAGAAACAGTTCATGGCAGAGCAGGCAGGAGGGAACAAGGAGCGAGTAGCAGCAGCAAACCTCCCTTTCTCTTTTGTCCTATCCAGGCTACAAGTTTTTGGGGGTGGTGCTGCTCACACACAAGGTGGGCCTTCCCATTGCCCAGACCCAGCACTGTGGGCTGGGAAGCCAGGAGGCAGCACAGCATGTTCCCCAGCAGTGGGCTAATTTAGTGATCACACCCTTAACCCATATGCACATCCTCTAGATCCAGCCACCTCTGAGTACGCCCTACCTCTGAGTGTATGAGACTCCGTGGGGACATCCACATACACACAGTAACACCCAGGAGTGAACCATAAGACACTCTTGCCTGGAATGAAAGTGGCAGTTTTCCTTACCTCGGGCTCTCCTCTGTGAGCTTCCTTGGGGCACAGCTTGTACCAGTAGGGCTGAGTCAGCATCATCCCTGATAGTCACAGCCTCGAGAGACCAGAACTACTCCTTGTTCTCTGAGTTCCATCTTGATGCAAGGCCCTTCTCACTGGTTCAGTCTCTTTTTACCTAATCTCATTCTTTTTGAGGAGCTGGTATCTCCCTCCTCTTCTGGATCTTTGTTGGAGTCACGCAAATCCTCCCTGATGAGTTTGCAAGAAGGACTTGTAGTGTCTTTCCTTTCAATAGACTACTGGAACCCTCACAAAACTTTCATCATGTCTTCCTCGCACCTTCACATTCATACACATACCAGTACTTTACCTCTGTGGGAGAGTTCAGAACATGTGTTTTATTACAGCTGGACTACCCTTGTAGATGAAAATGGGAGCAGCATGGACAAATATTTCCCATATTCTTTAGAGAGTAATCAATACTTGGCAGGAGAGTGACTTGGCCATAGTGTGAGCATTCCATTTTCTAAAGCATTCTTCTCTACTCATCTTTGTGGGCTCATACCTTTCTCACCTGCTGGTGAGTGTGAGTTCTCAGAACCCAGAGCTCTACGCATAGCTGATTTCTTCTAAGTTCGTTTTTATTTTTTTAGAGTTTCGATATGATGGGAATAAGTTTAATGAAGCAAGTCAAACAAATCATTGATTTTGTTCCCTAGAGCCCTTTCCGCCTGTGAACACTGACTGTCTGATTTGTTCACAGGAAGGCACAGCTGTTAGCAGGCAGCCTGTAAGCCCCAAAGCTAGGAGAAGCCTTCCTGTGAACTTCAGAACACATGCCCAGCTGGAAGGACTTTATTTTTCACCCTTTCAGAGTTTGTTGCTCCCAAATGTGTAAAGAGAGATGAAGGAATAAGACTTGTGATTAACGTCTCTAGGGAGTCTATCTCCATTCCTGACCCACATCTCGCCTCCCCCATTTTCCCATTGTAAGAATCACTGCACTTTATGACAAGGTGGGTGTTTGTGATCCAGTTCAGGATGGAGACTAAACCAGACCTCTTCACAGTGGCATTCTTTCCATGACGAAGCCACTGCTCATCTAGTGGGATCCCAGTGAGCTCAGGGAACGGGCAGCGTGTCAGACTGATTCAGCTGAGGAAGTCACGGCCTTGGTTTGGCCTTATAAGGCTGCCGTTCCGGTGGAAGCAGAAATGCCTCAGCTCGAAAGCCCAGGCCTCTGAGCATTCCCAGATGACATCTGTGGTTTTTCCAACACACATTTGGCCGCCTTGGTTCCCTGCACTGCCTTGGTTGTGCAATCACAACTTGGCCGTTTTTTCATCCTGTGGAATCTGTACATTTTCAACTTTGACATCTCAAAACTAATCATTGAATCATTTTTTATCAGGGTGGCTTATCGTAAAGCAGAGACATTCTCACCAACAATTCTCGTAACCAGCACTAGCAAAGCGATGATTTAGGAGGGAGGAAGGTGCGGAAGGAGTGCAGCCTTCAGGATTGTGCATACTGGGTTCTAGTCCTGGCTATATTTTCTTACTTGCTGTGAGAACTTAGGACTTCCAGGGCTCAGGTTAATTCTGTGTAAATTAGAGAAAATAGTGCCTAACTTGCAGAGCAGTTGTGAGGTTGGACATAGTGTAAACTAAATGTTACGTAAGTGGACAGACTCAATAAATTGTATAAAAATACAACTATAGTATGAGTATACGTGTCTATGTGTAGTAAAACACAGACATGCACACACACACACACACACACACACACACACACACACCCCAGATGCATGTCCACGCACATGTGCATATTTCTTGGAAACCTCATCTTAACTCTTGATGACTACTTTGCTTCTGAGATCAGTCTATGTTTATGAGTCTGTGCCTGTGAACCAAAGTTTATGCGCTGTTTGTGGATGTCTGGACTCTTTCTTTTCCTATTGGTAAGGCTTTTCTTTTCAGCCATTAACTACGAGCAGGTACAGTCAAGAGACTTCCTTCTAGCTCTCACAGAGGTCCAATATCTGCAGACAGAAATCATGTTGAATCCCAGGTTTAGTGTGGAGGATGACCTGGGCGACTCCTTGAAAGAGGAGCAATTGCCTTCATTTTGGCTGAGCCTGACCCTATTTCCATGTATAGTTATCATATGCACAGAGCTGGCTAGGACCTTTTCCTTATCCCTTTAACTGGCTTCGAGCAATGTATATCAGTCTAGCCAAGGTGTTGATGGTAATCTTTGGCGACAGTAGGCGTGTTTGCCCAGACTCCCATTGTTCCCATGAGTGAGCCGGGATGAAGCTGGATGTGTGAGCCAGTACTCCACATTGTCAGTTGGGATTGAGCCTCAAGATAGAAGCTATGACTTCCTGGGGCTTGAAAAATTATCCATCAGAGCTGAAGCATGACCTCAAAACATTAGATACTATCTCAATTGTGTTATGCAGATTTACTTTTTCTGTATGTCCTCCTCTCTGCATTTGCAGAGGTGAGTTCAGGCCTCCTACCTAGCCCAGCTTGTGGCACTTACACACTTCCCACCATTGTCACAGTAGCTCATCCTCAACCCACTCCCTTCTTCACAAATGAATAAAACACAGGTTTGTTCCTGGGTATAGGCCTTTGTTCTGGATAGCCTTCACTGTGGCTGGATTCAGGACCCCTTTGACTCCCCACCATTTTGGATATATTTTTGTGTCCTTATTTACACTGTGGGTTGCACTGGTGGTAGTAGATTGGAATTAACTCAATACAATTCCAGTAACTTTTCCATGGGATTACAAATATAAACATTCTGGGCTGCCATGAGGACCAGGAGGGCTCTCTATAGTTTAGAACTCTGAGAGATAAATATTTTTCTGTAACGATTGAAATACTTTTCTTTTACTGCAGCATCCACATTGTTCTAAATACAGTTTACAACTGATTTTCTCTGGCACAGCAAGAAGTATAATCCTTTCTCCTACAAAGTCTCTATGGCAAGATATTGATCATCAACATCTTAGCACCTTTAATAAAGACTTGATATCTCATAATTATGAAATAAAGCCCAAGTAATGTGAAACCAAGCCAAACCAAACCAAAAACCAAACCAAACCAAAACCAAAACCAAACCAAATCCTTCTGCTGGGAACAAATTTTGTAAATTTGCCTTCTAACTTCTTTTATCTATTGAGGTACCAAGCTTCTATTCTGGGCCATAGGCAATATGTGGAGGATTTTGAGTGTGTGTGTGGGAGAAGGCCAGCACTTCACTTCAGAAACACCAGAAGGGTAGGAGGGGCTTCTATCCAGGAGCTGGGAGGGTATTTAAGGTTCATTACTGTAATCAGACACTCTTAATGTGTAAGAGACAATGGGAGCTTCAACTCTGTCAGAAGAAATAAGGAGTAATGGATTGAAAGCATTATTTTATCAGATAGAATCAGTAGGACATAATAATTTATTGGATAAATAGACTAAAAAGGAGAAAGAAGACGAGAATAATGCCACCAGTGCTATTTTGTGCAGCCAGTTACATAGTGGTGCTACTCACAGAAACAGGAAGCATAAGAGGAACAAATTCTATATTGGACGTGTTGAGCTTGATATGTCTGTGAGATCAAAGGGGACTGTTGAACATGTAGTTGGATATTGAGACTTGAAACTGTAGAAATACCGATCCTGTCAATCCAGACTTGAAAGTGATTCATACAGAGGTGGATGTTTAAGTCAGAGGATTCATCTACCAAAAGGTGTGGATTAAGAAGTGGACCAAGTCCTCTCGGGAACGCAACATAGCAAAACTGGCGCAGGGGAATAAATCACCCAGTGAAGACAGGAGGGGCAAGAGAGACGGAGGAGAGAGAGGAACGGAGTGTGGGAGGATGGAGCAGACGGGGTGTCAGGGAGGTTGTGTCAAAAGTGGGTAATCATAGATGGAGGTCAGGTAGGGTGAAGACTGAGTTTCCTGTGGACTTTACAGGGTTGGCTGGACGTGCTGTTTATCTTGGCAGTAGTAGTCTAGCAGTGAAGGAGACCCTATATCAGCAGGCTAGTGAGTAAGGTGGTGGGCGTCTGAGGGTGGTGAGATAGGGTACGTGTGGAGCAACAGACTTTTTTTCTCTATTCTTTCTATGTATTTTTCTTTGATATAAAAGAAGCTTTAGGATGCAAATGCTACTGAGAAGGAGCTGTGAGGGAGAAGTTAAGCTATGAGAGAGGATGACTGAAAAGGGGGTCCCCGGGAGAGACAAAGGAAAGATCTAGATCACTAGTAGGGGAATTAGTCCCATCAGAAGGGCACTTTTTTCATTGTGAAAAGAGAGTGATGGCTATGTGCGAACTGAATCCTTAATTTTCCCTGCCTTCACTTCCTTTTCCAAACCCTTGCCCTCTACCCTCAGCTTTATCCTACTATTTGTATATTATTTTAAAATATAAGAATTTGTCTACCTAAGCATTTCTGCATTGTTGTGGGTCATCAGCTCATATCTTGGGTGATTTAACTGTAAGTTCTAGAGGGTCAGGCATCTATCTGCTGGTGAAATGCCTCGGTGGGAGAGGTGGGCTCCTTCTTTCAGGAGCTTGGGAGAGAGCCTTCTGAGCCAGACTGGCATTGCTGAGGGGAAATTAAACATAGCTTGTGATCTCAAAACAGAATGAAATGAGACTAGGACCTCATCTTCATTCATATAGTGCTCTAATTGGCTGTGCAAGTGCACTCCAGACACTAGTCAGCATTTTATGCACATTGGTGCTTCATCTTTCATCCTTAAAAAATACTTCAAGAGTTATTTTCAGCTCATTAAGGGAAGGGAGTCTTGGTTAACTTTGATTACTTTTTAACAGTGGAAGTGACTTGAAAGCTTGGCAAATACAAGATTCATCTTCAGTGGAGTACTTTCCTTTAATTCATTTGGTTAGCTTGGTGCTATGTGGGTGTATGTCTTAGGGTAGGACTTTACCCAGGGGCATTGGCACTGGAGTAAATATATTGCTTCTATCCTGTACATAAGAATTGTTTGTGTGTGAACCTGGGCTGCAAAGAGTATTAAGGTTACTTTGGACAGGGAAAGAGATGCTATGGGTTGGCAGCTGAGTCCCAGTCCTAGGATGTGAGTACAGGATAAATGCCGAGCCCTTCAGGTGTCTTTATGTTACTACCTAGCAGATCTTCCTCCTTCTCTCCAGCCCTTGTAGGCAGCTCAAGCTTCATCTAAATTGCATGGCTCAGGGAGCAGCCAGATTTTCTAGATCTGGGGGCATTTCCTTTACTGACAATATGTTCCCGGGGTAGAAGATCATTTCCAGTTATTTTCTCTCAGGAGCAGCTACGATTTGGGACTAGTCTCAGTGTGACTGAAGAAGTTTCTAGAGTCTTGATGGCCTTTTGATCTGGATCAAACTTGGCTGCATATTTACATTGAGATCACCTAGGAAGTTAAAAAGAATTGCTGGTTGCTGATGCCAGGGTCCACATATTCTAACAGTCTCTGGGGAAATAATTTGGTTTGCATGTGAATAGTCTGTGTGGGGAAGGGACTCTGTAGAGGAAATACATTTTTCTGAGGATTCTGAACCCTTTTTCACTAGTTGTTAAAAAACCATGTTGTAGTAGCTAAATCTTGGACACAACCCAAATGCCCATCAACTGAGGAATGGATAAAAAAGGTGTTATTTTTATACAATGAAATATTACTCAGTTATAAAGACAGATAAACTCAAGGCTTTTATAGTTAAATGGATGCAACTAGAGACCATACTCATCAGTGAATTAAATTGGACCAACATGTGTAAACATCATCTGATCTCCCTAGTGTAAGAACCTGAAAGAGTACATAAAATCTGAAAGGTACAATATTTATTGTGAAAGAGAAAGAGACTGCTCAGAAGGAAAGAACAACTGGGAGGAGGGAAAGGAGAAAAGAAAGAAGGAATGGAAAAATATATACACACAAGATAGTTAATTGTACTACTAATTTCTAGTGGTTTATTGAAAGGAATAATTAATGTTCAATTTTTTGATCAGTCTTACATGCCTACGTCTGGTTATCAGAGTAACCAATTCGAAGATAACAATATGTAATGCAACAACCATTGTTTATTTCCTATCACCTTGTTTGAAATTCCGTATCATTTTTATTATTTTTGTGTTGTTTTGTTCATTTTTTTGTTTTTGCTTTTTTCTCTTTAAAATAAAAAAAGGAAAAACCTCCATGTTACTTAAAGATGAATTTGGAAATATTTCTTTGTAGGAAGAGTTCCTGAAGAATTGGGAGCTTAGGCAAAACCTCATGCAAACCCAAAGCATCCAGAATGCTTATGGAATACTCATTCCACAGCGCCCATGGAAATGAACCACAGAGTTCTGCGGGACCCAGGCTTCTTTGTTTGCATGGCTGTAAGCCTCAGAATCTACAGGAAAGACCTTAGCAGCCATTTAATTTTTTAAAAGATGAATTAAATAAAATCATACAACTTACTCATTCAATGAAGTTAATCTGGCAATAACGTGATTTCTGGAGAGAATATCAGAGAGCACTTAAAGTCTAAGAAGTTTTCTTTGTGACTTGGACATGTTCAGACATGAACATTATACTGACATTTTCTTCCTGTGTGTTCACCCAGTTTTCATATTTCCTCAGTAACCTGTAAAGATTTAATAAAGTGCTATTGAGAAAGAACATGAGTCTTCTCTTTGATAATATTTTCTGAATTGGTTCCACAGAAGAAAAATTTCATATGTGGAAAGCAAGGCCTTTTCTTTGGTGGATAATCCCTTTTGTTAAGTTCCAAACTGTTTATCTCTCACGGACTTATTTATCTTTTTGCTTTGACATGTTTATAGTTGATTTTGTGATTTTCTCAGCTTTGGTTATTTAGAGCCATATTATCGTTTTAAGAAGCTATGAGGTCATTTTATAGCTCCTTTTGGTCTTGCCCTTAAGGAATTATAACAATCCATCTCTCAAATATTATGTGAGAAGGAAGCCATAGTTGTTCATCACATCCTACACTTCTCATTAGATCTTTTACGTCATAGCATCTGAGCCTGGGACTAGGCTGGTGAGCCCACTGCTTCTGTGAATGTGGTCATGCAGAAGATGCTTCCCAATGTAAAGAAGGCTGGAATTTTGCATGGGAGGAGACTGTGGTCATTTACAATTCAATGTGTAATGTCTCAGGAACTGTCTCCTGGCAGCCAGTCAGCATTAGAGATTTCTACAGATGGAAACAAGGCCAATATAATAGACTCCCAACTCATTGAACAAGAAACTTGGGCTAGACTTTCAGGAGGCCTTTAATGTTCTTCAGAGTAGGGGCCAAGTGGTGGGGTACAAGGTAAGGTCTGAGTCACAGAGGAACTCTGGGACCAGCAGCAATCTGGTTACAGGAAATTCATAATTCAAGGCCAAAATGGAATTTGTAATAAGATCAACTTGTGCTGAACTGATGAACTCTTGAACTTCTCATTTTCCCTTTAGAATGTTTGAATTGAGGGTCTGGCTAGGTTTGATCCTATCAGTAGGGATTAAATGGCCCAGTGCTGGAGGTAGACAAATAAATCCATATATCACTATAAATGAAGGGGTTTTAGTATTTTTGGATGAAGAGCTGTGGATTCTGATGGTTGGAGAAATCTATGGTGCTTTTTTTTTAGAAAAATATTTTTTGAAAATTTAAAACAATATATGTTGGATTATAAAGGAGAATAATTTCTTGAAATATAGTTCTTGAAATAAAAGATGTAATACAGTAATATATTTACCTCTCCAAGTATTAAGTGGTAAGTTCTCCCAGTCCATCTAGTAACTATTTTAATTTTAAAATAATGATATATAAACATAACATTCTGCGATTTCTGTTGCAAGTATAATGTGAGGCTTCAAACACCTATAGCTTTTACTGGTAACAAAATCCTAACTACTGATAATGTTAGTAGGGTGTACTGGCCATATTCATAATGGGAGGAAAAATACTAAATTTCAGGTCGTTGTTAGTGGGACAAAAAGGGTGTAGACTTTTTTCCTCATCTAAGGTGAAAGGGTTCCTTAATTTCATCCATTGATCCTATGAAGACTGGGGTAGCAGGTTAGAAATCCTTGCTCTAGTTAAGCTGCATTTGTCCACTGAGGATGTGGCTGGTGACCTTCTGGATTGTGCCGTGTGTGTTGTGTATGACCCTACTTAGGAGGAGAGTGGGCACGGGTGCTGTGCCATGAGTCACCTCCCGGGAACAGGAGTGGCAAGGTGGAATTAGGAGTCCAAGTGGGCTTTCTGGGCCAAAAGTCTGGCCTGATGCTCGTCTGATGCAGGGAACTGCACCTTTGGCCACTCATTCTTTAGGATTTGAAGGATTGCAAGCCATTAAAGATGCACCCTTTGCACTCAGTGCCTCTGTGCAGACTAATACCTTGACCATTCCTGAGAGAGCAGGAAAGGATAAGGGGAAATAAGGGTCTGGGGAGCAGCACATGGAGAGGCCTGGGGCCCAGGAAGGAGGTAAGGAGCACAGTTGAGAGATTAGAGTCCTGCCTGTGCAGTATTATTGTTTTATAGTATACTCAGATTGGGTCAAATATCTCAGTATTCCTGGAGTAATTTCCTACCATCACTTTTCCTGGATTAATGATCCTATTTTCTCCCTTAAGGCCCTGTTTCTTCTTTAGCTTGAGGTTTATTTCTGCTGCTTCCCTAACAGAGCCCAGTGGAGAACTGAGAGGCTTCTCTCTGAAGATCAGTTTTGGAGCAGAGAGACTAAGGGCCCTGTGGCCCTAAAACTGTGCCAGGCCCTCTGACCCCTCCAGCAGCTGCTTCCATGGGGTCCCAAAGATGGAGAATGAGTCTCCAACTGTGAGATAACTGTTGTCCCATGGTCCCTGGTTCAGCTGCCAGGGCATAGCTGCAGAGAAACATACAGCAGTCTCATCCAACAGATTGTGTATGAGCATGTGAGCGTGTGAGCGTGTGAACGTGTGTGGTCTACAATACTTGGTGAGTTCAAACATTCACATTTCTCATTTGGTTTTCTAATCCAAGAAGGAATGTTTTTGGTTTACAGTTTAATTGAAAAAGATATTTGGAAAAGATTAAAAATGGAAGGCCATTTTTGCAGTTAAGTGAGGATGATTTCTTCCGCTGTGAAATGCTGGCTGCAGGGATACAGAACCAAGGGTGCTGGCTCTTGCAGAAGTTGGGAGGAATCCCAAGGGCATCATGAGATTTTGTGCAGTTGATGAGCCTAATGTTGCTTGGTGCAAGTTTTCTCTGGACCCTGATCACTGAAGCATGAGCAGATATGAAAGAGGAGAAATGAGTAGCTCCAGCCCGTGGCAGCCACGTTTGGCTTCCTGGGAGGTGATATGTGCATGCATTATCCAATGGGGAGAACAAGACAAGGCTGTTTAATACTAAGAGGGGACAGTTTTGTTTGCTTGTGATTCATGTGACCTGAGTTGATTGGAGTTTTGATGGGGAAGAGAGATAGATGAAAGAAGCGACTAGCTAAGCTGTCCAAGCCACAGGTAGAAGGAGGTAAGGGTGTGACTCTCTCTCTCTCTCTCTCTCTCTCTCTCTCTCTCTCTCTCTCTCTCACACACACACACACACACACACACACACACACACACCATTTTATCAGCCCTTACGGAAGGGGAGAGGAAGTAAATGTCATCTGAAGTAATAAATACTGAAGAATCTGTGGCTATATTTCTTTCTAAAGCACCATATTATCTAACTTTCTCCCCACATCTGTCCCAGGATACACAGAAAGAGACACGTGTTGATAGATATGAACAATGAGCTCAGGAATACCTGATTCTCTACCATGTGAGCTTGGGAGTCTTCTCCTGTGGGGTGAGGAATTTGGACGTGGAGGTTCTGAAACCCTTTCCCTTTGACTGCTGTGGTTCATAGCTCTGTCCAATCAGGGCTGCACATGGGTATTTTTAGCCTCCCCTTTAGTGGTAGCTGGCATAATGATTTACTTCTAGTGAATAAGGCCAACAAAGAAACAAGAGAAAAGAAGGTAGCTCCTGACTGGAACTGGGCTTATTACAGAGCCAAGAAGAATGACTCAGGTCACTGAAGGACATCCCACTTGCTACTGCACGTTCTACTGGCTCTCTTGCTTGGTGCAGACAAGCATTAGGAAGAACATTGCCATTTTCAGGGTGTAGAAGCCCAAGGGTTTGACTCAGAAAACCAGAAATAGAATAAATTTTGGGAAAGAACAGTTGCGTTGAAGTGAACAAATTGGTCTTCAGAACAAAGTTGGGAAAAGTATTCTGGTATTTCCTCTTTGGGCAAGAACAATGCAGATCAGGGTTCACGGTGCTTGTCCAAGAGATCTGAGAAGCTGCTGAGACACGGCCAAAGCTTGAATTATTCTCTATGTCTTTCTTCTCTGCTGGCAGTTCAGTGAGTAAAGGCTCTGTCTGTCGAAAGAAGCCAACTCTGTGGGAGCAATTGGGCTTTACAGCAGCAGATTTTAAGCATTCATCTACGAGCTATAGGTTCTGCTTTTACTTTCAAAATTCAGCGAAGGAATAAAAATGTGACAGTGGAGAGAATAGAGAATTTAGTATTAGGCTATGTTCTACTTACCTACCCTCTCTAAGCCTCCATTTCCTCTTCTGGGACATACAGCTGTGAAGATGAGAGAGGAAGCTGAATTATCCCCCCCCCCATTCACCTGAGAGTCACCCTCAGACAGTGCTTGTCAGGAGCAAATCAGGGTCAGCCATGTTCACAGGAGACCTCTCCTTATATGCATCTCCAGACAAAGACAGTGTGCACCGTGGGGTTGTGGCATGCTGCTTAGGTCCCTAAGAAGATAAGGCATGAAAGGGTTATTATGGCTATTTCCACTGGGACCATGGGTAGGAATGAGAGTCCTTGCTATCCCTTCACCCCCATGACCAAGTTGTCCTTTGGCTTTGAGTTTGGCATAACTTGAGATAAGGGGGCCTGCTCTGCATCCTGACCAAGCTTGAGGTCTAGGGTCTGGAAACTTCCCTTATGTGGGGAACGTTGGAGATTCCTGGATGATAGTGCAGGAATGGGAGATTGAATGAGTGGACAATGCAAAGAAGAGATGAGCATGAGGGGGAGGGAGAGCCAGAGGGAGAGGTAGGGCAGAGGGGAGGGAGTGAGAGCATATGTGATATGCAGTGCTTTATCACCCCTGAGTCTCCCCACAAGCTCTTCCTCTGTGTGGTGTAAGGAGAAAGACAAATTACAAAAAACGACAACTTCCATTCCTTTTATACTGAACTCCTCAGGACTGTGGCATGATCTGCATACCCACTTGTGTACTTGTGTCATGGTTTTGTGTCCTGAGCTGGAGGATAGAGATTCTTGGTGACAGGGACCTTAACAATCATATGGCCATCATTATCATCACGATAGTTAATGTTTCAAGCTCTTCAATCATTAAGCCATATATTTAATGCTCATATTACCCCGAGGTTGTTACCATTTCTTGGAGAAATGAAGACAGTGAGGCACAGAAGGACTAAACTGTATCTTGTCCTTGATCACACAGTGAGAAGACAATTCAAATGGATGCCATTGGATCATATGCTTAGTCCCTACTCTATGTGAAAATGCTTCTATCTGCTCCAAACATCATGAGACTTGCAAGAATTAATTCTCAGACACTAGCTCATAGTTATCAAGGAACTGCCTTTGGGTTTTGAAGCCATTGAGATGAGAGTGGCAATAATTTATGGCTTAGAAGCATGTTCATTGTATCAGCAGCTTTATCGTGGCCAGCACTGCCACTGGCACCATTATCTGTGTGCTGCAGAGGGGAGCTGTTGTGGATTCCACTGCTTACAATCTTTTCGCGTTCTCCCCATGGCTAGAATGGGACGATTGCGTTTTACTTACATCTGATACTGCAGCTGCACGTTTCATTAAAAGGAATTGACTTGAAAATAAAAAATCAAGCAAAATGAGCTCTTGCTTGGTACTGAGGGTTATTGCTATAGACCGAATGTTTATTTATCCCCTAACTTGTGTGTTTAAGTCTAATTCCCACTCCGACATGAGGTGAGACCGTTAAGAGATGATTAGGTGGCAAGGTGGAATTCTCATGAAGGAAGTTAGTGTACTTATAAAAGAGATCTTTGATTTCTCCTCATATAAAGACACAGCCCACAAAAGCCATCTATGAATCAGAAGTATCCATACACCAAGTCCTCTGGTGCCTGGATTGGGGATTTCCTAGACTCTAGAACTTGGAGAGATAAATTTCTGTTGTTTATAAACTACCTACTTTATTGTATTGTTAGAACAGCCCAAGTCAACTAAAACAAGTGGAAGGTATACCAAGTTCCACCCTCAGTCGTACTGATTAGCAACTAGGCAGGAAGGCCGAAAGAGTTTCCAATCAGCCTTGAGTGCTTGAACCACAGGAAGAAATGCATCGGTTGTTACCTCCATTGATACACATCCGCTTTTCTATCAAGTTGTCATTCTGGCTTGCATTTGTGAGCCAAGTGGCAAGGTTATGAGTAGGGCCAGTGGCGGCAGACTAGAACCATACTTAGCCAGAAAAAACAAACAAAATCTCAGCCAAACTAAACCACATCCATTCACCATGTGCAAGAGCAAACAAAAACAAACACAAAAAACAAGGAAAATCCACTCACCAAATACATGCTCTTTTGCTGTAGAATGGTGCTCTTTCAGATACAAAGCAAGACTTTTAAACCTGGGACATAGATCCCATTGCCTACAGAATCAAATATAGACATGGTTCTTGAAGTTAGACATTTGAAATTCTTTACAATACCACTCGTCATTACTTAGCTGTAAATCCTGCCACTCCTTTGTCATGTCACACTTGGGTTTGGTGACTCACCCATGTCATGCCCCATCATCTTCATAAATTTGCTGAAGTTGTACTCTCCATGTGGAAGTGTCCATCTCCTCCTCCTTCTTCATGTAGTACATGTTCATGCACGTAGGCACACACAGAGGCACACATATGACCCTTGAGTCTGGGGAGCCTGGCTGTTTGGTGATAGCCATCGTTCAACATCTAGCCCAGTCTGGTAGTAAACATTTCAGTTCAGGAGAGCTGATTTTGCTCTGTGTCCTACTATCCTTAAAGTAAGACCTTTCATTTTCTCTTTTTTGTAAAATGGCAAAAATCATCTTTTTCATCAGATAAAGTCTATTAAATGTTTTTGATAATTTACAGATAAAATAATTAATTTAAAGGAATGCATTTTGTGTAACTTCAGCCAAATATTTTCTTGCATTTGTTTCTGATGTATGCGAATGTGTGTATTTGAGAGAGGCTTAATGTGGCTGTGTACACATATGCTGTTTTGAGCACTCCCACCTGCTGAGACAAATGTACCCTAGAATATATTCCATTTTATCCTGTGTAGTAGGGGGAACACTGATAGTTCGGTCAGTGATGAGTTTCCAATAAGTGCTACAGCTCTGGAAGGGAGATGCTGTTAGGAAATGTACAAGGACTATGGCATTTGATTAGTTCATACAGCACACTATGTACTTTTCAAGGGGAGTGAGACAGATGTTTGGTTCAATTCAATTCAAGAGGCATTTTCCTTAGATCTATATGAACCACATGACTATATTATTTTGCATAGCTCTCTTGCTCCATATGTTACCCATTATGAATTTAGAGGGCTGTTAAGGCCCACGCCCGCATGAGCTAGCACGTCCCATATGAGGATAAGTAGTTTTTAGACACTCCGGCATAAAGGCTTCCCTCAACTCACCCTGACGATCACAACAAGATGTGGTCCAGAATGAAGAGTTAGAACCTGGTACTCTGGGAAGTAAATGTTAAGACATGAAGCTGGATTTTCTGGCTGTCCCTTTTGGGCCTTTCTATTAGTTAGAATCCCATAGTAGGAAGGGTCTTTTTATCTACCAAAAAGAAAAAAAATTGATTTTGAGATAAATTACTTCCCACTATTCAGGAAACATTTATGCATCCAAAAAGGAGTAAACACTGAGCTATATTTAAAGATGAGCAAGAAGAAAGCTTTGCTCTCAGAAGTATGTCACCGACACTCTCTGGTGGAGTTAGGAAAGGTGTGTGCAGGAGGAGGCATTTCAGTTCGGTCTTGGGGGATAAGTAGTGTTTTACCATTTTCAGCCTTAGCAATCTAGGCAAAAGGTTGTCTTGCTTCATTGCAGATAAAATAAAATGATGTACCAGAATCTAACTTGTCTGGCAGAGTCAAAATAAGATTTATTGGGTAATTCCAATTCAGTAATCAAATATAACCCCTTTTCTTTATTACAAGGAAATATTGATAGGACATGATACTTGGTTTCCCATCCAAGAATGCCCCCAAAAGGAACAATAAACAATTCATAAGAAATTTCAGGGTCCAGTGAAAAGTCAGTAGACTATTTCACAATACAGGTAGCCCCTGCTTTGCACAGTTCCAATACATGTGGGTTCAGTTATTTCTGTTTTCTTAAATAATTCTAGCTTCCAATAACTGGTTCAAATTTTAGTGACCATAACAGTAACCATTGATGGCGCTGATGCTGCCTCATCTGCCCATGAATCACTGTGCAAATAAATAGCAGATACATTGTGTGACCACTTATGTTGCTGGTGTCCTTAATAACATATTCTTGTGATTTTACAGAAATGGAAGGGTTGGGGATATAGCTCAGTGGAATAAGTGCAATCCTGGCAAGCACAAGGTCCTGAGCTCAATCCCTGGTACTACCAAAAATCCCAATTATATTAGGGGCTGGGGATATAGCTCAGTGGAATAAGCGCTTGCCTAGCAAGCGCAGGGTCCTGAGTTCGATCCCCAGTACCGCAAAAAAACAAAACAAAACAAAACAAAAAAAAACCCAGAAATGGATCATTGAAAAAGGGAATTAGCCTACAAAGACAAAAATGCAGCAAAAAAACAGGGTTTGATAAATCTGGAAGTGAAATTTGAACACAGCCAGGGAGCTTAGTGATGATCAACTTAGAGACGTAAAGGAGTCACATGTTTGTGACGAAAAGGCTGAAACTATCCCAGAGGAGGTGACGCCGGTGAAAAGAAGAAAACATTGTGTTAAAAGAACTCTTAGAGCTATTTCACAATACTCAAAGCACAAAGGAAAATATGTTGGGAATGGACTCAAATTTAGAATGAGAATTTGCCAAAGCATAGAAAAGATGCTCTTCCCATAGTTGCTCTCTGAGAGAAAGAAAGGCAAGCCTTGTTTTGGCTACTCTTAAGGTTTTTTTACAAATTAAACATTTTAATTCTTGATGTTTCTAAATTTTAAATTTGTGGCCTAAATAAACATTAGCTTTGCTAATTTTTCATTTATATATAGCCAACAACTAGACGGTTTTTAATAATTTGATAAAAAATGTTAGGGCCGGGAGTAGCAGTAGTTTCCGTCTTTGATTATTCTGATGACTCTGCATGGTGTGGACTTCTGGAGTCACACTTACGGTCCCAGGCTATTGTGCAAAGCAGAGACTTCCTCTATTTTGAAAAGACCAAAGACACTAAAAGCCAGGAGAAGCCCATGTAGGAAAATATGTGAACCTGCTTCTGTTTCCATTCTTAAAACAGAGTTTCTAGCTGTTTAAACGGGGTGCTTTGTCTTCACATTTCAGAACTCTTGTGTTTCACAGGGCAGGGGACATTTACTCAGTGCAGCGCTAATTTTGAAATTTTGCTCAATGAACTGTTTCACTCATGCTCAGGGTCCATTCTGCAGTATGCTAGAAACACTCACCCACTCTACAACACATTTTTCATTGTGTGTAATTCTCGTGGGATTCTGTCAAGGTGACTTACTTCCTTGGCCTTTCTGTCTGGAATTCTACTACTGAACATTGTAGCAAACTGGCCTACGCTGCTGGTCCCAGAGCCCTGCCCAGACACCACCCGCAGGGAGCCAGCCCACTCAGATCTTTCCCCATCCAAAGTGCCACTTGTAGTGACCTAGTTTGTTCCCTGATCTAGGGGCTAATGAGGATGAAAGGCAAACAGACATGGAGTCAATTTAGCATATGAACAGCCAAGGGGCTCTTGCCTCTAGTGGTCAGAGGAGCCCCAGGCAACTGGCTCAGTCTGCTTTTATTCATCCAAACAAGGGCGTAAGCAATTAAAGTAACACAAGATTCATCTACCTCCCATTATTCATTAGTATATGTTCAGGTAAACAACTGGATCTCAGCTGTATTAACTTTTCCTTTGAACTGGGTCACCATCATCCTTGCGTGATGCTTTGCTCCTTTGTGCTCACAGAGGAGGCCAATTAGACCTCAGTTCTCCTTTGGTCTCCCACACAATATGGCAAGCACGTTGGCAGAGTCTCTCCAAGCAGATGTACTCTGAAGTGCTGTGCATTAGTTCTGCTACCTGTATCCCCAGCGCTACCTACTTCCCATCCTTTCTGACTTGTCTTCTCCAATTTTCCTTTTAATTTTCCAGTCTAGCTTGTGTTCTTCCAATGGATTTCTATTATTTTGCTCAATTGCTTTAGAATTTTCTTAGATAAGAAATATAACCTGTGTTTGGTCCTTAAGTTAGACCTAGTTAAAAAGCAAAGACAAATCATAAGCCATTCATGTAAAAGAACAATCATGTGTTTCTAACAAATTACAGGTGAAGAAAATATCAGAGACTGGCCTCAACTCAGTGACTCTCTCTTTTCCTCCAGATGGAAGATTTTTTTCCATCTCACAAAAAAGTAACTGGATATAAAACATGAGAGCATATAGCGACTGAGCCTACTCTTCACCTAAGGTTCAAGTGAGTTCAGAAAGAGCATCCTGCTGCGGGTTCCATTTGTCTGTTAAATCATTTGTTGAGCACTTGTATGGCAGGCACTATCCTAGGCATTTGTGATGAACCAGTGAAGAAGCCACACAACAATCCATGACCTCTTTGAACCCCCACTGCGGTGACTGGAAACATAAGTAGAACTTGAAATCATTGGGTATGAATAACATAAAATATAGATGAAATGGATAAAGTAAAATTTCACTTGAAATTTTGACTTTTTGCCTCAAATAAAAATCAAATCCAAACTTTCAGAAGTGCTAAATTCTTTTCCCATTGCTGGCTTTTCCATTTATTTTCCTTTTATCAGTCATGGCCAGAGTTGGAAGACAAGCATGTCTAGCTTAGATGCATTTCGAATCACATCAAGAGAATTAAGAATGTCTGGTGCTTGGTGCTTGGCAAAAGACCCTCCATTCTCTACTTCCTCAATACCCATCAGATGATGGATATTTGTGATCTGAAGCTAGATTTCTCAACAGGAGGAGGGAACAACTGTCCTAGAGGGAGGGAAGTTCTTCCTTTTCTCTCCTTCCCCAGCTTCTTAGGATGAAGGGGAAATGGCTATGGAAACTATTTGCTGGCTCATTTCCATAATATTAAATAGACAAGGTTGGCCTTTCATTATTTGATATGAATAGATTTTTTAAATTGTTTTGGCCAGTTAGCCATGGCTATCTAAAGGAAGCTGAAATATAAACAACTTTGTTTTTCTGAAGTTGCCAGACTTGATTATGAGTCCCTCAAAATATATGTTTTGAAAACAACCCATTGTTCTGTTTGTAGAATCATGTTCTTTATACACGACTCAATAGAAGCTATGAAATCTGAAGTAAAATACATAAGACGGCAAGTTAGTGGGCACTAAGAGTTTAGTTCTGGATCTGCCAGTAGTTGGATGTTCAACATTAGATCTTTTCTTTACCTGAGCTGTACTTTACTTTTTTTTATTTTAAAAGTAAAAGAACAAAAACATTAACAAACAGACACAAAGTAGCACAAACACAGTACAATCAAAACTGAATTACAAAGGTGACAGGGAATTAACAATGGTTGTTGTGAGCTGTACTTTAAGAGCCTGTTCTTTTGAATAGATATAAAGGAAGCCAATCCTACTCTCCTAGTGATCTTTTGAGATCACATTAAATAATAGATATGAAAATGCTTTGATAAAGTACAAATAAATATATTATTTTTTCTGTAACAATTTTATCTATGTCCCAAGAAAGAAAATATGGTTTTTTTTCCTTTCAAGGGAAGCAGTTTAAATCAATACTACAGATTTTTCTGAAATCAGGACACCCAGACAAAATGGCTATTGCTATAAAAGAGTCAGAATTAAGTCTGGATGGAGTTTGCTATAGAAATACCCAAAGAAGCTTTAGTTTCCTGGAATAAACTAACATTTCTGAGATTTTTAGCTTATGTGAGGGCTGCAAAAATAAGAGTGAAAAATATAAAAGAGTGAGAATTAAGTTCTCAGTTCATTTGTGGAACTTTGGAAGTTTTGTTCTCATGTTGTAAAGTAATCAAATCCATTGGAATATTTATGATATTTCTCTTTGCTTTTTTCTAATTCCTCCATCTGAATTTCCCTTAGAGATTTGGGCACTGTAAAAGGGATTATCTGGTGGATCTATTTAGACTAGATGGTTAGATTTTTGTCATGTTGAGCAAGCCTTCTGATTTTAAAGCAAATTATTTTCCCACATATAATTTTCCTTATTGACTTGTGTAGGTTCTTTGTAGCTTATTGATATTTATCTTTCATGTGTTTGGTGTGTTGCAAATATTTTCTCTTATGTTGTCCACTCATTATTTTACTTTTGTATGTATGCATGTGTCTTCTTGGGAAGAAGTTTTAGTCAAATATACCATGTTTTTCTTTTCAGTGATTCTGAATTTGAGTCACATTTAGGAAAGCCTTTTTCTTTTCAAAACTATATTTAAAAAATTCTCCCACTTGTATTTGGAGATTATGGTTTAACATTTATGTATTTAATCTATCTAGCATTTGAGTCTAGGTTGTGTATGGAGGGAGTGTAGTTTCAAAGTGGCCCAGATTTGCTTAGCCTCATCTGTCTCAGACCCCAACCATTACTGACACCTCTGCTGTCACAGTGGTGTTTTTGCCAGCTGCCATGCTCACATATGAAGGCTGTCTCTTGTCCTCTTTCATGCTCACATTAGGAAAGGAGAGCAGTTGGTTGCTCTGGCTTTTCAGGCTTAGACACGGACACAGTCCTGAGAAACAGAGAGGTAACCCGGTGGAGTGAATGGCAGCCAGTGGGAAATGGGGAGACAGAAGGAACTTGTTCTATGTGTTGTCCAATGGGTTGTTCAGAGGTGTTGCCTCTCATGGAGTGTGTCCATGAGGGCCTGCCTGGCTGTGTGACCAGCTGTACCTATTCATGAAGCACTAGCCAGCTCCCTCCCATTATTCCGTGTCAGCTTTCCATCTTTTCCTTACCTTCCTTCTCTCCCGTGACCCTTACTCTCTTGGAGTTCTACCTTCTAATAGATATGAGCATTTACACCTTGTTTCAGATGCTGATTTCAGAGTACCCAAGGAAAGATCAGAAGTGATCCAAACCTGATTTTTCCCAAATGGATATCCCTTCATCATCAGACAATTGACTTGCTTATTCTTCCTCTCATGTATGCCTAGTGCTGCTTCTGGGCTCTATTCTGTTCCACTGATTTGTGTTTTTTTGCCTTACTATCGAACTTTCAATTTTTATAAATTTAGGGTTTAATATCTAGTAGGTGCTAAATGACTCTTAAAGATGCTGTTAACTTCTTTCCTTCATGCATGTTCTACTTTCATGTCTACTTTGACTTTGGTTTTTAGTTTTAACTTCACTCTTACTATTCAGCACACCACCAGTCACCGGCCCCTCTGATCCACCGCCAGCATTCCAGCCAGCCTCATCTTTGAAACCTCCTAATCCAAAATTCTTTGTGATTTGAAAACAATGCTAGTTGGAAAGGTGGAAGAGAACAGTTAGAACCCCCTAATGATCCCTTCTTTCTTTCATGGTGTTAAAGCCTCTGACTTTTCACTGGACCTCTGGTCTCCAGAATGGCAATCTCATGTCTTTGAATCTAAGTTTGGACATGATGAAAAGTTTTATTTACTGGCCACCAACAGGTATATCATGTGGAAAGTTCTGATAAACTTCTGAAGAGACAGCTTGAGGTGATATTTGTCTCTACCTCTTCTTTATCCTGTCTTGCAGCCTGCTGTCTCGAGTGCACCAGCTGCCATCTTGGATCACGAAGTTGGGGCCATGGAAGTGTAACAAAAAAGTGAAAGAGACCTGGTTCTCTGGTTGTGGAGAACCAGACCATCCTGGATCTTTCACATGGATACATAAATTAACTTTTGTACTCTTATTTTATTTTAACTTTTGTACTTTTAAAGACACTGTTATTTAAGGCTTTCTGTTATTTATGAATTGAATCTAAGATATGTTAGAGAAATGAGATGAACAGTGCTGGGGAGAAGGAGCTGCGAATCAAGGTTATTTTTCTCAGAAGTTTGTGTGGAAATTTGAGCACTGTTAAGAAGTATGTAGGTTGGTCTAATATAACTCTTGTAGACTTTGGACAAATCATTAGACAAATGAAATAAGCAGTAAGCTCAAACAGAATCAGTCAGAGTTTACCTTCTAGCCCAGAAGCTTAGAATCTGGACTTCCATATCATACTCAAACAGTATCTTCCTTCTTTCCTCTTCCTTCCTTCTTTTCTTCCTTCCTTCTTTCCTTCCTTTTTCCTTCCTTCCTTCCTTTTTTTCTTTCCTTCTTTGTTTCCTTTTTATGTAGATTCTTAAAGGGAAGTGAAAAGAAAGAAGACTGGTTATATGAATTCAATATTCCAAAAAACTCAGCTAGGGGAGACTGGCTGGGAAGTGTTATTATACACTTCTATTGTTGAAGGACATAAACCCCTGGCTGTTGAAAAAAATGGAAAGAAAACACATTAATGAGAATATCTTATTTTTATAAAGTTAGCACTGCTTTGATTTTCGTAAGTTATTACCTCAGAAAGGGGCATTCTTTTGCAGTTATAGTGCTTGGCTCACTAATGAATCAGCGTATTCTAGAGTCAGCTTTCCTTTGCCTTGCTCAGGAAACTCCCCTGACAATATGATGGGCTTTTCCTAGTGAAGGTAAGAAAGCCCTGGCTCTATGATTTAAGACAGGGAGGTTTGTGTCTCCTCTTGAGAGCACTCGAACTCTACGTGAACTCACCCAAGGGTCTCAATCTCCCACATATGTGCAGATATGCTTATGCAGGTAGATGTTTTCCTATCTGCATAGTGACCTTCATAATGAGAGTGCAGGAGTCAAGGGAGAAAGATGGGCCAAAACTCCACAGCTCTGAACCCACTGCAGAGTCCACTAGATTTATTCAGGTTGAGGCTGGCATAGAAAAGTGTTAAAAGTCAGGGACACTGGATAAATTAGAGCCAAGTAACCTAATAGTTGTTTTGGTGGTTACTTTGTTCATCTTTCTTTAATATGACTGTTGGGAATAAGAAGGAAGAAATCCTAATGAAAATAGCACAGGGTTTTTGGTCATTAGGTGGAGTGTTGTGAGCAACACAGAGAAGTTGGAGGCCCTTCATTGAATCTCTGCACCATTCCTTGGTCAGGCACCATTCCTGGGGCTTTTAGATCAAGTTATTGCTCCTATTCTTTTTAAAAGTACTATGAAAGCTCAGAGGGTTTCTTTATTAAGCCACTCTCTCAGTCTGGATAATTTAACTGGCAGATTTAACAGTTTAGGCCCCGTGGGGGTTGAACCCAAGAAGATAAATTTTGAAAATTGTTTAGGGCCAGGTCACTGGTGGGTTAGTGGGGAGGCCCAGGCAGTGCCCCTCTAGTAGGCAAAGCTAAAACAGCAGGAGTGGTAAGGCAGTGAAGAGTGAAATGTGGAAGGTTTGAGGCAATAGCTTCCCACCAAGGAGACTTCTGCCCAATGCTTCATGGAGAAAGGATTTTAAAATCCTCCATCCTTCACTTACTAATTTACTCCTTTGACATGATGGACTTTGGGATAATGAATATCAAAAATTGTTTTATTTTTTTCCTTGCATATAGCATTCAGATTTGGAGTTTTAGCTATCAGTTAAAAAAGAGGGAGCTAGAAAAGTATCTTTGTGCGTTTGTATGTGGAGATGTTCCAGCTTGAGCTTATAGATTTACTTGAGCCTAGGTTGCTTCTTGGAGACAGGTCAGCATTCCCAGTGAGGCCCTCGGTGTTAATAGCTCTCATTATAACAAGACTGTCAGTACTGGCGAGTGTCGTGCAGTGATGGAGAATTTCTCCTTATGATACAGTGCAGCTGATTCTCTAGTGGGATATATGTGATTGGAAAAGCCTCCCAGTATTTCTGGTAAACTTCTCTTTGTCCTGCTCCACGTCTCTCTGTCTCTTTTTCTCTGTGATTTCTCACCAGTGAAGTTGTTAGTCACTATCAGAAGATTTCCAGGTCTACATGGTTACAAACAGAACTCATCACTACAGTTGTATGTCCTAGAGCTGTGGCTCATAATACGTCTTTGGCTGCTGCTTATAGTATGAGGTGTTAATGAGGCCAAGGTTATGGGACAGGTGTGATTGAACCCATACTTGTAAAGGATCCAATTTTTAATTAGCAACTGAGGTTTTAAAACTTCAGTTTTAAAAATAAAATGTAACTTTTAATTCAAGGATTTAAGGGCACTGTAGAATCATAAAGTCATACTTTTAATTTCAATGTTTTAAAATCAAATGCTATCAAGATAACAAATAGACAAATAAAAATATGGACAAAGGACAATAGTGTAAAAACAATCAGTTTTCTTATATAGAGAGAAGGGGTGGGGGGAGGGAGAAATGTGTGCTCTGATATGCTCTGCTGGAATACCTTATGGTTCACTCTGGCTTATTGGTGGGTTTACCAAAGCACAATGAGGACACGAAGGTCATAGCTCTGAGAGGTGATTCAGGGACAGGGTCAGCAGGCACGGTCTCTTGGTAGTTCAGCAACTGAGAAAATTGAATGAGACAGATAAAATTCTGCCAGGAAGCTGAGTTTGGGGCATTTTTACCCACAGTAAAGAGCTGAAGGCAGCAGGAATCCAAATCACTCACACGCATCCCTGGAGGCGGCACTCACCATTCTAATTTGCTGAAGAGACAAGGAACATGTTCTGAGGGACTTGTCAGTGTAGGCGGGAGCTGTTTACAGTGCTGTTTGTCCTTCTCTTGCAGATTGGGACATGCTTTTCTGAATCACCAAAATGAATTTATGTTCCCGAATTCTCTTCACCAGATCTCCTTCTTCCCCCACTTTGACTAGATATTTGAAATTGAGGGCATTCTGAGCATAAAGCTCCCCACATGAGCTCTCTAGTTCCTGGGAGAGAACCTGAGAGAAACCAGACCTAAACGAGGAGCTGGGCAGGGCTGCAGCGGGAGGATCTGTCTTTATGGAGGCTGATGCCCCAGTCAGAGTGCGGGACCAGAGCTGGTGATGACGCTCTGCTCTTGGTTCATTATTTTATTATTATTATTATTTTGGGACCAGGAATCGAACTCAGGACCTCATGCTTGCCAGGTAGGTGCTTATGCCACTGAGCTATATCCCTGTCTTGGTTACTTTTCTCTCGTTGCTGAGATAAAATACCCAACACCCAAAATGAAGGAAGGAAAGGTTTATTTAGCTTACAGTTTGTGGAGGTTTCAGTCCATACTTGGCTCCTTCAGAGGCAGAGTGGCACATGGCAGAGAGCAAACTGTTCATGGCAGCAGAGCACAGCAACAGCAACCAGCAAAAGGGAGGAAAGGTGGCAAGCAGCCTCCTTTTCTCCCCTACATTGTAAACAGGCTACCCCCACCCAGGAGGCGTGTAGCTCTCACACAGTCTCCACGTCCTCCTCTTCCACAGGCTCAGGATATATACAAAGTAAGCACCCTGGCTTCCTGCTGAGTCACATAGTTAACCTTTTAAACTTCCCAAATTAACACAATAAACAACATCCCAGAAGGGTAAGGGCATGTCCTTTTCATCCCAAGATCTACAACTGCTGAGTTACTCAGCCAAACCTCCAGACTCCCCAAGTTGACACAATGTATCAACCATAACAATCCCTAAGGTGATGCTCTGCTCTTGGTACCCAGTCCTCTGGGAAAGCAGCAACTGGATTTTTCCCGAGACTTGAAAGGTCAACATAATGGGCAGATTGGGAATAAGCTGGGTTCCAGGCAACTGGCAGAAACAGAACAAAATAATTGCACTAAATAAAAAGAGATAAGAGGATGAAATTGGCAGCATTTTCCTGGTTGTCACTGGTGATCTTACCGAAAAGATCTCAAAAATTCCTGCACTCTCACCAACTCAGAAGCCGCCATTGTAGGAGGATTTCCAGTGTTATTTACAGGCTGCCTAAGCTCTCTGACACTGGTTTTTGCAAAGAAAGATTCTGGGGCCCCCTTTTGCACCTGATGAATCAGAGTATTTGAATTTGAGACCTAAGGATCTGCATTTCACCATGTTCTGGATGACTCTTGTAGTCATTAGAGACCACTGACATAAATTTTATCCCACCTAGTTTTCTAGACCCTTATCAAATGCCAGGCATAAAAATATTTCCATTTCATATGCAAGAAGTCTTCTTACAGTGTTAGGGAGACACCATATATGGAAAGTTTAAGTGACATTCTAGATTTTACACTGTTAAGTCCTGGAGGCAAAGATGCAGCTTGTGTGTTTTTTTCTGCTCATATGACAGCACTGCATCATTAATATGCCAAGCTGAAGAGTGTACCGCAATGTTGGGGAAAGTTGAGCCAAGCCCAAATGTGATGGAGGAGTGAGAACTATGCACAGGAATGTTAAGTGTTCTACCTTCTGAAGTGAGTTTTAAAAGTAGTAGGACATTTTCATTCGGTTTCTCCCAGTTATATTAATGGTACTAAATATCTTTGTTATAGCACGTATATAGTTGACCATGTGGAAAAGAGTAATGATCATATCAGCCTTGGATAAAACCAAGGGAGAGTTGAGGGAAATAGGACTCTCACGAGGGTAGAATGCGATAGCAGAGCCTTAGCTAGTTTGATCCTGTCTTATGCTTCTCTTGCTGCTGAATGTGATTGGCCTTGACCTGCACAATTTCAGAATCCTTGCCGTCCTATATGCTTTTGAGCTTGGAAGTTTGTGTGTTATGATATTATATAGATTCAGACTACCGACATTGGGGGGTCCAAAGGATGTCTGAAGTGTTCCCACCTCCCGACCTATTAATATTAACCACATATGCTCACAGTAGGATTATGAAGCATCCCTCAGGGGCGAGAATCTGAGCCTGGAGTGTGGAACGCGCACCTAGATCTAGTAACAGCTTGAGCTCGTAGTCTGTATCTTCTCTCACCTTAAGTGTTAACATCAACATAATTTTGGGAAATACTTCTTAAAGACTATATAATGGGCAACACACTAACAAAGCAGCCTGTTTCTCACCTCCCTGGGTTCTTCCTTCCCGCCCTTGCTCCCTCCCTCCTTCCTCCTTCCTCCCCTCCCTCTTCCTTTCCCATTCTCATCCCGCTCTTCCAAAACTACTATATTTGCTTTTATTTCCTTATAGTATCTTGAGTTTAAACAAGGTAGATGATGTGGGGTTTATTAGCAAAGAGATGGTTCCTAAATCACCTGATACACATTTGAAACAAGTGGGAAGACCCTGTCTGCTCAGTGTTGTGAAACCTCCCTAAGGCACTGCATACTTGATTTGAAACAACCCTGACTGTGATTGACTGTGGAGGTCCCTGACCCCTTCTCATTTGAAGGTAAAGGTTTGTGTGCTGGATAGCTACAGGATTTCTTCTCTAAACACACAAAGAATCTCTCAGGTACAAAGTATATGTGCATGCACACACACAGGCTCACACCTGAATGACCCAGAATTCTCAGGAGAGGGAAAAAGTCAGACTTAGGGATTGTATTTATTTTGCCCATTCATTCTATGAAAATAGGTAAATTCATTATATAAATTTGAGAATTCCTATTTTCATCATTTCACCGTGTATCTTTGGGTTCCACCAAGTAAGATCTCTAGGTCTTCATGCTAAATGTATTCTTCACTATTTGTTCTTATAAATAGTGTTCACTCAGCTTACAGTTCCTGAGGATTACTTCGTAGTGAGAGGTAATTGAGTATGACTTATCAAGTCAATGGGCAGTTTTTGCCTACTGGATATGACACATTTCAGACACTGTCTGCTAGCATTTACAGTTTCTATCTGAAGGGTAAAGGGCACTGTGTTGGGAGTTTCATGTTGCAGACAGGACTCTGCTATTCGTCTGTGGAGTCAGCTTAGGGAAATAACTCTCTGGAACTCAGTTTCACACATGGTTTCAAGTGTCTTTTTCTCCAGTACACCTCCATGCTGCTGCCACAGTAATGTTTCTGAAACAAAGCCAGAATCACATGACCTTCTTGCTTTGGAAGCTACCTATAATCTATAACAACAGTTTTCAATTTAGCTTTTGAGCCTCAATCAACTTAGAAACAAATGACTTATAAGCATGGATTTGGAGCATCTAAATTTCCTTAGAGAAAAGAATCATGGACCCCTGGAATCCTGCATCCAAAGGATATTGAAATCCCTTCATAATCTGACCACAGTTCCCAATTCCAGCTAGGTCTGTATTTGTCAGGATCCCTGGTGGGTGCCACACTCCAGTCAACAATCCTGCGGCTCTTTCTTCAAAGTCACCCACTTTGAGGCATACTGGGGTGAGCCCTTCCACCCTTCTGCACGGTGAATCCCCTCTGGAGGCACAGATGGGCTGAGGCATCCCAGAGGGAGAGGGAGAAATCCTCCCTGTAACCCTACGGCATGTTATATTCATATTTTTATTATAAATAGCATTACACTTAGTCAAGTGTTTCCATTTTAGGTCTATTTACCTTGAAGAAGACTTTTTTAAATAAAAGAATAAATACAGCATCTTAAACAATTTTGTAAAACTTGCACCCTGCACTCCATATTCTTGCTTTGATATTCCAGTTAGAGGTTATAACATGTGTAAGATCTCCCTCATTTTCTGTTTCATAATTGTATCCTATGTTTTCCCCAAGAACATTTGCATTCATTAAAAAAACTCAACAACAGCAATAATGGCAAAGATCAATTCAAAAGAGAGCAAAAACAATTTGGTAGGGTCAGATGGAATTGTACCATAAAGTTTGTAAATAACCAGTGTAGTTTTGGTATTGTTTTTCATCTGTGAATATTGTGTGTTTAATTCTCTTTAGAGCATTTGGTAATTTAAAGTTTCTTTCTTTCTAACAAAGGTAGATGCTGTTAATTTTTTTCTTTTTCTAATCAGATTGGAAAAAATGTATCAGATTTCATTGATACCTTTTAGGTATGTTATAATGATTACATTCATCATAGAGAATTTGTACCTATACATGATATAACTTGTTTCTTTTATTTCCATTCCCCTACCCTCCTTTCAACCTCTCTTCCTTCCCCATTTACAATAGCTTTGCTTCCACTTTTCCTTCTTTTCTTGTTTTTTTACTTTTCCATGTTCCCCCCCCCCTTGTTATCTTCCCCATCTGAAAACATTTTCTTCCTATTTTACAATGCCTGTTATACATTTTGGTCTTTATATGTTGTTCATTTCTAAATGAGTTTGTTTCTAGCTTGTTTATATTAATGAATATTGTTTACACATTCTTTTGAGATATGACCTCTCTCTGTATTCCTTGCTGACCTTGAACCCACTATGTAACCAGGTTGGCCTCAAACTCACAATTGTTCTGCCTCAGCCTAGAGTGTTCTGGGATTACAGGTGTGTGCCACCATGTCTGGCTTCTTTTGTGCACTTCTGAAAGTATTATTCAAAAATTTTTATTGTAAATATCTGTGAAACTACATTTTTTTTCTATTTTTAACTGGTCATCTTGTTGTCTTTTTTTTTTTTTAAACAGGGTCTCACTATGCAGTTCAGGCTGGCTTTGAGCTCATTTTGTAACCCAGGCTGGTCTTGCAACAATCTTCCTGTCTCAGCCTCCCAAGTGCTGGGATTACAGGCATGCACCACCACGCCCGGCTTAACTGGTCATCTTGAAGAAATCTTTTTCTTTCTAATAGCCTTTTAGTTGACTTTCATGAGTGCTCTATGAATAATCACATCTTTTGCTGAGAATGTTATTTTTATCCTTTCACTCCAGTGTTTTACAGTGATTCTTCTTGTCTAGTTGCATAGAATGGGACCTCTGGAATAATGTGAAATAGTAGTGTGTGGGCAGGCATCGCTCTCTCATTCCTGCTGCTTTTGATGGGAATGCCTTCACTATATTAGCCCTAAATATGAATTTGATTATTGGTTTCTAACAGATGTAATCTTGGTAATTTTTTGGATTTTTAAAATTACTAGTACGTTTGCAGTACATAATAATTACACTCCTTGTATGGAGTTGGTACAAGTATAGAACACATCTTAGTTCTTCTCCCATCTCTTTCCTTTCCCTTCCTTATCCCTCCCTCCATCTCTTGATTCCTTTCCCATTTAAGAAATCTATTTCCTATTATCTATCTTTTATTTTGCTCTTTATTTATATTTTCTGTTTCTCATATAAGAGAAACCACATGATACTGAAGCTTGTGGGTCTGATTTGTCTCACTTAGCATTATGATCTCAAGGTGCACCCACTGTCCTCCAGGGGGCTCAGGTTTATCATTCTTTATTAAGGGCAGTATTTCATTGTATATAAAAACCATACTTTCTTTAAATGATGGATATATAGGCTTCCTTCAAGATTTAGCTATTATGAATTGTGATACTGTAAACTTGGATATACATGTATCATTATAATATGATGTCTTTAATTCTTTTGAGAAGAATCTAGAAGGGAAATATGGAATTTCCATTTTTAGTTTTTTGAGGAGTCTCCATACTGATTTCCATAATAGTTGTACTAGTTGACCAACTATGTAGAGAGATTCATCTATCACCGAAGCTAGGCCAGCATGTATTATTTGACTTTTGACGGTAGTCACTGTTCCAGGGTAAGATGTGGTTTTAAGGAAATGTCCTTCCAAATCTTCACTATAGCTTTTTTTTAAAGGAGGAATGACTGCTTTCATGAACTGTGCTTCAGTCACTGTATTAATGAACCTTCTCCTTGCTGAGACACAATGCCCTACACCCACTACTTAAAGGAAAGAATTTTTAATTTGCTCATTTTCAGTCCATATTCATGTGGCTCTAAGCATCATGGCAGAAGGTGTGGTGGAGCAGAGCTGCGTATGTCATGGTGGCCAGGCAGCAGGGTAGGGAAAAAGCGCCACAGAGTGAGCAGTGACGGACCAGAAATAGACCCCAGGGCTATGTATACAAACTCAGAGATGCGCCCCTCCAATTTCCAGGGCAGATCCCAAAGCCAGTCAAGTTGAAATTTCTTCCACAGGCATCTGTTGAAATGGTTGGGTGTTAATGAACTATACTAATATAATTCTTACTACTGAATTATGCATCTGTTCTTGGAATAAAATTTAGTTGGTCATTTGAAATTATTTTTAAAATATTTTGTGGGATTATTTTGCAAGAGAGTGTACTTATGGTCTCTATATTACATACATGGTTTAATGGTATATGTAGGATGATGTGTGTGTGATGACTTCATCAAGTTTTGGATATCAAGCTTCTACTAGCTTATGAAATTAGTTAAAAAGCTGTCCACCTTTCCAAATGCCCTGAAACAATTCCAAAAGCTTAGGAATTATATATCAGTAATCTATGTAATTCATATGGTATTGTTTTTATTTTTCCCAGTTTCATTTAGTGTGTTAAAATTTCCATCTCAGTAAATCATTTTCTTCTATTTAAGTATTCTAGAAACATTGCTAATATTGTACTAAGAAGTCAATATAGAATTACGTGCAGCATTTCCTAATAATACTAATATTTTTTTCTGGCTACATTTGTATCCCTCTTCTCTCTCCAAATGTTTCTAAAATTTTTCTTCAGTCCCCTGTTCAATGTACTTATTTTGTTTTTTCCTGTTTAATATTGAAGACATGTATAAAAATCACAATTACTCTCTAAATAAGTGGGTTACATGCCATGCATTTCAATATTTAGTTTTGTATCATTAGCTTTTTTCTTTCCCTAAAAACTCCGAGACTGCAAATTTGGTTTCCTCTTTGAACAAACAATTATTCAGGAAACTGTTTTATCAGCTCTTTTCAAACACTTGCTGTTTTCTTGTGGTGAAATGAAAGACACAGAGTATTTATATATATATATATATATATATATATATATATATACACACACACACACACACACACATACATATACATATACATATACATGCAGGAGATGCTGAGGGAAGTCTAGCTCTGGACTAACACAGACAGCATGGGTGAAGAGCTTGATAAGCAGTCTGGGGTTTCCTCAAGGAGGAGGGCAAAGGATGCTGACAGGAAGCAGCAAAAACTGAGAGAAAAGGTTGAGATTTAATGTAGGGTTGCCCTTGGTTCTAGCTTCTCTACAGGTAGAAAGAGGTAGATTGACTTGGCTTTTCTGTAGTGTGACCAGTCTTCTCCAGGCTTACTATGTTCTGATAAATGTGAAGATATCTGGTATCACACAGCAGTATGTGAGGATGGGGCAGGAGGACTTCAGATTGGAGCCCAGCCCAGGCAATATAGCGATTTAGCGAGACCCTGTCTCAAAAACCGGTGAATACACAGCAAACAAACAAGTCAAAAGAACTGGAGATGTAGCTCAGTGCAAAGGTCCTCAGTTCAGTCCCCAGTACCGCCCAAGACAAGAATGAAAAGCCCCTCAAGCATGGGTGTCCTTTACAAAGCATCCTGACCGCCTGGGATGCAGTGCTACATGGCAAGTTGCATACGCCACCTGGTAGACAAGATCTTACCTGCGTTCTCCACTCCCTCTATCATATAGCTATGGGGTCTCAGCACGGGGAAACAAGAAAGGGCCCCCTTATAAGGGGCAGAACATATTTCCTTCTCTGTCAACTTTGATAGCACCAGCAGCACGGTGCCTTTTACCATGACCGATGGACGGCTCCTTTTGGCGAAGACAGGCTTTGGTTTTGGATCCTGTTTTTGTTTTTGGGTTTGTTCCTCTCACTTTTGGATAAAGTTGAAGTGCTGCCTGAGTACTGTTCAACAAGCAAACATTCAAAATGACAAGCAGTGGCTTGGAGGAGGCCTGAAATGAACGGAACGTGGGGTCAGTCTGTCTTGATCCCAGGTATCTGAATTCATTTTTCCTTTTTCTTTCTCTTCCATCTGGGGCAGATTTGCTGAGACCTGGGTGTGGGGACACATGTCTGCCTGGATTTTTCCTGTTTTTTTTTTTTTTCAGATTGGAGAGAGCTCTGCAAGTGCTTTTGCTCGTGGTGGATAGCTTTGGATGTGAACTTGTTCTGTTGTTCTGCTCTGTGCTGACATTTCTGTGTTACTGGCTCACGGCAGGACATCAGTGAAGGCTGGCAGCCTGTGCCAGACACAGCCTGAATTGTGTTAGTAAGGTCATGTCCTTTAATCTGAAACAAGCCTAGGGACTATACATATTTTGAAAATCTACGGGGTAGTGATGGTCTAAGGAGAAGTTTGGGGAAGTCTGATATCAGGTTTATTCTTTTCCTTTTTAAAAATATTTTATTCAGATAGGAATCTGCCTTCTTCTGCCCTTGAAGAATTTATTTCTACTCACAATTCACACCTGTCTTTAAGAAATGATTTGTTTATTTTCTTTTTTTGAGACAAAGTCTTGCTATATAGTTTAGGCTGGCCTCGAACACCCTATGTAGCCCAGGCTGACCTTGAACTTGCCACGATCCTCCCACCTCAGCCTACCTAGTGCTGAGATTATAGGCGCGCACCTCCACACCTGGCGAGAAATGATTTGTTAGACTCATTCATCTCGCAGCAGTATTTCTTTACCATAGTTGAGAATGTTGCTTCTCTCCTCATATCACTCCTTCAAGTACCAGGACACTTAGATATTTCTGGGGCCATGCTGTCCAGAATCTAAGACTATTATAGTTGCTAGGCTCTCTTGTGGCTACCCATGCCTACCTGACTAAGTTCTGGTCTCTTCTGCCTCTTCCTTGTCCTGCCCCCCAATCCCATTGAACCAAATGCAAATGTGCTGAAGCCATCTTGGGTCAAGTGAAAAACAATGTTATGGATGCAGAGCCCCAAGGCTGAAGAAGCCTGGGTCTTGGCATGGAGCGGCAGCTGTGTGAGTCCACTTTAAGCTCAGTTTCTGTGGTTTGGCTTCTGTTCCTGCTGTAGAGCCTTATGTTGACAAAAGCGCCAAGCAGCCGTAGGCCTATAGAATCCATAAATGTGGGTGTCATGATCACGCTTATGCCCACTGACCTATTTTACAGTCAACAATGGCAAACTTTTAGTGTAATTTTTCTATTTCTGAGCTCCCTCCATGGCACACCCAACATGGCCTATCTAGGTAGGTCACCACCCACGTCGATCAAAAACGGTGAATAATGTGGCTGTCCTCTGAGTCCTACCAGCTTTAGAATTGGTAATAAATTCTTTACGTGAATATGAAGACCAAATATTCTCTATGTTTCTATAAAAAGAAGTTGTAATTTTAAGTATTTGCCTGGTTTGAGATATAACAGGTGAAGAGAAATAACTACTAATCACTTGTGTGAAAATAAATTGTGTGAAAAAATTTAGAGCAGGGATTGGCAAACACTTACTGTAAAGGGCAGAGAGTAAGTCTTTGAGAGTTTGGGTGGCCACTATGACCTCTGTTGTCCCTAGTTCTAACACTGTAGAGTGAAAGCAGCTGTAGGCTGTGTATCCATGAATAGCTTTGGCTTCATTCCAGCGAAATTTATTTACAAACTCATGTTTCAGACTGGACTTGGTCACTGCACAGTAGTTTTCTGACCCTTGTTTTAGAGCTTCTTGAAAGTGTTCACCTTTTACAGTTGCATACAGGGTTACTTGAAAGTTTTGTTTTGTTTTCCATTTTGCCTGTCTTGAATCAGAAGTATTTTGAAAATTTCATTAATAATTATCTTATTTAAAATGTTAGCATCTCAATCTGTTCTTTGCTTGAATAAGAACTATTTTACCATTAGCAAATTAGAAGAACTTCCTACCGATAGGCAAGTACCTCTTAATGCTTACAGTGTATGAATGCTCATTGATAAACTGCCCAGGGAGGGGCAGAGGCTTAGCACTTAGGTGTTTTGGGAATACTTTGTGGGAAAGCAGGTATATTCAAGACAACAAATCTGAATTAGATCTTCCTTCCCACCTTCCTTCCTTTCCTCCCTCTTTCCTTCATTCCTTTTTTCCTTCCTTCCTTCTTCCCTCCCTTCCTTTCCAGAATTTTTAAAAATATTGACTTATGGTGGTTCAAAACTTTCCATGTCTTCTTTACTTTCATAGTGAAAATTTTAGTAGATGGCTTCCAAAGTGGAAACTCAAATTTTGGGCCTTTTCCCTACAAGGGAGGAACCAGAAGTGATTGGACATTTTGTGCTTTTATGTACATTTAGGAAATTCTGACAGGAGAAAGGTGCACCCACTGAGAACTTAGTAAAGCCAGAAAACTGTGACATAGTATTGGTGGATTTATATATGTGCTTCTGAAGTACTTTTGTAGTGAAGTGCCTTTGTGGTTTTGGAGTGAGGAATGAGATGTTTACTTTCCTCTTGGAAATGTGTGCCCATGCTTTGATTTCAGTCCCTTTAAGTCCAAAATGTCTTCACTGAAAACTTTCTCCATGCTCCTTCCATATATGTGAAAGGAAAGGAGAATGGAATATAGATCCAGGGAAAAGAAGTTCATAGTTTTTGGCTTAATGTCTCATTCCATAAAAAATAGAATAAGATGCATCCATCAGCATCCCAAATGTAGACTCACCATTATAATTTTCTCTGCTGTTATATATTAGCAACTAAAATAGGAAAACAGGCAACCTTTCCATCCCCCAGTCTATCCAAAATACTCAGGACTATTTTTGGGGTCCTAGATACACATGATTTTTAAAACATTAATCTGGTTTCAGGCCCCTCCGAGAAGCGTCCCTCGGTACTGAGCAGCTGCAGGTTCACCTCATCAGACTCCTACTTCAGACCCAGGGCAAACAGCATGTGGATACAAGATAACCCCTCTGTAAACAGAACACCCTTTGAAAGCAAACACAGCAAATATTGAGGGCTCTTTCTTTCCTGCCTTTCCTCTCCCAAGTCATATATGGTAGAGGGGCCAAAGGAATAGCTTTGCCTCTTTTAGTAAAAGGAATTCTTTGATGTGGAAGACTGAGCTAGGCTGTTTGCAGCCTGTGGTGGGAGGGAATCAAGGAGAGGGGAATTAAAGTTCATGGGGGAAGCTACAGTTTTTAGGTCAAGCTGGGATGTGACCTTCAGAGCTTGCCAAATCCACGAGGGGATGTAAGTTGCCTTTGGATGGCTTCTCAATGGCCCCTCTGTGACTTTGAGTCCCAGGTCCTGGTAAGACGCTCTCTGATGTGATCCAGCAGGGTCAGCCCGCACAGTAGGGTCCTGCTCTGTCCACACAGGAGGCTAGCTAGTGACCTCTTCCGGGAGGAGACTTGGGAAATTAAAACACACACAAACTCTTACTCCAATACCCTGACAACCTAGCTTTGCTAATTGGCTTCTTTTTTATCAATAAAGAGGAAAGGTGACTTTTTAAGAAAAGTTTCAACTCCAGTATAACTCAGTGGTACAAAATAAATGATCTTTTCTTACATAATTTGCAGTGAAATATCTTAAAAATGTGTCCTGCTGATCCTGCCACTCTGAAAATGACCATTGCTTTCTCCTGACCCAAACTCTTGCTTATTTAATCCTCTGGAAAACTAAAAATGTTCCCAAACCATAGTTTTTGTTTGATTTTATGTTTTTTATTCTCCCAGGGACACGAGCAACATCAATTTTAAAAGGAACCAGCCATGTTTATGGTTGTTGTCTAGTCAGTTGGCCTTTCTAGCACTTGGGCAGTGACCTAAGAATGTTGTGTTTCAGTTCCCAACACTACCAAGAATGTTGACTTTTTATTTAAAGTTCCAACAACTCTGTCTGTCCCTCTCCCCCTCCCCCGCCCTGCTACCCAGCTCCCTCTCTCACACTAACACACATATACACACTTGATACTAAAGGAAAAAAAGCACTTTATTTAAAATATGCACAAAAGATTTACTTTTTATTTGTTTTTGTATCCCGAGCATATTTGTGAGGCAATTTTTTCTTTTGGATTTTACATTTGGTTTCTGGGGCTGGAATTCTGTGGTGCCGTGCTAATTGCCAGTCAGAGCACCTGGAACAAGGTTTGGTCAACAACCCAAATGTGCTTTCACTTGTCATTTTTCCTAGGACCTTGAGCTTGGAACACAAGTTAGAAGTCTTCCAACTCCCAGTCAAATTTTTGCAGGAAATTATAGGGGCAAAGTAGAGACTTTGAAATCAGATTCAGGTGAAATTTGTTACTTGTATTCTAGCTGTAGGTAGCTGTTTGAACTTGGAAAAGGTATTTGATTTTTCTAACCTTTAATTTCTTTAAGTGAAAAATGCAGATAAAACTTGCTTTTGGTTGTTAGAAGATCGAACTTGTTAGGATCTATGCAGTGTGCCATGACAGGGTATGGGAGATGCTCGCTCTTTCTTCGCCAGCTTCCTCCATGCCTGTGTATTGGTCCCTCTGCTGTGTGGACATAGGCATTAGAACTCCTCACAGGAACAGAACCAATAGCATACATGTAACCGTAAGATGAGGTTTACTAGACTGGCTCATACGATCAGTTGTGGAAGTCTCACAGTCACTGTCTGTAGGCTTGAAGCCAGGGAAATTAGTAGCTGCTCTAAGAAACAGAAGAAACTAGAAGTCCACGAAACTAGAAACTGTAAGCTGTAAGCCAAGAGAGGCCAGTGATGCAGCCCTAGATGGAAGTCCCTCTGGATGTATTGGTGGGTTCTAGTCTACTGTTAAAGGCTGAACCTAAAGAACCCGAATGAGATAGCAGTAGAAAAGTTTTAGATTATAACTGCAAGCAAAAAATGTACTCGTTTAAAAAATATCCAGCTCGTGCTTAGAGTGTCCTCTTTCTTCTGCCTTTTGGTGCCATCCTGGCTCTCAGCCAATTAGATAGAGCCACCTGTATTCAGGGTGGGACCTCAGTTTGCTGACCCTCACCAAACTTCTCTGAAACACTATCCAGGCGCACATGAAGGTGTGCTTTACTAATTTCCCAGGCATCCCTCCATCCAATCACCTTGACAACCAAAGTTAACCTTAATGGAAAATATGCAGAGTACAGCCCAGCTAGTGTGTTACTCTAGAGCACCTCTCATGAGGCAGAGGGGAGGGCTGAGGCTTGGCCTTTGAGGCTTCATGTTCAACTGAGCTGGGGCAGGGAGAGAATTCTTTCTGGAATACTGAGAGCAAGAAGACAAATTTACCTGCAATGAGCCTTTATGCACCAGGCTTGGAAGGCTTTCACTTGCATATTCATTCATCAGAGTCTGAAGGAGACAGAGATGTAGGGGACCTGCAGGATGAAGGAGTCCATGGATGCCACACACAGAACAAAAGAAGGCAGAACTTCTTGTTGGTGTGATAATCACTCTAGCATGACCTGTACCTGGAGTGTATCTTCTAGAGACAGATCACAAGAAATTCACTCTTCCCTTTGAACAGTCAACACAATTACACTTGAGGACTGACAGTTCTGTGGGTACAATATTTGGTGGTTTTACACTGTATGGGTGGAGCACATGGTTAGCACCAAAAAGATGGGTTGTATTGAATAAAAGAAAGAACTCCCTTTACACACACACACATACACACATGTACGCTTGTGCACACATGCAGATAAGCCTCTCATCAGAAAACTTTAATAAGATAGCATGGTTTCTTTCTACTTTTATTCTCAGGCTTTCTGAGTGTGAGGATGTCAGCTTGCAAGTCATTGACTGCCACGCTGAGTGGTATCCTGAGAGTTGTTTCTTCATAGGATTTGGCCCATATTGACCAACTGAATGGATTTTCTCTAAAATCCCCTGAGTACCTGACTTTTGGACTATAACTCCAAATAGTTGTGGGAACTAGCCCAAACTAGCTCTGTTGACATTTACATATAGAAACATGGTTAATAGTGCAAAACGCTACAGATCCAGTTATTAAAATTAGTGAACTGTTAAAAAGTTAATTAAGTCGGAATCAAAATGGCATTAAGAAAAACATTTAACATTTAAATAACATTTAAGAATATTGCCAGAGCACCCACAACATATTAGTTGAAACCATCAGTGCTCAAGGCTCTTGGCTAATTGCTTTCACACTGATGTATGTGCTAAGAATGTTGATTAATCTAACAGACCTTCAAAAATATCTCATAATGTAGGATGCTATTAAATACTTGCACTGGGCTTGTAAAAGGTCCCCAGAGTGCTGACCCTGACAGTCTCTTAATGGGTATGCTCACATGATATGACTTGATGGTAGTCGAGGCTGCTCACTCAGGAAGACATTGAGCTTGGGGTTGGTTTGTGACTATTAGCAACCATTCTCATGGTGCCAGTTATTAGAGACCCCTGCAGTGGGTTCCAGTCTCCTGCCTGGGTTATGGCACATGGTGGGAAAGGACAGAAAGAGCAAAAGACAAAGTAGAGGGGTGCATAGCAGGCATCTGGGGCCACCAGTTGCTCTCTAGGAACAAAAGGCCCCAAATCTCCAGCTAGCTAGCATTTTATTAGGCAGGGTAGGGGAGGGAGTTGGTGCTTTTCCTGGAACAGCATAAAGGCAGTGGTAGAATGGGAAAGTTGGACATCTTAAAGGAAAAAAGATCTACACCCTGCACCTGAGTGCTAATCTCACTGGCCTACAGGAAGGAGATCTCCACATTCCAAAACCAGCCTACAGGCAGGCAGGGTAAGAAGAACCTAGGACAGATATTACATCAATTTACAATTCATGGTCCGCAACGTGTGACCAGGAAAATGAAGTCATCTGGCAAGGTGCTGGCAGAAAGCATGGTAGAGAGGAAAAGTTCCTTGTGTGACTTCTTCAAAGACTGAGAAGGGAGACAGAGGCTTGGGGAAGGCTGAGTAGGAAAAAGGCTGGAGGATACCTATCAAGCTGGGGTCCATCACGGAATGGGGACAGTGAGAAACCAGGATGCAATAAGGAGCCACTCAGGAAGGGAGCTCCTGAAATCCCCTTAACGCCATTAGTGACTTCTTGGCAGGGACAAAATCATGCCCTGTGAGGCAGACCAAAGGGGATACTTTTTTAAAGTTTTAAATATTTATTAGTGCACGTTTGCATTAGAGCACGTCTGCAGTACCTATGATTACATTCACTGTGGGGAACTGATACATGTACAGAACACTTCTGTTTATGGTTTGTGTCTGGATGTCCTCCCCAAACCTCATGCAGCCCTGAGGGGCAGGCTCTCCTAGTGCGGCAATCTAGAGTTTGTGGTTGGTTCATTGTCTAGTGCTGGGCTTGGGGCCATGAGCGCTGTACTCACCCTAGGACAGGTAGCCTGCGTATAACATAAGGAGGGAAAGAGACTTTTTGCTCTTGCTGCTTTTGCTGTCTTCTGCCGCTGTGAACTATTGCCCCTCTGCCTCACCACCCTGTTTTAGAGCCAGCTGATGATAGACTCGAGCCTCCACAAACTGTGAGCTAAATAAACCCTTCCATCTTTAACTTTGGGTGTCAGATATTTTATATTAGCAATGAGAGAAAAGTAACTAGGACAGCATCTTATTTCTTTTTATTTCCCTTTCTCCTTACCTCTGATTTTAGAAAAAAAATAATTAAACATGTTTTTTGCCAGCATCAGATTTGCAGTGGTACATTGGTTTACAAACATTGTTTTACCATTTTGGGGAGACGGCTGTGTTTATGTTTTCATGCCGAGTATGGCTCTTGTGTTCATCACCCTTGTTTGCAAACGGAAGCACAATTTTGCTGAATACTTTGAATTGTGTACAAATTGAATTGCTTGCAAACAGAAGCATTCATGAACTGAGATATTACTGTATTTATTTTTAAGTCTTTATCAAATTAATTATCATAAACACAGATTAACAGGCCCAAACCACATATAACAATTATACTAAATTACAGTGTACTTTTAGATACATTGGATATGCTGGATTACAATAACTTTTTTCTCTCCCTTTTCCCTATTCTATGCCTTTTATTTTGCTCTTTATTTATACTGTGTTGGGTTTCTCACAGAAGAGAAACCATGCTGTGTTTAAGCTTGTGTGCCTGATGCACTTCACTTGACCTGGTCTCCAGAAGTGCCATTTTCTTACAAATGACTCAAGTTTATCCTTCTTCATGGCAGATTAGTACTCCATTGTGAATAAATACCACCTTTTCTTTATCTATTTTTCTGTTGATGGACATGGAAGTTGCCTCCCAGATTTAGCTATAACGAATTGTGCTGCTATAAAAATAAGTATGCACACATCACTGTAATGTGGTATCTTTGGAGAAGATACCTGGAAGGTGAATAGCTGCATCAAATTGAATTTCTATTTTTATATTTCAAGGAATCGCCACACTGGTTTCCATAGTGGTTTTAGCAGTTTACATTCCCACAAACAATGAAAAGGGGTTCTTTTTGCCCCTGTGACCTTGCCAGCATTTGTTGTTGGTTGATTTTTTGGTGATAACCATTCTCCCTGGAGTGAGATAGAATTGCATTGTTGTTTTAATTTGTATTTCCCAAAGGATGAGCCATGCTGAATATTTTCTCATGTATTTATTGGCCATTTGCGTTTCTTCATCTGAGAAATATCTGTTCATTTCAGATACCCCTTTCTTTGATTGGGCCTTTAAGCATAAGTGATCTAATTTTTTTGAGTTCTTAATATATTCTGGATATTAGTTCTTTGTCTGAAAAGTAGCTAGCAAATTGTTTATCTTACCCTGTGGATTATCTCTTCACTGTTGGTTTCCTTTATTGTGCAGAAGCTTTTTAAATTGATGTGATCCTATTTGTTGATTCTTGGTATTATTTCTTGTGCAACCAGGGCTCTGTTCAGAAAGACATCTTTGCCTGTGCCTATGTCTTCAAGTATTTTATTTATTTTGCTTCCAGGAGATGAAGTGTTTCTGTTTTAATATTTAGATCCTTAAACTATTTTGATTTTTGTTAAGTTCCTGGTGAGAGATATGGGTCCAGTTTCCATCTTCTACATGTGAATATCTAGTTTTCCCAGTACCACTAGTTAAAGAGGCTATCTTTGCTTCAGTGAAAGTACTTGGGCCTTTTTTGGAAAGATAACACAGCTTAGTGTGACTGGAGTTGTTTCTGTATCCTCTGTTCTGTTACATTGATCCAAAAGTCTGTTTTTCTTTTTCTTTCTTTTTTGGCCAATACCATGCTATTTTTATCATGATAGCTTTGTAGTATAACTTGAAGTGCAGGATTGGACTTGGATGACCTCTTTCTTGCCCTTGTTCCCTAGAATTGCTTTGGCTATTCTTGGTCTCTTGGAGGTTTCATATGAATTTTAGGATTATCTTCTTTAGTTCTGTGAGGAATGCTACTAGCATTTGATTGGTTGATAGTCTAATTTCTTCCTTTCCTATTCATATCAGAAGGGTGATACTTTATGTCTAAAGGAGACCTTCAAGACCTCTGGACTTGCTGCATCATCTGTTCATCTCACTAATGATTATTCTGTGCCCTAAACACCATAATTGGGACTGAACTTATGAAATGTATGACTAAGGTTATGTCTGTCTTCACAGGACCAGGGCTGCCTCTTAAGAACCAAACCTACAAAGACAGTATCATTTATTTAGTAATGAGACTTCACTGTGAGGTGGTGAACACAATATAGTATGAAAAAGACACAGTAATTCTAGGCAGCTGGCTTTCAACTTTCTTTGTACTTTGCTCATAAAGGTAGCAATAGAACAAGAATTAAGAAGACCTCTATGGTTAGAGATGGCAAGCAGTATAGAAAGGACATTCTGTACTAGAGGTTTTAGGGCAGCTGGGACATTGGAACATTGCCTGGTCCAACCTGAACTGGTGGGAACTATAATCTCGATCATTTTCACTTTGTGCTTTACCCCTTGTTTCCAGGAGCCCTTATGGATAATGTCATGCACTGACCTATTCATTTATCCCATGTATATTTTGCTCTCTAACTCCATGTCAGAGAGTGTTGGAGGCGGGTATCTAGCAATATATAGTTCCTGTCCTCCAGGAGTTTAAAATCCTGCCAGAGAGACCACATTATTAGTTTAATAATAATTATACACATAATTTTTATTTTGTAATATTGCTACTTAAACATTATAATGAGGTTAATTATATGATAATTTACAAAATTCCCAATGACTAATAAATATGGACAGTCATTTTCCAAATAGACATGTGAACGTCATCATTTAATTATAGTGCTGATGAGAACTATACTGGCAAGACAGAATGTGATGAAACTGTACGAGGGCAGCCTACCTTGCCTTATCTTCTGAGGACTGGGAAAATCTTTCCTGAGGAAGTGGCTTTCCGCATAAGATTGGAAGCATTAATAAAATTTGGTTAGGGGAAGAGAAAGTCAAGATGAAGAATAAAAATGGTCCAGGCCTGGACAACAGAAGGAGCATACCTAGAGCCTTGGAAACCAAGTTCCAATCTAGATTTGTAAACTCAGGAATATTTGGAACTATCCTTTTATACTTTTCAAAGAGAATTGAAATGCGTTTATTCACCCACTTTTATATGCTACCAATTTGTCCCTGGATCCTGCCTACCCTATCCCTTTTTAGTTCTATTTCCTTTACTCTCAGTTCTCTGGCGGTACTGTTTAGTCACACAAAAGAGCCCGCTGACCTTTTCCTTGACCTTAGTCCACAGAGTTTTGGTAGCAGTCATATGTGTCTAGACAAAAGACTGGTTAGTCTTTAGGAAAGTAAATGTTCCAGGTCTGACTCAATCTGACCAAGAGCCAAGAAAGAGATGATAAGACTGATGGAAAAGATCTCCTTAATGAACAGCAGTAAAAAACAGCCCAAAGGTGAAGGCAAGAAACAGTCTTTGCATTTCCTGAGGCTGCAGGCCCCAGACAGGCTCCTGGAAGCCCTCACTGGTCAGAGGTAGCGAGGTTATTCCATTTCCTGTCTGCCTTTGAATTTGAACACTTTCCTCCCTTTCCCATCACCAGTATCTACTCCATACACATCATGCTGTAAACAATCATTCCTTAGATTTTTAAGGGTAAATATTATCCTTTTTGGGATAAATTATCTTGTTTACACAGTGAATAGACACGAAGATTATTAAGGGCAGCTTTCCTTGATTAACCTTTTTATGGTCAGTTTGTTCTTTTACCAAATGGTTGGAAAATAGAGCCTGTTATATAACCATGAGGACTGATAGCTTATACAGGCCCCAAATTATATGGAAAGTTGGACATTAAAGAGAGAATTCCCTCTTTTATTCCCTGTCACTTCCAGATGGCCATTATCTATGTTGGAAGAATTATCATCTTATATACACTGCAGGGCCCTCACCTTAGGGGATGCCAGTAAGGCAATAATCCTTCTAGAATAAGAGACATAAGTAAGGGTAAGACTAGTAGCCAAGAGACATATTTTGCTCTCAATGTTAATGAGACAAATTTAAAAAAGCCATAACTAATCATTGAAATAGACTAGTATGCCCTAAACCTTTTCAACATAGGATCTTTTTTTGTTGTTTTGGTTTTTTTTTTTCAACATAGGATCTTGTTTAGGTTTTCTTTTTGTGTTGTCTCTCATGAGGTAAGCCACACAGCTATTTATTGTACAGAAAGAAATTTGAGACTTAAAGAAATTAAGTCTCTGGCGCAAGACCACGTAACTACTAAGTGGGAGAGACAGAATTGGGCAGGTTTTGTGTCCAGTGATCTCTTGATATCTTGGCACCACCTTACCTGTGGGGTATAAGGGATTTGGCTGCTTAAAACCAGCAACATCTCCCAGAATCCATGCTTTTAGAGCAAATAGCACCTTGGTCAGTGGAAGCTGTTTGCCACAATTGACCACAGCATCACCATATATTTCAGAAAACAGCAGTATGGGAAGAAAAAGTGTTTTTGTTTTCCTCTCGTATCTGGGAGGGCTATTTGGGTCCACTAAAGGAGCTCCTGGTCTTCACCCACCACCTGGCAATTTGGAGGATGCCCTTAGGTTCCTCAAAGGCCAGAATGTGGTCTTCAACTCAATGAATAGGGTATGTGGCTAGGGGACACTTGGGGGGAAAAGGGGGGCATAACGTACAGGATCACCCCAGAAGATTTGTGGTTTCTCATGTCAGGATCTAGTGCCACCAATTCACAGCACCTCCTCTGCGGCTGGAAGTGCTTCTGAGTGTTAGTGTGTTCAAGCCGGGCAACTGTAGTCAAGCTGAGCATGCAGCTATAAGGCTTGGCGGCGTGGCGCTCTCTTCTCTCTTGCCTTTTCACTCTGCTACAGAAGAAGAGTTGGTGAAATGGAACAGTGAAAAATTTTGGAGTCAGATATAGGTTTGAATTTGAGGACTGTGTGATCTGAACTTTTTTTCCTGTTTTTCAAGTAGGGCCACTAATGGTTTCCCTGAAGTTCACAGAATAAATATGGATTGTGTATGATTCACAATAGTCAGTGATGAAACCATGGCACCCACTCTTCTGCAACTACTCCTCTTAGTATGTGATAGTTTGTTTCATTATATTATTCATTCTTATGTGATTAGAGTCTGCTTCTTTATTAGAATGTATGTTCCAGGAAGGAAATTATATTATCTCTGGTGCCTAGCATAGTGCCTGGAAAATGGATAATGCAAATGAATATTTGCTTAATAAGTAATAATATCTAGAGGAATAAATACATGAGTGTTAGAGAGATAGATACACTCAAGAAACTGAAAGAAAATACAACCCCTTAAAATCTGGGACCCATTAAAACCATAAGATCCAGGCAGAGATGGAGCAGTTTGGGGCTCCTATTGGTTGTCCTTGGCTGGCCCTTCAGATGTATGAGGTCAGGCACTTTGTGATGGTTTTCTAGCTTTTTCTCTTGAAGCCCCAAACTCTGTGGCCCAAGAGCTGCTCTTGGAGCCAGAGTCCAAGAAGTAAGACTGTCCACAAAGAGCAGAAACACAGGTTCTCCTGTGCCAACCTCTAGCAGATCCATCTTTTCTCTCCTGAGTCACCTGCCTCCACTCAGCCTAGACATAGAGCAGGTGACCAATTTCTGGTCTAATCTCTTAAGAGCATCCATCAAATTTTCAGCCACTGGGTGAAGACAACAATGCTTTCATAAGACCTTTGTGACCCTCTTGGATACCAGAGGAAAAAATTTTCTTCTAGTACTGCTGTTTTCCAAAACATATGGGGATGCTGTGATGAATTGTAGCAGACATTCTCCAGTGATTGTGTTACTATTGGCTCTAGAAGTTTAGGTTCTCAGGAAGTCACTCATGCCAAGCAACCAAGACCCTGATAGCCCATAGGTGAGGCAGGAAGTACATCAAAGAGGTCACAGGACCAGAAATCAATCACAGAAAGCAGAAGACCCATTAAGATCTAGATAAATCCACAGTTTGAAAATGAAGATGGGTATCATTGCTTAAGTGCTCTTCATTTTGCACTTGGGAAGGTTCTTTGGCCAAAAGCAGAAATTGGTTGCAATTCTGGTATTCTTGGCATCTTGGCACTGGAACAGATAGCTCATGGAAAAGCTCAACATCTCTGCGTGAGCTTTGAAAAGATGTCTAATACTTACAAAATTGAGGACAAACGTCAGTGGAGCACGGATAGCGTTTTCCAGAAAGCACGTGACAGATTTACAGTCTTTGTCAAAGGCAGCGGCATTATTAGAAGTCACAATGACAAATGTGGCAGGCTTTGTTATTTGCTTAAACTTAGCAGGGTGCAGAGGTGGGAGAAGAGTTAACCACAAGAAAGTTGGAGTGGGGTATTATCTCCCCCTTCTCATATTTTCTCCCTATGTGGTTCAGGGTGGTCTCTGGCTCAGCCTCAGGAAACCAGAGCACTGTGGGTCTCCTAGTGTCAAGTGACAGGAATCACTTGGCACTATGTATGGAAAACAGCCAGAGTGGGCAGGGCAGAGGGGTGGGACCTGGAGGACTGGAGTCTCTACAGCTCCAGCACACAGCCTCACGCTAGAAGTTGGCTGCTGATGATCCAAAGAGGCACATGGTTGACAGATGCTATTTGCAGGTAGGAATGCGAAACCTCAAAGAAATAAGATTTTATGTGGAACAGTCAGAAAAAAAAAATTGAACACCAGCCACTGACTCCAACTTCTTACTAACACCAGGGAGAAGGACAATTGGTATTGCCGTGCTTGCGCCCTTTGCACATTTCTTTGTGGTTGTGGTTTAGCTATGAAATTCACTTCCTCTTATGACCTTGCTAGTGTAAGAAATGAAAGTGAGCACTTGGTTACTTTGACCTTGTTGGCCTCAAATTGAGCAACTTCCACACTATGCTTAGTACACCATGGTTTGTACCAGTTATTAGGGTGACTATCTCTGCGTCTCTGTTGGGGGGTGGGCTTCTGGAAGCTAGAGTCTTATAAATTCACTTCCTGTGTCATGGGCCTCCACTTCCTGCACCATTCCCAACACACAGTGCCTAGCTCAACACTTTGGGCATTTGAGGTGCTTAGTGAATGCTTGCTGAACTGAAAATGAAAACTAACAGTTTTTATGATTGTTTTGATTTCTCTTGTGCTGTTGCTGCTAGGTATAGCATGTTTTTGTGTATGTATTTTTCTCCTCTTCTTTTCTGTGTATTTGAACAATGCACTGAGCTGGATTTTTGCCTAGGATGGTCACAAGCCTGGTGCTGGGAAGTAACTTTACAAGAATAATTTGATTTGAGTTGTGGAGATTGACTCCAGTGAGAAGGACAGAGGGACTGAAAGTCTCTGTGCTGTGATCCTTAAACCAGCTGGTCCTCACTATGGTTCTTCTCAGATTAGCACCACTGGCAGGCCCATCAGTTTCCAGGGGTGGTGACAGTAGAACAGGGATCAGGACACCCAGGTCCAGCAGGGGCCCTGCCACTGTGACTTTGTGCAAACCCTAACAAGTTTTTGGGTTTCAGTTCATTTGTTTCAGAGAGAAAGGTGTTGGTTTGAAGATCATAATAGTAGTTCTTGACACAAATACTGATTTGTCATCTCCTGTCCAATACCTCTCCTCTTCCTCGTGAGTGTCTGTCTACACCACTTGTCATGGTGACCTCTTGTGAACAGCTGTGGAGACTTCAGAACTATTCAGCAAGTGACTGGATTCTCTTCTTGTGTCTCTTAGGCCAAGGTGAATGTAGGGCAAATATTGGGAGAGGATCTGTGGCGTGGGAAGAGCAATGCATTCAGCCTAAGTTGCCCTTTCTGCAGGAAGATCTGACATCTAGAAAGAGTTTCCAGAATCCTCAAGGCTTCCATTTTTTTTTAGCTTTAGAATCTGGACACACAGAACCTGAGTGGAGCTTCTGGTACTGGCATGAATCACACTGAGGAACCTCATGCCAGTTTGTAAAAACAACAAGGTAGACTTTAAATCAATGCACCTATTTGTTCTTAGGGTTAAGAAATGGACTTAAACTTATATAACCCTAAAAAAGCAGATTCTCCACAATTCTATGTTTGCCCGTGACTCACAACTTGTGATCAGTATGTCTACCAGGATCCACCTTGAGCTCAGATTTCCCTAGTGCCAGTCATCCACCCCATACCACTCCCACCTTCCGTCCCTTATTAGGTGGAAATACAGGTGACAGCGAAGACCCAGGATGGACAGCTTTGCTTTTCCCTGCTTCCCTTTAAGACTTTTGTTTTGAGCGATTTATGTGAGATCTTCAAGGCAATTGGCTGCCCTCCAGTGCTTTCATCTTCCCATTTGACTGTAGGATTACTGCCCAAAGCACCCGTGACTGAACTGCCTTGATGCCAGTGCAGAACTGCTCATCAGAGAACCTGGGTGATGTGTGGATGGATGCCCCAGGTCTTCATGTACAGAAAGGCCAAGTGCCCATCTTGCTTTCATAGCAACTTTCTGACTCTGAGAGACAGCATGTGCATTGTCTTTGGGTATGCAGTGGGGAACTCTGTCCAAAATGAGGGTTGTTCCAGGGGATTCTGCTCTCTCCATTAATGACCATAAAGCTTGGGATTTGACTCAATTCTCTTTGTTCCAGTAACACACCTGGCAGAGATATAGTGAATGATCATCTTATTTGTAGTTTATTAATTCCATAAGCCTTTTTTTATAAATGATTGCAATAAAGTACAAATGTAAAAATAGGAATTAGCAGATGGAACATTAATCCTTTGATGTCACCTTTGGTTCAAACAGGCAAGTCCTTGTGAGCAACTTTCCAAATTAGCTCAGCTAGGCCTGGTGGAACAGGGTAGCTGGGCTTCCATGTAGACAGTCAGGCCTGATTTGCATGCTCCTACCAAGGCCTGCTTCTTAGCCAGTCTCTGGGACCTAGTGGAAAATCCAGAGTTAGCAAACACAAAGTTTAGACATAAAATTGAGACTTCTCAAAGTTAGTTTCTTGGTAGCATATGAAATATTCATATTAGCTTTCTACAGTGATAGAAGTTACACACACACACACACACGCGCGCGCGCGCATACAGACACATGCATGCACTCAAGCCTGAAAGCTTTATCTAGATTGGGAGGTCACTCGCAATGTCACTGTTATGGTTTGTGTCTGTATGTCCCCCCAAAGCCTCATGCAGTCATGGGACGGGCTGCTAGAAGTTATGATTGATTCATGTGCAATGTTGGAATTATGGATGTGAGAGCTATGCCTGCTCTGGGGTGAATAGTTTGCATACCATGTAAGGGAGGGAAAGAGGCTGCTTGCCACTGCTCCTCTCTTTTGCTCTTGTTGCTTTTGCTGTTTTCCACCACCATGAACTGTTGCCCTCTGCCATGTGCCACTCTACTTTGGAGCCAGCTGAATATGAGCTAATTAAACCTTTCCTCATTTAATTTTGGCTGTCAGGTATTTTGTTCCAGCAACAAGAGATAGTCACTTTGAGATGTAGTCTGCCACTACCTGGAAGTTTTACATATTGAGTTGGTGGGATGTACGAACCAGATAACAAAATGATGTCTGTGACTCTCTATGTCAGTTGGACTCTCTAGAAGGATGCTGGGAAGAGGTTGGAGTTGAGGGGTGGTGGTACAGTAGCTTCCATGGCAGTTAGGAAGCAGAGAGAGAAAGAAGGAGCTAGGAGGGAGATAGACCTTTCCGGGTCACAGCCCCAGGGACCTGCCTCTTCTGGCAGACCTACCTCCTAACAGCATTTTTGGCTCTGAACTCTTCAGTGAATGACTCCATTGATGAACATAACACTCGCATGATCCAAACACTTTCCTAAAAACTCTGAACACATGAGATTTTGTGGAGGTCTGCTAGAAGTAAACCATGGCATTCTGCCCCTGGCTCCCAAAGATACATATCCATCTCTTTATATAAAATTCATCTAGTCCATCTCTAAGAGTTGACAATGTTTTAACAGTTTCAACATTGCTTAAATGTCGAAATTCTAAGTATCCTTTGAGAAACAAGACAAACTCTTAGCCATGATCTCATGTAAGATTAAAAATATAAAGTACTGCCAATATACAATGGCACAGGGTAAATATTTTCTTTCTCAAAGGAAATAATATGGGAATAGAGAAGAATGGGACCCAAGATCAAAACTCAGCAGACAAACATTAATACCTATAGTTCCATGTCCATTACTCAGAGTAAGTTGTGATAAGATGTGAGCTCCAAAGGGCTTGAGTGACCTCACCCCTATGGCCTTGCTGGATACAGTCCTCATGGACTCTCTTTCTGGGTGGTTGTGGTCAGTGCCTGTGCAATTCTTCAGATATTCCATGGTCCAGACTTTCCCAATTTCCTGAGGTCTGTGGCACTTCTCTGACCATAGCTTCACGCACTGCTCTGTCTTGGGCATACTATCTGGCTTCCCAGGCCTTCTTCTGAAATCTGAGTGGAAGCCTTTCTGACTACACAGCTTACATTCTTCATGCCAGTAAAACCAGCACCAGTGGGATGAGGTCAAGGTCTGCCGGCAGCTCAAGCTGTGGCTGGACACTCATGGATCACAGCTGCAGAAGCTTCTGAGTTCCTGGATGGCTGAGCACTGTGAACTGAATCCTACAGAACTAATTCCCTAGGCCTTTCTTGAGCAGGGCAAAAGCAAAATCTTTTAAAGGAGTCTACCTTTATCTTTTTTAATCCTTGAGCCAGGGAAGACTCTTGCTGAGTTTTGAGAGGTACTCAAGCCATCTTTTCTATTGTCCTAATGCAAAGTACCTGATTCCTCTTTAATGCCAATCTTCTCAGCAATCGTGCTCTCCTTTTCCTAAGATCGGCATATGCTTCTTTTCTGGGGACACTGAAAATTTTCCCCTGTTTTGGTTCCTGATTTTCACTGTAGAGCTTACAAAAACTTCCAACAGTACCCAGGTGACAGCCTGAACATTGAGCTTCCTTAAAATTTCTGGCAGATTAATTGGTTGCTGTCCTTAATCTTAATTCTCCTGTAAAGTCTCATGACCTAGGCAACATGTAGACAAATTTTCTGCAATAGTATAACCCACATGGTCTTGAGTCCAATTGCCAATGGAATCCTTGTTCCCAACTAAAACCTCCTGAGCTTTGCCTTTACTTTCTGTGTTCCTGTCAGAATTCTGGTCTTCTGAGCTCTGACTGGAATCACCCATCAAACTCAACTTATAGCTTTCTAGTGCTTCTGTAGTAGGCATGTCCATACCTTTTAAACTCATCCAGCAAACCTTCTCTAAGTGTTTCTGAACCACATGGTCAGATACAGTCACAGAAACAACTCCAACTCCTGGTACCAAAAGCTATTTTAGACACAATACTCAACATCCAGACATTAAAGGAGAAGTTTATTTGGCTCATGGTTTTTAGAGGATTCAGTCCACAGTTGCTTTGAAATTTCCTCTGCCAGGTTAATTAATCTACTGCTCCTAACCTCAGTCTTCCACAGCAGTTCACTGGGGATATGAACTGGAACAGTGTATTTCTTTTTCTGGATCCTCCCTTTTTTCTCTGCTTCCTGGCTGCCACGACCTGAGGAGTTTTCATACTTGGCAGGCCCTTCCACCAGGTTCTTCTGCTTTGGTGCCAGTCGACTATGAACTGGGTCCTCTAAAATCTGTGAGCCGAGTAAACCTCTTCTCCTTAATTTATGGGCATCAGATATTGTGTCTCAACAGTATGGAAATTGGCTGAAATACTACGATAATTTGATCATAGCTAGCATTCATTTAGTGTCTCTGTGTTGCAAAGGGTTTGTGCTATGTCACTAGAAACTAGCATTATACTTCAGGGCAGTGCATGACTCGAAACTCAGTCACAGCTCAGGGGATATCTTTTTTTTTTTTTTTTTTTTTTGGTACCAGGAAACAAACTTACAACATCATACTTGCTAGGCAAGTGTTGTACTGATGAGCTATATCCCCAGTCTGATACCCTGTCTTTGTATGTTTTCTTCATGTGCTTTTTATATAAACAATTCACCTTTAAAGGTTCATTTTGGTGGCATTTGCTTAAAGATATTTAAGATGTTGAAACATGCTTGTGACAAGATTCTTCCTAATAATTAAAAATTGAGGTAGTGAACTATTACTTAGGATATCTACAGCCTGAATTTTATCTTTTTTCTCTTTCACTTGTGTTTAATATATAGCTATTTAATATGTAATTATGTAGGTATTTAAAATTTCCATTCCTTTCTGTATGCATTCAATGAAATATTTTGAGATGACAGATGCTTATTAAGTACCTTCCAGCTCAAAAGAACTTTGCTAGGAGAGGGATGAATGCGGAGCACAGATAAATAGCATTTGGTCAGTAAGCGTCAGCCCTTTCTATATTCAGACACTGTTCTAGGTCGTGACCACACAGCCTTCAACAAACAAGCCAAGGTTTTTATTTTCTTAGCTCCTATAGTACGTTAGTCCAGACTACAGTGATAAATGTCATAAGAGGACTAGGAAAGCACTCTGTAAATTTAGAAAGAGCAAAGAGCACATTGACCCAGGAAGCTTTTGAAGAAGAAATGGGTCTTAAAATAAAGATAGAAGTCTCTTGGCTGAAAAAAGACTTAAGACTTCCCAGGTAGAGGAGGCCTTCAAGGAGCGTGAAGGTTTGAACATGAAGCCCTGTGAAGTGGGTTGCAAAACACCTGCTAGGGAGCTGCATATAAAGGCACAAGGAGGCTACAGAGGAGCGTTTCTCACAGTCAGTGGTGTTGATGTACTGGCCTGGATATTTCTTCGCTGTAGTGGGGCTGTCTTAGCCACTGTAGGATGTTTACATATGTACATATGCGTGTATGTATATGTTTACCTATTTTTAAGTAAAATTTTTATGAATTAATTTTATGGTAATATATATCCCTCATAGGGAATCTGTTGTACCTATACATGGTATGGCTTGATTTATTGTTTTTGCCACTCGCCTCTTCTCCCTCCAATCCCTCTTTCCCTCCTTAGTTACAGAAACTTTGCTTCCATTTTCCCTTTGTTTCTGTTTTTGTTCTTTTCCCTTCCTTCTTTTTCTGCTCTCTTTCCCTAGTTCCCCTTCCCATTTGAATATTTTCTTTCTATTTCACAATATCTATTGTACATTTCGGTCCTTCACACTGATTTCCACAGTGATTGCGCCAGTATACACTCCCATTGACAGTGGATAAAAGTTCCTTTCTCCCCACAGCCCCTCCAGGCAGCCAGTTAGCCTCCCATTTCTATGCTATGACCAGACTCTCTGTGGTGGGGTCAACAGCCATTCTGCATCTGTCTGTGGTTTTTCTACAGGTCTGATCTTGAGTCTGGATATGTATATAGGTCCAAATCTTAGTCCTTAATAAGCCCTGTATAAATCTTTCCTAAGGCTGAGGGCTAAACATGCCTTAAGAGATGGGAGCAAGGTGAAGGATGACAGGATCGGAGGAAAATAACATCAGAAAGTTTTAGCAGGCAGAGCTAGCTTTTAAAAATGTTTACCTCTTTGCTCAGATCTCTGCACTTAAAAACAACTTTGTTTTATATATTTTGCTTTGCCTTGTTTTAACTCAACTTATGTTGATTAAGTGCTTCTTAAATGACGAACTGGGCAATCAGCAGAAACAAAAAGCACATAAAGTGCTTATCAGGGAGATCATATGCTAGTAGGAGGAGAAGCTAAAGGAATGATTTTTCTTTTCAGGTGGTGATAAGTGATGAATTATGCAAGGAGAAAGGGTGATGGGAAGGTTTTAATCCTTTAGATAGGGTGGGCAGGGGAAGCATGTTTGAAAAGTGATATGTGTGTAAATATGTGAAGGCAGAAAGGAAAGAAGTGTGGCAGTCATAGGGGACAATACCCAGTTCAGATCTAGGGAGGAGTGAGCCCGGTGTGTCTGCTGAGTGGCTGGCTGTAGGCTCAGCATATGGTCACTTGTAGGCTGAGGTTCTTCCCATATCACTGGCATGCAATAAAAGATGCCCAGCTAGTTTGTTGTATCTTTCTGCTTTTTCAATTCCTCTCTCAAAAATGTGCAAATGTATGGATTGACCTCTAGTCCACTGGAAAAAGCTGCAGTTGTAGTTTCCATAGATTAACCAATTTGGAAATAAGAATCCTACAAAATAAGAAACCTTGTGTCTGCTGGGAAGGGAGCAAGTACAAATGGATGGGGTGACTGAAAGACACCTGAGAATCTACAAGTAGCTCTGGATCACTGTGAGGCTTTGGAGTACGCTCCTGGCCCAGGAACCCCAGAGAAGGTTGGCAATAAAGTTCCACGTGATTCCATGTCATTAGTGTCTAATTTCCTTTTAGAGAGGAGCCATGTCTTCACTTATTGGTTTATCTCGCTGCATAGAACACGGTGCTAAGAAAATCATGAGCACATGGTCTTTGTTTATGGAATGTTTGTGTTGAAACTGTGTCCATAGATGTGAATCTGGTGAAGCTAGGGGAATCTTGGGAGATGTAGGTCCTGGAGTCCATTTCGCACGATGTAGGTCATACGAAAGTATGAGTTTGCCTCAAGGCCAATAAGAAAAACTCTTTCTAATTTATATTGAGGTGGACTTAGCAGTTATAAGCTAATCACTTGTTCTGAAGTAGTCAGTAAGAGGTGCTGTCCTGAAGGAGATTTGTTGCCAGAGCTGTCAATGAGTCATATCTTATTAACAGTGACTTTTGTTGACTATATCCATAAGACATCTGTACACTGTCAAAATTGAGAAACACTTTAGAGAACATGGTTTGTTCCTGTTCGTGTATCCTGTGAGAGCTCACTGCCTAGTTGGCTATTTTAGCTGCCATTGTTTGGGGATAGATATCTATATTTTACATTTATCTATTTTATTTGGAAGATCTCACATGACAGAGATTCCACAAGGTCACTTTGTGAAACATCTAAAGAAACATTAGTTCATTTTTTTCTCCAGTTCTTTCTGCTGTTGTACCATTACCACCACCAGTTAGATTTTTTTGTTGTTTGTAATAACATTTTAGTTATTTGCTCTCTAGTTGGCTACTGAATAGCCAATGTTATAGAAAATTGAATGGATTGCTGATTTTGTTTCAAAGGAGAACTAATGATTGAAATTCTGTTTATATGAAAAGTAGTCTGCAGATATAGAACAGATGTTACCATTGTGATGTCTGCAAAAGTAATACTGCACTTGTCTGCTGTTGTCTGAAATTGTTTACTTGTGTTGTGACCTCAGGCATCTTACTTAACTTCTTTGAATTCCATTTATATTGTGTAGAAAATATAAACTAATAGCAACCTGATTAGAGCAGAAGTTGGTCTTCAAATTGCCTGAGGATGAATGAATACATATCTCTGTCCTGTTCCATGCACAAGTTAAGGTTCAATAAGCAAGAGCTGAAATAATTAACTATGATACTAAATAGAGCTGGAAAGAAAAACAAAAAAGACAATTTAAGATACAGTATACTAATTTCTTCAAACATGTTGCTTAACTTTGTATAAATTTAAAGGCCTCCATGGTAGACTGAGGTTTTCTGGAATAGAAATTGAGGTCTATGTGTCTGGACCAGTATAGGTTAATACAACCAGTATAGGTGGTTTATACATTTTTTCCAACACTCCACAATCAGATATCCTAGCTATACATTTACTCTTTCATTAGTATCATCACAAAGTACATATATTTTTTAAAAATAATCTTTACAAGAAGGGATGATATCTACTGGCTTCTGGATAATCTAAAGATTTTGGTCAACTATTAGATTCCATAAGCACCAACCCTTATATTGGCTGATGACTGGTATGTCTATCAGTCAGAGCAATTGTTGTACTCATTTTGTGAGTACTGTATGTTATGTACACTGAGATGTACAGAAGTTTTAAATAATCTCTCAAAGCACAATTTCACAAGTTTCTTAAGTGATATGTGTTCCTCGATTTGCCTGACAATACTGTCATTTTCTTAAATACTATATTGTATGGTTTATATTAGTTAAAATTATAAAACAGTCAAAAGTTCTCAAATAATACAGTCAATTTTATTTCAAAATATCAAGATATTATTAAGTAATTAGATAATAGGGTTTCACACCAAAGAGCAATATTTCATGGAGTATCAGAGGATATGATCATAAGGTTGGATATTAGATAAATCAAATCATGTCAAGATTTTTCTATAATGCTATCTTTTATTATTTTAGACACCTACGATTTGACAGTCACAAGTCATGTCTAAGAAAACTAAGTTATTCAGCTAGTGTTGTCATTTCATAAAACTTGGATAAGTTTGATCGCATTAGCACATACACAATTTCTCTATTTGTTTGGGAAGAGGCCATGAGTTGATGCATATATTTTTGGCAATATATTTAGCATTTCTTTTAGATATTTTTCTCCCATTGTTTAGTTCACTAGCATTAGTACCTGGTCTCATCACAAATTTTCCTTCAAGGTTTGGTCTTTTTCAGTTATTGTCATTGCTGTGCAGGAATCACATTCATGTTCTAAATCTTATTCCTGATTAATTTCTCTTGTCCTTGTCCTTGGGCAATGGTTTTTATTTTGTACCTAGACTTAATGCTTCATGTTTCCTCAGTGTCTGTCATGTTGGGGCATTTGTAATATTATGATACAGGTACAATATAAAATGGTTTTTCACTTTTTCCAATTATAGATAAACCCATGATCTTGTTCTGAAATCTAGAGCCATCACATCAGATTGGTGTTAATCCTAAAGGATAGGGTAAACCAGAAATCCTGGAAACTGAAGTTGCCTGGGAGGGAAGGTTGGGAGGAAAGTAACCCATGGTCCATTCTGAATACTAGTGTAGGAAGGTGGTCCCAGGAAGGGAAGAAGGCTCAGTCAGAGTGTTCCTTAGTGTGGAAGAGCAAATCAGGGTGAATAGGCCAGGAACCACCTTGGTCTGTTAAACAACATGTTGTTTGGATGTATTAGTTCAGCTTTCTCATTACTGGCACAAAATACCAGACACTTAAAGGAGAAGTAGAACTTGGCTCACAGTTTTAGTAAGTTTAGTCTGTGGCTAACCAGCTCCAATGCAGGATGACATGGTGTTAGGACCTGGTGAAAGAAAGCTGCTCACACGGTGTCAGTGAGGAATCGGAGAGAGAAGGGAGGAGTTGAGAACAAGAAAACACCCTCCGGGTCATACCTCCAGGGATCTACCTTTTCTGACCAGGCCCTTCCTCCTACTACTGCATGGACTACCGAACTCATCAATGGATGATCCCACTGCTGAATAGAGTCCTCCATGACTCAATCACCTTCCAAATATATGAGACTTGAAGGTGATATTTTAGATCTAAACCATCATGAGGGCCAACGATATAGCTCAGCGGCACAGCACCTGCCTGGCAAGCACAAGGTCCTGAGCTCGACTCCTGATACAAAAAAAAATCTAGATGTAAGCCATTACAGTAGATCGCTTGTTCCACACCAGTCCTCAGGCCACTGGGCACAAGAAGTGTTCCTGCAAAAAGTTTCAGTTTAACATGAGCTTTTGGTGTAGTGGAGGGTGGAGATATGAAGATTTCCTTGTCCTACACCCAACTATGCTGTAAAAGACCTTCCCATCTGTTTTCTATTGTTGGAAATTCCTTTAACATATGTCTTTCATTGCACAATATGAGATTAAAGACTTAAACATGCAAATACGGTAAATGATGAGTACTTTGTTGGATTTGGGAAAGGGACTGGAAAGGCAACCCAGAAGATAGAGAAACAATGCCTGACCTTTTCAGTTTTCCTTGGGCTGGCACTGTCTATTTTTATCTCAGCAAGATGTTTGGTGAAACAAGCTTTTTGTTTTTTGCAGAGTTATTCTTCACACTTTGAACCTCTAATCATAAATTGTCATGGTTTAGGCTGATGCTCTTTTCCACACTGCGAGTTCTCTTGTCCTGCATGGATATATCTGACACTTTGGATTATCCATGTTGTTTTCTAAAAGTCTTTCTAGAAAAGTGTACTTAGTGCTGGAGTCACAGTGAAGAACAGGAAAGATGTGATTCTAGCTTACTTAGAACCATAGTCTAGTGATTAGACACGTATCCAAAGGAGTCCTTGAGGTCATCATATAAATCTCCTCACTTTAAAGGTTAGGAAATAGAAGAAGCACTGAGAAGTGAAGAAAAATTATTTGTTGCATCCAGCTAGTGGTTAGTCCCTCTCAGCCCATTTTCTGGGTCCCTAGCCACTGTGGCCATAGGCCCCTCAACAAACTCCAATCATGACCCAAAGAATCCCTGCCTGCCTTTTCTGAAGCCTCACAGGCCCCAGAAAGACTGAAATATTGAGGTGAACGTCATTCGCCTCATGCTTCAATAGGACCAGGAAGCAGAGTGGTGCAGCACGTTTGCTTTGGGGAACAGTTGTCTCCCTCTGCCCCTCTCTGCACATCTGGGCTTGCCTGAGCAGAGAACTTTGGCTAATTACTGGGTCTTCATTAAACTGATAATTAAAGAGGAAGCAGGAGAGGCACATGTTCCAATAGCATCCAGAAGAGTCAGCACTTTTGCCGCATAATGAATTCTTGCTCCCTCAGGTCGTTGCCCAATTGAAGGGAACTTACAGTATAGGTGCATCTGGAATCAAAGAAGGGACAGTCTCAAATCCCCCCCCCCCATTCAATTACTGACTCCTTGATGATCACATTTGATTTGAGGATAACAAGAGAGTAGGTGATGGTCTTGAATCACCAATTTCTGCCTCTTGCTGCTCTTTGTAAGACTTTTGCAGGCAACTTTGGATCTCCTTTCAATTCTGTCTTTTAGAGTGAGCCATCTGTACTCTTGGAATTTTCTGGGACAATTGGTTGTTAAGAGAATATTCAACTGAGTGTTTAGACTTATTTTATCTGGCACTGAAAATGGCTTTTAATATAGAGACTTGAGGGCTGTTCATGCCACTCTCCCAAGCAGTCACCAGAGAGAAATGCCCTTCCCCTGTCTCCTGGGATATGTTATTGTTGGTGAACTTCGCTATGTATGCTGCCCCCTTCTATTGATGAACGAGGAGTTCCTGCAATCACTCACCTGTGGCTGCAACTCCTTTCCCCTCTCCCCAGTTCAAGGAAGCATATGACCATGTTTCCCAACATGTTTGCCCTTGAACCCTTTCTTTCAGGGATTTCTTACTAATAATTCCTGAAACTACTGTCCCATAGAATATTACATAGGAAATGGTGACGAATAAACATAAAACTGAATGAATGTAATGATGTTGCAGGGCTAAACTTGCAACTGTTCAACTTATAAAGACAAAGTCTGCACCTCCCTAAATTCTGTATTTTCACTGGTATAGCCCAACACCAGAGCTAGGGAAGACATCAGAATGGATGGAGGTATAGTAAGGGTCATCCTGGTTCCGACTGGACAAGAGGCTAAAGACAAAGGTGAGACTACTGGACTGAGGGTGGTGTCTCTTTCTGCCCCAGAAGACTTGTCCAGGGAGGGTGTGCCTCAGAGCAGCACACTGCATCAGAGAGCAGCTATGCATTTTCATTGACACTTCATTTCCTGTCAGCATAGGGGGATAGTCAGAAAGTTAGTCATACTGGTGAGCTTATCTTTACTGCCACTGGTTCCTCTCAGTAAGGGGTGGCAGGCATGTGGTCCAGCTTGCAGACTAAAGCCATTTCCCAGCACTGTTACAGATCCTAGTTGTGTGCTATTTCCAGTATGTCACTGTCCTTTGCCTTGCGAAACTACCATCTAAGGGGGCAACTATATTTGCATTCCTCCTGACATTCTTTGCTGATTATCTCAGAAACAGCTATGGTCTCTTCTTTGCATGATCAAAGCACCAGCTGATGGCACTTTGTCTCTTCAGGAACAAGCCAGCCCCAGCTGACCCCAGCAATACACCCGAGGATTAAATTCAGGATGCAGGGTCCTGGCCTTGGTCCCAGTGAGGCTGCTATTAACAAAGCAAATTTTGCAGACATGAATACCTGGAGGATGTTCTGTGGGGATCAGCTGGTGGAATTATGAATTATTTAGTTCACTTCCCCACTCTCCAATAAGAACAGACCTAAGCTGACTGACTTAAGAAGCTGATTTGCTATTAAAGGCCGCCTTCCTCCCATTTTGGTGGCCTGAAACACTGATGTTCCCTGCTGATGAAAGGACTATGTTGTTTACCCTGCCTAGAATTGTCCTTAGGGCCCACTGAATTAATCTAAACACACATCCATGTATAGATTACTGTTAACCATTAGATACTGTGGAGTGTATGCCTGTTTGCACTGGGGAAATAGGAAAACCTTTTAATAGTCTGCTTCCTGGGGAATTTTATTAGATCTAAGACATATACATGCAAGGCCACATATCATAAGAACCATGTGAGGCTGAGTCATCATGAGCATGGGTATTGTGATGGGCAGGACCTTCAACTGGGCTTTAAAATAGGACCATTATTACTATTAAACAGTTCTGGAACATTTAACCAATTCTTACTAGCTTTTCAGCAACTTTACCTACTCTTCTAGGTGCTTTCTCCGTATGTGTAATCATTGAGCTAGTTTCTGGTTGAGCTGTATTTACATCTCAAGTGGTTATGTCGCAAAGCCCTGCTCCTCTTCACCAATATGCTGCCCTGGATTGAGGGACTGGGGCAAAGGCCTCCCTGATGAGGGAAGCCTGGTCTCTCAGGTGTTGCAGCAGCAGTGTTTAAATGGAAAAGGCCTAGCAGCAGATGTGTGGTGTAATAATGATTGGCACAATGCCTGGAACACAGTGAGGACTTGTTTGTTGCGTATTTGAATTTGAGTTATTGACTGAATGGTTACAGAGAGATGATGCTGGGAAAGAAAGCTGTTATCAGATTATATATGGTTTTGAATTACAGTCGAAGAGGTTTAAACTTGGTACTGTCGATAATATCTTTTCTACAATGATTGAATTTCAGCAGAGGCAAATATACTAGCCCACAAACAATCCATTCTGTACTATCTTTTTTTCAGTACTTTCTAAATGATTTCTGGAAAAAAGTTGACACGAGGTAAATCAAGTCCATTATAAAATTCTCATTAAGTTTTGCTGAAAGTTTTTGACTACAGAAGTTAGGGACCACTTGTTCTTGAACTGTCAGTCCTGCCACGCCTGTAGCTTCCTATGGATGCATGGCAAGGGCCAGACTTTAAGCAGCCAAATTATAACATGGTGTCACCCCATTCCCCTTGGCTGTAGCTGAGTGGATCTGTGGGGGCACCGGGCACACCACAGTCCTCTCTTGGGAATAGTGAGAGTATGAAGCATTTGTTTTGTGTTTTCTATTTTTCTAGGTGTAGAAACTGAAAGAATGTGCTGGAGAGAAGAGCCAAAGATACCAACGTGCATTTCAGATTGAAAGTGTGAAGGAGCAGGAAACTTTAGAGGCCAGAACTGTGATACAGACAGTATTATTATTATTTTTCTAACATGTATATCTTGATCTTAAACCCTTGGATTTTTAATTCAGTTCTTGAATTTGAAATTCTCTCCAAAATTAAAAAAATCCCATTACAATTTTCTGTATTCATTCCCCTTGGTTTTTCAGATACATTAAATTAAGTTCATTAATTAATTAATTAACCTTTCTGAGATAGAGTCTCGCTATGCAGGTCAGGCTGGCCTTGAGCTCACTTTGTAGCCAAGGCTGGTCTCAAAGTCACGACTATCCTCCCGCCTCAGCCTCCTGAGTGCTGGGATTACAGGCGTGTGCCACCATAACCAGCTCAGATACATTTTATACGGTAGCTCATTCACTTATTGTGGAAACATTCCTGGAATGTGGTGTTCTTCTGGGTCCCCCCTTTTCTCCTTCCACTTGTCTTCTCTTCTTAAGCTTCTCTTCCTCTATGCTTGAGGCATTGCTGAAACAGATTTGTTTTGTTTTTCTGCGTGCATAATTTTGTCCATGCTTAGACTCTAACGTTTTATCACTTTGCAGATGGTGTCTCCAGAGTATGCCCACAATCACAACATCCTTTCTGAGCTCCCAGAGGGCTCACGTTTCTAGTTGTTTGCCCAGTATCTTCAGCTGGTGAAAACTGACCATTTAGAGAAGGCCCCATTGTGCTCCCATGGTCACCCCCTTAGTTCAAGACTTGATCTTTTACCTGACCTCTCTGTTTGCAATGGATTTATATAGGGCTTATACACCAGTCCTTAAAGAGAAGTTCTGATTTTGTGACTTCCTTGCTCCCAAATCTTTAGTGACTTTCATCTTTCAGGAAAAATCCCTATTTCTTATCTTGGTGTTTTAATCCATCTTTAATATGGTTTCAGCAGTTGATTCCAGAGTATTTCTATATCTTTTAGGTATTTTCGAGTAGATTCCTTTTCCTGCCTTCTCTAGCTTTCAAAATTCTGTCCATTTCCCCCACATTTCAGAGTGCTGCCTTTTTTTTATAATGTGTCAGTGATTCTAAAAGGAATTGATACCTCTTTTCTCTAACTTTTCATAACATTTTGACTGTAATTCTGTTAAGGCAATTATTGTAAAGTTGTTGAGCATTTGTCTTACTTTCCCTGTGGAATTGTCAGTTTGTATTTCACTATAAATTGGATACCAGGTATGTCCAGCCTGCTTGCTCAGAGCCATGCCTTTCCCTGCTCTGCATTGTGTCACAGGTGCTGGCCTGTGGCTGTGCTGTCCACACCCCTGTGTCAGCTGGGTCCATACTAGACGGCATCCATGTGAGGCTCTAGCACAAGAACTCTGGGCCCTTTTGCCATGAACTCTGCCTGGGGAGGTGTCTCTAGGAAAGTTACATCTTCCAGGGTTCCAACTCCCACCCAGGTCTAGTCTCTGCAGGTGGTCTCCATCCTTGGGTCTTTGGAACGGAATCTTATTTTTCCTTCCTACAGAGGAGAATGGTGTCTGCCATTGTTTAGTCTGAACTGTGTCACTGTCCCCTTATGGGCTTCTTGTTCTTCCGTCACTGTATAATAAATTCCCACATACTGTATCAAATTCCCCTTGAAAGGCAAATAGATTCTGCTTTTCCAGGGTGGGTGACGATTGATGTACTCCTTGCCTAATATTAACAGGAGACCATATCCTTCCCTTACTGACTTTCTGGTACCTCATTCAATGACTTATGTACTGCAAGTACGAAATAAATATTTATTGAATAAATATATAAATGTGGAGTGATCTTGTATGTTTAAAGTTAACTCAGTTAAGTTTTAGAGAAATTGTTCAGAAAACTTTAGGAGGCACTGATTATATTAGTGGTCAAAGAGAAATACCAAAAACTCAAAAACAAAAACAGAAATTGAGGACAACATCCCTGTCATCAAAAATTTTAAAAGGCTATTTGGAGACTTACAAGTAGGAACAAATTTTGTAACAGAAAAGTTAGAGGACTGAAAAACATCTAATTAACATATTTCTTTTTCATGTTTTTCTTCTCTTGATCCTTGAGGAATGCATATAAGTTTATGGGCCTTGGATTGTTTCTAAAATTAGCTATTGGACCTCTTTTTCCAATTCTTACACGAATATTCTCCAGCTTGGCTCTAGGAGGTATTAAGAAGATGTCCATATGGTTAGTGTGTTAAATGTTTCATTGATTTTAAATATTTACTTTCTTGAGGCTCTTGGGTCCTTAAGAAGTCATGTGTCCCCTGAGTCATTTTTCATTGTTCCTGTTTGTTTAGATTCTCCTTCTCGAGGTCTGCAACAATGCAGGCAATATGTAGGACTATGTGGGATGGGACTGAAATGACCATCCAACCTTTTTAGAACCATCCTTGTGGCAGAATACAGTGGATTTGTGGCTTGGGTTCTTGCTGAAGTGTTTACGCTGCCTTTGGGTTGAGTATTCTGGACTCTTTTCTCCCAGCCTTCATTTCCTGTTTATAAGAAATTTTCCTATTTATAAGAAAATAGCACAAGTGATCAAAAGTGTTCTGTGTGGGAATTAATTTGACAAAATACAGGATGGACTGGAAGAGGGAGAGGATTTAATCAGTACCATAGATGGAAGTGGCCAGATCAAATCCATAGGACATGGAGGAGAATGTCCTTTTGTTTAAACAACATTTTTTTTTTTTGGTGTGTTTACTGTGTTACTTCCCAGAAAATCCTTCTTGACCAAAACGTTGGTCAGGTTCCTGCAAGTGCTCTTCTTGACTATGCCTGACTTTGAGTTTCTTCCTCTGTTTTTGTAAAATCTCCTTTTTGAGCAAGAATCCTTTTATATTTAGGGAAAATCCTCCATCCTTTGTATCTGACTACCTCTATGATATTTTATCACCCTGGGCAGCCTGCAGCAATAATTCTATCAAATTGGTTTAGCCAGAAACCTCATTATCTGTGGTGTTCCCACTGAGTAATTTTGCTTTCATTGCCCCCTCGCTGCTCTTCACCTATACATCCCCACTTATCTTTGTTGAAATTGGAGCCTAGTCCAATCTGTTTTTCCCACTGTAAGACTCCATTGCAGTGGCTCCTACACTTAGCACCGCGGGTCCAATGGACTAAGCTCTTCCTTACCATTTTTGTTATTGTTTTGTGATAGGGTGTCACTATGTAGCACAGAGTGTCCTCAAACTCATGATCTTCTTGCTTTGTCTCTCAAGAGGTGTGATGATAAGGTGCCCTACCATGACAGGCTGCTTACCATCTTTAATAAGTATCATGGATGATTTTTTTCTTTAACATTGGCACAGTATCTTTTGGTCCCCTGTGGTTAATCTTTGCAGACCAAGAATTGAGATAATCATCTTATCTTTTGAGAGTCTTCAATTATGCAGAAAACTGCATACCTCCTGCCTACTGAAACTAATATTTTCTATTGCTTTGCATGCACATATGGATGCAAGCAGCTATAAAAATGCATGGTGTTTAAAGTTTCTTTAAAATATCTATTGGCATTGCTTATTGTTGAAGCTCAGAAAAAAGATGCTGAGAGGGTGAAGTCAAGATTTCTGGCCTGGAGGGCCAGCAGATGAGAAAATGTTATTTGCTGAGCATGTCTGGAAATTGGCTAGGACTTTAGTTAGAGTAAGACTTTCTTTTTGTTTTTTCCCCTTCCAAAGGAGACTGTGCTCCTGATCAGTAAAGGCATATGATTTTGATGGTATGAATTATAGAGAGCTTGCTTAGAAGCACTGGCTACTGTTATCACCATGAGAAAATAGTAAGTTCATTCCAGAAGCCTGGGGCCTCACAGTTTGTTTGGAGTCTGCTTTGTCCCTTGTAGCTTTGGGACAGGTCTGATTTCTTTTCTAAGACAAGGTAGATCTTACATTTGCTTATGCAGAGTTGTTGAGAGGTCAGTGGATCTTCATGATATCCCTCACTTAAGGAAGAGCTTGAGGGTTCTGAAAATACCTAGATGTGGCTTAGCTTCTGCTTTTTCAGGCCATTTATTTATTTAAGGGTCGTCTCTGGAATATCAGGCCAGGTTGCTATTAAAAAAATAAGTCAGGGCTGGGGATATAGCTCAGTGGAATAAGCGCTTGCCTAGCAAGCGCAGGGTCCTGAGTTCGATCCCCAGTACCGCAAAAAAAAAAAAAAAAAAAAAAAAGTCACAAGTATCAGACTCAACATATCGTGAGTATAATTTGTACTATTTTAAAGTTATGATTAGGTTAACATTTTTCTTGAGACACTGTATTGCTACATAGTTCAGACTGGACTTGAAATCACTGTGTAGCTTAGGCTGGCTTTGAACTTCTGGCTATCCTCCTGATTCAGTCTCCCAAGTGCTGGGATTACAGGTGTGCACCGTTATATCCAGCTAGCATATTTTTAAGTTTCAGCGTGAGTTCATAAGTAGACCCTATTAATACTCTTCACATACTAAGGTCAGTTTTACGGAGAAATAAAACAGGTATCCGCTATGATGGGGAGAAGGTACACGCTACTGGTAAGGGACCCTTTCTCCAAAGTGCCCCCCTTAGATTCCTCAAGCTCCCACAATATTTTTCAATCTGTTTCAAATAATAAAGATATTAACTCAGCAAGATTGTTTTGAGTGCTTAATTCATTAAGCTTATTAAAATGTTTCTTAAACCACTTTTCCAGTTTAACTTCATCCTAAGTCACTACAAGTTTCCCTAATGAGCTTCGTGTTCTTTTTTCCCCCTTTTTCCATTCTGTAGTTCTCCATTCCCTGCTTTCTACTGGGTAAGAACCAACAACCTGGAGGTAAGGCTAAGAGCCTCCTGAATTCTAAGAAGGAGAGAGAAGAGAGACAGTTCATGCTGTAGATTTAGGCACAGCTGGGTAGGGATTTTGGTGGTCTCCTGACATGGAGGCAGGTTCTGAGAACAGGTGAAAAGGAAAGGTTAGCAGTGACATCAAGGGCCGCCAGTTTTCAGGGAAAATAGAATTTTGGGTTCAGTTAGCACAATTTTTTCATTTTTGATGCAAAATCTGTGGCTGGAAAACGTGTGTGTGTGTGTGTGTGTGAGAGAGAGAGAGAGAGAGAGAGAGAGAGAGAGAGAGAGAGAGAGAGGGGGAGAGAGACAGACAGTGAAAGAATATTTGGTCCTCATTCACTCAGCCATCTATGTTAGCTCTAAAGAATGACTCTAATAATAGAATTTTCAAGCTAGGTCAGTTATTTCTTGAAGTGCTCTGAGGGCTGATCTGAATCTTTTCTGGACTGAACTTGATGCAGATCACGATGGACTGTATCAAATCTCTTGAGTCTGGTCTATGACAGGCCTCTAAAAGTTTTCTGATCACTGCGTGGGGACAAGTTTGGGGAGTGGGGAGAAGGGAGAATGGAAGGCGGACATGATTAGAGTGTGATATATGCAAGCATGGAAAGTCATAGTGAAACACACTAATGTGCACAGTTAGTATGTATAATAATTACAATAAAAATATAATCCCCAAAGTTGTCAAATCCCAGTACATGGGGTGATACCAGCAGAAGAGAGGCCAACTCCTTGGCACACTCAGATGGAGCCTTTTGCTACATGATTTCTCTTAATTCTCTTAGTAATCTTGTGAAACACACAAGTACCAACACCTCTAGTTTGAGGGTAATTGAAACTAAAATCAAGGTATTTTGATATAATACTATTTCTATTAAACAATCTCTTGATTCTTTCTTGATGTATGACCTTACTCGAGTGAATGGATTTCTAAGATTCTCTTTTCTGTCTTGGTGAGAAAGTGTCAAGAGGTCCGGGATTAGATCTCTAGACTATGACGCAGAGCAGAGGCTGGACTTCCACACTGCTGGGCTCTCCTTGTGTGCCAGCCTGCTAGAGCTGGATCTGTGATGTGATGTCCATTTGCCTGCTCTGTTCAGGACTTGGGTGATATCAGTGGCAGGGCAGTGGAGCCCTTTGCAGACCACACAAGAAGCTATTGTGTTCTCTGTGACAGTGTAAGTGGTGGTAGAAATATTTAGGAGCTTCCTGAGCCTATAGAAACATGATATTAGGTATCAGAGGGGGTTAGGAAGGAATTTCATCGATTTTGGTGTGGAGATTGTTGTTTCTTTTCTTTGTTTCTCAGCTAAATTTTTTTTTTTTTTTGGACAGGTTTTGCTTTGTAGGTCAGGCCAGGCTTGAACTCATTATGTAGCCCAGGTTGGCCCCAAACTTGCTGCACTCCTGCTGCCTCAGCCTCCCGAGTGCTGGGATTACAGGCGTATGCCACCACACCCAGTTCAACTCTTTTTATAAAGAATTTGCCTTTTGGTACAGAGCTTGCATGTATTTTAAATTTCTGAGTTTTTTGCACTTCTGGTTCATAACATTAAAGTGGTCAACCTACACAAAACAGAAAAAATCAGCCCCATTCTAGTTTGTCAGATTATATTTCTCTTTGGGCTGTAAATCTGGAAACTGTTCATCATACAGCAATAATAACCACTTAGTACCAATGACAATACGCTTTCCGGTCCCTTTGTTCATCTCTGTGTCCAGCATTACTCCTGCATCCCAGTCCTGGGACTCGCCTTGCAAACACTCACCCTCCGCGTCTCTCCTTCTGCCTTGCAACACTGCTGTCTCCTTGCTTTTCTCTCTGTGGTGTTTCGTACTGGGATACAATGACCACTGGTAATTCTGTCTCTCCAGCTGCTCTCTATTCTCTGTAAGAATTAGGTGCCTGACACAACAGAATTCCACTCACGTGGTTTATCTGAGGACATTTCATTAATGAGACGATGGACAACGACTGAGGGAAGCTTTAGAGGAGGCTGAGGTACTGAGGCCCTAGAAAGAGGGAGAAGGCACTGGCACACCTGGGCCTGGAGAAGCCAGGGTGGGGACAGTGGTGCTGAACCCTGGAGAGAGCTGGAGCGTGGGCGCTGGGCTGCTAGGCTGGTGGGGTCTGCTTAGGGAGGAGCTGCCTGTCTTCAGAGAAGAAGGAGGGGGAGACAGAAGGGAACACTCCAACCCCTCTCACCCACCGTCCCAGTGCCTCTGGGGGTCTCCCACTGTGAGAAAGCAACACAGGTCACTGGGAGGCAAAGAGAACTTGGGGTATGGTGGGGAAGATGTGCAGAGGAGGGTAGGACAGGGGCGGAAGTGTATCCGATCGCGTGGGAGCAGCAAATGGAGAGGAACCGGCGTCTCTCACTCATCTTCAGATCCTGAGCAGCTAACATCATACCAGCACTGGATGGGGAGCTCATACTTGTTTTTTAAACTGGACAAGACTGGAAGTTGTCTCACTTTAACAGGTGCAATTGCCAGCTTCTGAGCTGAGGACACTGGAATTGAGAGACCTCAGAGATATTACTGAGGCGGTGCCAGCAGCTACTGACTATCTGGCTTACAGGGACTGCTGGATTCCATATGCAGCGCCCTGTCCATACACCCTGCCGCCCTCCAGCGAGTGCTGGTGTCTCTTTGTTCTGCCCACCTCCTGCTCTGCACCCCGTCATATTCACCTCATGCTTCTTAGTTCTGCGGTCCTGCATCTCACTCTCACCCTGGATTCCCTCCCTTTCCTTCCTCTTCTCCTACAGACATAGCCCTGAGCCTCTCTCCTGTGCCAGATGATCTCAGCCCTTACACAAGACCGGGTCGCTTTCCACACTTTTCCCGTACTCACGCCCTTGTACTAGCTGATCCCTATGACTGGGATGTGTTTCATCTCTGTGCCCCCTTGGCCATCTCCTACCTACCACTCAAAGCTCACCTCTTGGGCCTCCTCTTCTGAGAAGTAGCTCTGACACCCACTTTCTTGGCACTGAGCTCATCGCACCGTCATGCTCTGCGTAGGTGTCTGTCTCCCCTCCTCAATGACCAGCACCCAAGCTCTAGCATGAGTCTTACCATCAAGCAGGCCTTAAATTCCTGGTGAGTGACTGTGAATGAACTGGATGAAGTACTGCTTCCATAATGGGGCTGTGTTTGAGGCCCTTCGCGTCTTCTCTCCTACCATCCTTACACCCACGCTTTCTCAGAAGATCAATGCTTTCTGTTCTGCTGAGTGTTCCTACTGCTCACGAGCCTGATGGTTTACCCAAAGCTGCTTTATCCCCTATTTGACAGGAGAAACTGAGCCAAGAGTAAGCTGATCAAGCTCCCACAACCAGTGATTTGTATTGAAACTTGATCCCCAAACTGCCTGATTCTGTGTATGTTCACCATGCTGCACTGTCTCACATGTCCTAAAAGAATATATTCATTTATTACTTGTAAAATGGAACTATCTAATTAAAATGCTACGTGAAGAACATTTTCTCCCTCAACTTACATTTACGTCTTCTGTTGTAAATAGAATCCGCTGCCTTTTGTTCTGTTTTTATGGCACCTAAATGGTACTTTCAAAGCTTAAAGTAAATACTGGGTTTTATATATTGTTAAATTACATCTAGTGCTTTATAGACATAGAGAGGTCAGATTTTATGATGATGTGACTTTGGAAAAAGACTGAAATCTGTGCTTTTGAAAGAGAGCCAAGTTGAGCTTGGACAATTAAGAAATCCACCTAAGGTCTCATACCGGACAGTGGCACAGTATTTTACCACAGGTAGGAGAAAATGAGAAGTAAGCACAGCTTGTTTGTTTCTTGTCTTCCTTACCTTGTGCTAACCCCTTTGGGTCTCAATGAAACATGATCGACTGTAAGGGACCTGCAAGTTGTAGTTCCTTGGTGACAAACTTGCAGATTAAAAACATGCACATTTTAATGGCTGTCTATTAAAGAATGAAAAACACAGAAATGTTAAACCACAATGATGAAGATAGATGAGAAGTAACCCCACCAACACTTGGGCGGTAGCCAGCTTCTTAGATCGCGAGGTGATAACAGACCCTCACCTGGGACTAGGAGCTCTGTGTTTCCTATTATCTGATTTCAGGGTAACATCCAAAGGGATGCTCATGCTAGTTTCCACCCTTGATTCCATCTCCCTCTATAATTAGGCATACAAGGGCTATTGGGTGATGTCTAAAGTAAACCAGAGACTGTCCAAGACATGGCAAAGAGACACAGGATGGCTTGGACCTAGAGGAGATGTGAGGCATGGTCCTGCAGGAGGAAACTTCAGTGTAGACAAAGGTTAACTTAAACTGCTTGACTACTTGACTCTGAGCATGACTTACATTTTATATGGAAGACAAATCCAGAGATAGGGTATTTGGAACTCAGTTGGTCATACTCCAAAACTGCAGTTGGTTAAATACTTCCATGGAAAGCAAAGGAACTTTTCAAATTATCAGATGTGTGGATGTGTGTATGGAGAGGGAAGGGGAGGGGGAGAAGGAGGGGGAGTGGTATGAGGAGGGAGAGGGAGAGGGAGAGGGAGGGGGAGAGGGAGAGAGAGAGAGAGCACTGTGTTAATCTGTGTCTTTCTGATCCTATCACTGAGGTACTGTGTACTGTGCTGTCACTTTGGTGGGTCTGGCAGCTGACCCAGACACCAAGTTGGCCAGTGCTGCCCAAGGATGACGTGTGTGGAAACTGAGTGGGGGCTCCTAGCCATGCCACTGGAGTCCTCAACATTCAGGAATGGTTGCTGTGTTGGGAGGACATAGGCATCTGAATTCCCTGATGGTGGGAGTTTAGAGTAGGGAAAGTTGGCCTGCAGGTGCTGGGTGCCTGTGACTCACTGTTTGTTTATGGTCTGTGTGTGGTGCATGTGGGTAAGGGAATGTTGACACATGTGAATTTTGCTTTTAACCCCCTTGATATTTTAAATGGTCTCCAGCATGGATTTTGTTGCTGGAGCTACCACAACATAAAGCTTATTATCTGTACCTTCCCTCCTCTTCAGTTCGGTGAGTACTTGCACACGGTAAAGATACGGGCATCAGTGCTTCTTGTCTACTCAGCTTAGTTATTGCCTTAGCTCCTTATGTGGCTTGTGCTTCATTTATTTACGCTTTCCCTCTGTCATTTTATATTACTTATTTCAGTGACTGGAATTACATACGGGACTGAGATGCACCTTTACTGTATATACTCAGAGGAGAGCACTGAGTTGCAGTGCATGAGCAGAGCACAGACTGTGGGGCGAGGCCTGTTGGCCACATTGCCCATACCTTGTGTCATTCTCTGACTTCATATTTTTGGTACAGAAACTTTTGCATCATGAGATTGAAAAGCCTTTTAAAATACTATTTATTTTGCTTTGGGTTTGGTTTTGATCTGCAAAGTTAGAAGTGGATTCTGACTGAGATTTCACATTTTCTTAGCTAAGAAATGAAGTGCACTTTGGCAAAGATATATACTCCTATGTGAATAACAGGTTTCAATATTTGAAATCACATGCTAAAGTTTAGACATAAATATAAGGTTTTTACATAGGACATTTCAACTCTCAAATTCCAGTATGATATTTACTAAATAGGTGATTTTATACAAGATAAGCAATTGACCTGGTTTGGATTCTCCCTTGATTCTGGGAATTATAGAAAGAAAAATCTTGCAAGGAAAGGGTAATCATATTTATTCATTCTACAGATACTTAATGGCCAATTTAATGCTCAACACACTCAGGAACAGAATACCATAGAGCCATTTCGCCTGCACTTGTGCAGTATACATTCTAGTAGGGAAACCAGGGATTTACAAAGACTGAAATGCTTAACTTGGAATTCAATTGCAGTTGTCTTGAAAGTGGAAAATGGGTCCTGTGAGGAATTATATAAGGGAAATTTAGTGTGGAGATCTGAAAAGGTGACAGGCAGGACTAAAAAGAGTGAAAGGAAATTAGTTAAGGCAATGGGCTAGGGCTGGGGAAGAAGACTGTGATCCAGGCCAGGCTGTGACGTGCCATAATGTTCTGAGTAGGCAGACATGCTTGGGGAACTAAAAGAAGGACAAAGGAAAGCTTAGTGGACATGAAAGACAGAGGTGTGAGGTGAGGCCAAGGAAAGCACCTGCCATGGTCATCAGTTTTCCCTATTCTAAGTACACAGGGAAACCATGGAATGTTTTGAGTGGAGTATGACACAATCACATATGTGTTTCAGGATAATGGTCTGCCTACTGCTGTGGAGTGGCCTGAGAAGTAGTGACAGGGACTGCAAGGACAGCAACAACTAAGCTAGAGATGATGTGCTCATTTCAGCTTTCCCTGTCTACTTCAGGTTGGATGGTGACCACTCAGCATGACTTGCTGTTGGAAATGCCGTATCTGTTATGTGATATCTGAATGACTAAGTGAAACAGGATTGCCTGTGCTTGGGTAGACACCCCTGCATCTCACCAGGAACATGTCAGGGTAAAGGTTAGAAGCACCACATGTCAGGTGCATTGTCTTCCTGCCCATGTGCCAAGTGCAGCTGCATGGCTGTGTTCCCAGACACTGCCACTGTAACCACGGCTGTGCAGCACCGAGGACTGAGGTGTCTCACCACAGGCAAGTCTTTTGACTGACTTGCTTATTGTGGCGCATCAGCCTTCTTTTACCTTCTGCTCGCTAGGCTACAAGAAACTCTAAAGAGCAGAAAGACCACAGACTTTTGACATAGACATATCTCAACTGTACTGTGCAAACCTCTGCCACCTTGGGTAGGTTCTTCAATCTTTGTGAGCCTGGTTTGCCTCACACGTGAGAAGGAACTAATTATTGTATTGTGCTTTTGTGGTAACTGTGGAGCCTAACTGTGACAGTTAATGTAAAGTAGGGCCTATCACACTGCAGCCATCTGATAACTGTTAGCTTCCTTCCCCATTTTAACCACGTAATAACCCCCTTGCCTGATGTCACCCAAGGGCCCCAGAGTTCTTTTGTGGTAATGAGATCATCACCACATCCTCATATTTTATAGCTTATTTAGGGTAATGTTGGAATTTCCTTTTTTCTGCCATTCTTTGCTTTTTAAGGCATGCATAACTGCATTTTAGTACCAGGGTATGGAGATGAACCTACACAGTAAGCCCTGAGACCACCTGACTGTGATGCGTAGACTGTCACCAACCTCACGCACCCGGGTTGTCTTTGCGCTGTGGTGGGTGTGTGAACACACACGGAGCTGCTGTCACATAAGTGCGCTATGGATCCTTCATCCATGAGTCCTTTGTAACTTCCTTTGAACCTTTGATCATTGTCTACCATTTCTTTGGGTTAATAGGTCCATGAGTATGTTAATTACACAGAAGTGCTTTCTTATAGCATCTGAATTTACTCTTTTGCCAACCCTCAAATGGTGCTGCTTGGTCTTAGTATTTCTCTGGCTTGGGCAGCACATTCTTACATACCACACCTATTTCCAGGGGAGACCAATGAGCCATAGTGGAAAAACTATGGGCCGGAGGACAGAAAATTGGCATAAAGTCTCAGTTCTGCTTCCTAAGATTCAGATAGGTGATATTTCTTTGGGCCTGAGTTTTCTCTCATGTGAAACAGTGGTAATTCCACCAACCCAGCTCTCTCTCTGTGTTTGCTGTAAGGATCAAAGGACCTTGTTGAAGGCTATGCAAACTATAAAGCACATATCAATGACTTTTATCACACTCTTGAGTCACCTGGGAGATTACAAAGAGTTCTCTCACTTTCTCTCCAGTTCTGCTAAACCAAAGTCTCTAGTGGTGGGTCCCAGGCACCTCTCTGTTTAAAACGTTGGTGATTCTGAGGTATAGCAAAGGTCACAATCTACTGCTGTATGAAAATACAGAATGGGGTCACTATTTGTAAGACTGTATTCACCTGTCTTAATAGATATGCTCAAATCATTTAGGTTCATTTTTTTTTTTGCTATTCCTGAACAAGTTTTATAGCAAATGTTCTTGAGAAATAGAATCAGTCCACATGCATGGGTTGCCTGAGATGGGCCTCATGCAGGATGTTTGCTCTCAAATGTGGTGCAGAAAAAAGCAATGAGATCTGGAACAATTATGAGCAGCATTTTGCTAAATATTCAAAAAGATAATCTACTGTAAGCAAGATAAAACTCTGAACATGGACAACAGAATAGTAGAAAAACAGACTAACTTTTTACAACTGCCTCTAAGAAGTGCTCTTTATTTTCTGTAGTTTTCTTTCTTTCTCTTTTTCTTTTCCTTCACAGTATTGAGATGAAATCCAGGGTTTTTTTTAGGGAGTGGGTTCATCTTTTACTGCAGCTCTTCACCCCTCCACTCTCATCTCAGGTATCATCTCCCTGCTGTTGAACCCTCCAGGCATGTTGGATTACTTTCCGTTCACTGAAGTCCCATTTACTTTCCTGCCTTGGTGATTCTGCTCAGTGATTCTCAGTGCCAGAGAGACCTGTTCTTGGACAAGAAATAGAAGTATGGACTAAGCGAGTAGGATGAGGTCACACAGCCAATCCATTGATCTTCTTGGTGAAGGGGACATCCAAAGAAACTTCGGTCTGTCCAGGGCTACCTACTTAATGATAAAGTCCAGGCATCCTACCTCCTAGACCAATGCTTTTTACAGCACATATCCTCTTGAGAATATTAAGCATCTACCATGTACCACACACTGGCATGTAAATAAGCAAAGTAATCTAACATACTTACCAGGTCAAATATATAGCACTTGTGTATAGCACTTATAATTTCTAAAATTATCCATTTTAGTATATTTAAATATACCCTCATTTTAAAAATCTTTCTAGGAATTACACTTTTTCCTCTTGTGTACTTCTCCACTGCACACAGTCTGTGTCACACGCCTGACTGTTCTGCCAGGGATGCCAGCCCTCTCTTCTCCCAGGCTCAGACCATTAGCAGTGGTGGGTTTTTTTTTCTTACATGCTGGCATTTGGCAGCCTCACTTGTTCTTTGGGTCACCAGGAAGAGTCTTTACCGATAGATTTGTGTGTGTGTGTGGTGCTGGAGGTAGAACCCAGAGCCTGGTTCACGCCAGGCAAGTGCTGTACCACTGAGGTACATTCCCAGTCCTCGATGGATCCTTTAATTCAAGTATGGTATTCTGACATCAGTTCTGTAGGACTGTCATTTACCTGAAGTTTGTACTCAGCATTTACTTTGGGAAAGATTTGTAATTTGTAATCTGATTCAAGTTTGTTTTCTTTCTTCTTTCTTTCTTTTCTCTCTTTCTTTCTCTTCCTTGCTTCCTTTCTTGCTGTACTGTGGCAGTACTGGAGATTGAACCAGAACCTTTGTAATGAGCTACATCCTCAGCTCTTTATTTATTTTTTATTTCGAGACAAGATCTTGCAAAGTCACTAAAATAGCCAGGTTGAATTCAAATTTGTGATCCTCCTGCTTCAGCCTCCCACAGTGCTTTGATTACAGGCATGTGGACACCAACTGGGCTAGACCTGACACAAAGATTTTGTTAGAATTTACAAAGTACCTGATAGGGCAGACATTATCCTTAATCTTTATAGCTTTGCTGTGATGGATTATGCAATGAATCTGATTCTCAGCTCAGATAGCACCAGAAAAATGCTACTAAGAATGTAGAGTAAATTGTAGAGAGGCAAGGCAAGAAACTGATTTTTCTTCCCTTATTCAATTTGAGATAAGAACAGAGATGCAAGGGTTGGAATTGCTTATCACTATAGTTCTTCCTGAAAGTCAAAAGCATGACCCAGGATGCTCTTTCACAACCTAGTATGTGTAGAACTGCATTAAGCAACATGAGGAAAGCTCATTGCCCTTTCAACATTTCCTCTGTATTTGTGCACTTATGAGATCCCTTTCTTTCTGGCACAGCTACGTCATCAACCTAGAAAATGAACAACAGTGATGGGTCAGTGTTGAGTGCCACGGATCACATATTGGTTAATGTTGCAGCAGTGAAGGAAATTTAGCAGAATTAGCAAATTTGTGATTGCACTTGTTTCTAAAGCTGGAGTTTATAGTGGGTTGTTGAGAATAAAGCTCTTAGTGAAATCACTAGAACTTCTAAGAAATCGTTTTGAGTATGAAATCATTGAAGATTTGTGCTTCCTTTTAGAGTGTAAAAATTAGGCAAATGTTGAACTTTGATATAAACAATTTAATGACATCCTCTTCATCAAGCTACCATTTATTCTTTTTTTTCTTAATAGAAGGGTCCATGCATTTAGTATGTTATTGTTTTCTACTATGAATGATAATTAAAACTTAGTCATTATTTATACTTTTCTATACTTTTTCCATTTTTAAGTTTTAAAAAGCTATGTTTTGAATGCCCACAGCATGCTAGGCAGGGTTCTTGGTGTTGGAGATATGATCATGCACAAATGTATTTTTGCTAGCAGAAGAGACAAAGATTGTGCCTTTCAAAAGGCTTAATGAAATTGACAAACATTTTGTGGAAGTGACAAAGAATAAATAGAATGAAAAGGTGCCACAACCACAGATTCTGTATTAAAATAATATTTTATTTGCAATTCATTGTTACTATGATTTCTTTAAACACCTGGTACTTTCTTTGATAATTTAAAACAAAGAAGCAAATAGCAAATGAATAATATTTTATTGATGTATATGCCATCAAATTAGAAGTATTAAATAAAACACATAAATGTATAGAAACGTGTACCAAAGTTCAAGAAGAGCTGAAATCTGAATGATCTTACAAATATTAAAGGAGTGGAAACAGTTATTTGGAGTCTTCTTGTAAAGAAGGCATCAGCCCCAAGAGTTTTAATGGCAAGTTCCAGCACACACACATCTAAGGGACAGGTGATTCCAGACTTTCAGGTAATATTAAAAGAGGGAATATTCTCACCTTTTCTCATGAGATGAGTCAAAACTTAGCCAAGGATAGATAAGAAAGGATTGATAGGAAAGGAAAAACAGCTAAGGACTGATAAGAAAGGAAAACTTCATGGCAGTTTCACTTATGAACAGCAACATAAAAATGTCAAATGCGAATGTAAGCATGGTTAGAGGCTAATATACACTGGATTATCACTGCCAGGGCTAGAGAATCACTTAACATTTTTGTTATCATTATTATTATTGCAGCCGCCATTTATCAAACATCAACTTCCCTCCAAGAACGGGATAAAATTTCACTGTTAACATCACTAGTCTTCACAAAATTTTCAAGGTATTTATTATTCTTATTTTACAGATGAGAAAACTGAGATTCAGAGAAGTGATTTACCTGATTTCACACAGCTAGAAAGCAGTGGAACTGGGGTTTTACAGATGATCTTCGGAACTCTGTGTTTAAGTACCTTATGAGAAACTTTCCTAAGGTACAGAGCACACGCTCTATTGACGTCCTAGCTGCTCAGTAAATATCTATGGGCTCATTCATTTGGAGGGTAAGTCAAAAACTTGTCTCATAGAAGGACAAATTCGCTTCTTAAAAATCAGAATCAGAGCCATTAAAGCTATTATCACTTTTCCAGGATTTCTGGTCCCCTTGCTTTCTCATTTGGAGCTAGAAGGGACCCTCTAGAGTGTTTATGCTAAGGAACAGGTTGTTCAAGATATTCGAGGAACAAGAAAGAAACAGTCATCTGCATTAGTTTGCCAGGCTGCCCAGATGAGTGAATTAAACAATAGATATTGTTATGGTTTGTGTCTGGATGTCCCCCCAAAGCTTCATGCAGTCATGGGGCAGGCTTTTACAGTTTATGGTTGATCCACAATCCGATGCTGGGATTATGGGTGTGAATGCTGCACCCGTCCTGGGGCAGACAGTTTGCATATGTAAGGTAGAGAAAGAGGCTGCTTGCCTGCATTCCTCCCTTTTGCTCTTGCTGCTTTGCTGTTTTCCTCCTCCATGAACTGTTGCTTTCTGCCATGTGCCGCTCTGCCTTGGAGCCAGCTGAGTGTGGACTGAAACCTCTTTAAATTGTGAGCTACATAAACCTTTCCTTCCTTAATTCTGGGTGTCAAGTATTTTGTCTCAGTAATGAGAGAAAAGTAACTGAGACATTTATTTACTCAGTACTGGATGCTGGAGCTTTAAGATCAAGGAATAAGCATGTTTGGTTCTTCTGCTATTTCCTTGGTTTGTAGATGACTGCCTTCTTGCTGTGTCCTTCCAGTAAAGGACATGGTCATGCTTCTGTTTGTGTGTGTCTGAATTCAGTCCTAATCTCTCCTGCTTATTAGGACAGTAGTTGTGCTGTACTGGGGCTCACTGTAGGGGCCCTATTTACTCAATTATCTATTTAAAGGACCCATCTCTAAATATACATAGTCACATTCTGAGGTATCAGAGTTTAAAACTTAAAATATAAATTTTGGAAGACAAATTTCAACTCATAATATCATCTCATGGGCATAATAGGGCAGACCTGCAGTCTCAAAGAGATTTTCAGAGCACATGTGGCAGTGAGTCCAGTAAGGCCAACTCTCTTTGGATAGCTTTACTGGGCTACACTAGCAGTTAATAAGAGAGTACTCACAGCAACATTTTCAGGGTCAGAAACTTTTCTCATTATACTCATGGATGAAAATGCAAATCTGAGGTCAGCTCTTCAATGAGAACATAAGAAAAACCAGCAGGACACCCTCCTCTACTTTCCTTTCATCTTTCAGGAACCCACAAGGCTTGCTGGGTGGGTGTGTCACAGTGGCCAACCGGCTGGCCAAGCATTCACCAATTCAATGGTTCTGATAGGATAATAGGAACTCAGAAGCAGCCTCAGATTCCCAGATGAATTGGGGAAATAATAAAACTTTGACATTTCATGAGAGCAATTTTAAGGCCATGTTTTGGCACTGCAGGGTCATACAGAACAGAACATGGGAAAGAAACCTGCATAATCAAGCCAGTCAACAACATCTCTCCTGTCACTCCTTCCCTATTCTAAGCTTCTCTCTATGTTCTTTTTGGGAAAGAAACAGAACTTTCTGTTTGGAAAACAAATGTGGAGGAAGACTTGAATCCAAGCCAAAGATGATTTCCCAAAGAGACCGGCCAGTTAAATCCTTTTATAATTTTTCAGTTTAGTAATAAGATACTGAAATCACCTATTACATAGACTTCAGATCTCTAGGTTCCTCCTATAGACATTGTTCATATTATCCTTGATTATCAAATCTTGAATTGGTGGACTTGTCCTTAAATGTTACACTGGAGGAAAGGTAGCTTTTTAAATAAGTGGTATTGGGAAACTTCGTTATCCACTTGTAGAATATTGAATCTAGACACATGGATCTCACTGTGTACTAAACTAAAATCAAAGCAGGTCAAAGATCTAAATCTTAAAACAGAAATACTTAATCTGGTGGAAGATAAAATAGGAAAATTTTGAAGTCATGGGTATGGGCAAAGATTTTCTGAATAGAACCTTGCTTGATTGCACAGGAAATAGTACTGAGAAATCAACAAATGGGATCATGTCAAATTAAAAAGAAACAACCAACAGAGTGAAAAGACAACCAACAGAATGGGAAAACATTTTTGTCAGCTATTCCTTGGACAGAAGACTAAGGCACAGAGGATGTGAAGAACTTGAAAAATTAGACCCACCACAGACTCAATCAAAACATGAGCAAGTGAAATGAAAAAGTAAAGTGGCTATAAAAGAAGTAAAAGTGGCCAAGAAATATGTGAGGAAATGCATAACATTACTGACCATTAAATAAAACAAATTAAAAACAACACTGAGATTTTATCTTACTCCAGAAATAATGAGCATCATCAACAAGTCAAGTAACAAATGCCGATGAGGCTGTGGAGAAAAAGAACTCTTCTACATTGTTGCTGGGGCTGCAAACAAGTACAGCCATTGTGGAAACTAGTATAGAGATAACTCAAAAAGTTAAACTAGAAATTCTATTTGACTTAACTATTCCCCTTCTAGGTATCTTCCCCAAAGAGTTAAAGACCCCATATTACACTAATGCATGCATATGCCTGTTTATGGCAGCACAATTCATAATAGATAAACCTTTTTGTTTTGTTTTGTTTTGGTCTTTTTGAGACAGGTTCTTGCTATGCAGTTCAGGCTGGCTCTGAACTCACTTTGTAGCCCAGGCTGGTCTTGAACTCGCAATGATCATCCTCCTGCCTCAGCCTCCCAAGTGCTGGGATTATAGGCATGTGCTACCAGGCCCAGTACAATAGCTAAATCTTGGCCATGACCTATATGCCCATCAACAGATGAATGGAAAAAGAAAATATAGTATTTATACACAATGAAGTATTCCTCTGTCATAAAGAAAGATAGATCTGAGTCATTTATGGAAAAATGGATGTGCCTTGAGGAAAGTCAGACACACAAATTTAAATACTCTATGGTTTCTTTTATGTGAAAAACTCAAATTTTAAATAAAGAGTAAGATAAAAGATATATAATAGGAAGTAGGGAGAGAGCTCTTTCTCGAATGAAAAGGGGCTCAGGGGATGGGGTGGGGAGGGAGAGGGATGAAAGGTGATGACAAGTGTTACGATCTGTTATCTGCGTGTGCAAAACGCCACACAAGGAATGTAAACATAACGGACTGGAACCAATGTATTATACTAATAAAATCTTAAAAAATAAAAAAGGAAAACTGCCTTAGCACTGTACTCACAGACAGGCTCACAAAGGGGAGTTAAGTCTCCATCTCCAGGGTGGCAACGGAAGGGATATTTCATGAGTTCAATGATGGAGTGAGATTAGAGGATGAACATTTGAAGAATATTGTTTTCTAACCTTGCACTGCTGGAATTTGTCATGATTCACTGGTTTTTTTTTTTTTTTGACTGTGGGCTAGATTCAACATCATACACCTTTGAATGTCACAGTGATGCTTACAACATCACAGCAATATCAGGAGGGAAATGATTACACTTTATGGAATGGGCATATATCAAATGCTGTATGCTGAGCACTGTGCTAGGAATTTTAAGTCATTTCTTTTTTTTTTTTTTAAGTGATGGGTGGCAACAGCCACCACCACCAAGCCCTGGAACCAGCAGTAGGAAATGTGGGGCCCTTGGTTCGCTTACACTCCTGTGTCCTCCCTCATCCTCCAATCTCAATTCCCTCTGCAATGGAGTGTATGCTTGTGTCCCCTAAGATTTACATGCTGAAGTCCTAACCTCCATTATGACAGTATTAGGAGACAGAGCCTCCAGAGAGTAAGGAGGCCATGAGGATTAGTCCTTCATAAAATAGACCACTTGGAGATCATTAAGTGAATTAATTCAGGCACAGGAAGACAAATACTGCACAATTTCCTGCATATGTAGAACCTAAAATAGTTGATCCCGTAGAAGTTGAGAGTAGAATGGTAGCCGGTAGCTCCCGAAGGCTGGGAGAGTTGGGAGAAGTCTACTTGCCTTCCCTTGAAGGTTAACCTCTCCCTCCCTCTTTTTTTCTCTCTTGTCTCTCTCCCTTCTGGAAAGTTTAGTCATGGTATTTTTAAACACTGTCTTTGTCCCTTTTTTTCTCATTTTTCTTGCTGGAACTTTCATTGTGTGGATGTGGATGTATGTTAATTGCCATATCTCTTAAATTTTCTTTCATATTTCCCATCTCTGTGTCCAGCTACCTTCTGGACATTTCTCATGTCTACCTTCAGTGTGCTACTTCTTTCTTCACCTATATCTACTCAGTGGATATAACTCACTCAAATACTACAGCTCACTCAAATTTGCATGCTTTCAAAGAAAATATCAGGCCAAACCCAGGATTATTCTATATTCTTACTTTTATGTCATTTCTGGATTTAATTTTCCTTTCATTGTCCAATGAGCCATGATTTTGAGAGTTTTTAGAACATTTTATCCAGTACTTTTTATATATTCTATCCTGGGGTAGGTTTTTCTACAAACTTACTTCATCATATTTTCAAAAATGGAAATCTGAATATTTTTGATCACTTCTTATATTTTACCTAGTATTTTGGTTATTTTAAAGCTATGAATCACCATTATTGTTAAGTTATATTTCTTTGTAGGCATTCCTATCTGATTTATCTTGAAATACCCTAATTAACTAGTGTACTCATTCAACATTGAATGAATAGTTCTAATGGTTAGTAGAGCTTTGTCATCCTACCTGAAATATGACTGTGGGGAAGTACCAGAGAGGTAACTGTGTAAGTGTCCCATGGCCAGTGTGACCGGGGGAAAAAGACCTGTCCAAGTCTTAACTTTTCTTTCATTGACTGTTGGACAACTTCCCAAGTAGAAAAAAATTAGAGAAACAAAATATTTTCTCTTGATGCTGACAGAATTGTACAAAAATTTGTTTTCCATAAATTTATTCTCACATTTTAAATTATTTTTAAAGGACTACTAAAAATTGTTTTTAAGCTCCAGACCACAAAAATGAACATGCAAATAAATAACATGCTCAAGGAAGACACTGAAAGACAGATGGCAAGAGGTCTTAGAAAATGTTCCTCCCCCCTCCTTCCCTGCTCACCACATAGCAGCTCTTGGTCATATAAATTCCAGTTCAGTACAGGCTTTCCAAGTTTTTCATGTTTAATCAATTAAAGGGTGAAATCTCAACATCTACATAATATTTGTTCCAAATATGAAAATTTATTATAGTCAAGAAAGGACAACTTAGCCAACATCATGCAAAGATGACAAAGCCACTCAAAGATTAGGTGTCCTAATCTCATCAGTTTGTGATTTAGAGACGTAAGTAAAGCTTCTCCCAAAATAAATTTCCATCTTCTTCTTTTTTTTTTTTTTTTCCGGTACCAGGGATCGAACTCATGACCTTGCGCTTGCCAGGCAAGCACTTATGCCACTGAGCTATACCCCCAGCCCCTAAATTTCCATCTTCTATCTGCAAAGATTGCTCTTCTTGAAGCTCATTTCACTGATGAAAGAGTAATAAGATGTCCAAGTTTTAAATAAAATGTCCAAGACTTTAGCTACAGCAAAAAAGATTTATGTAGTCCCTAAGCTTGGGGAGGGTTTTTATATAGCTTAAGGGTAAGTCTATGATATAAAAGAAACACACAGTGAGGTATTTGTTAGGCCTGAAAAAGACATCCAGATATCACTGAGTCTGGTAAGAATAATATCTATGTTTGTGCTTATTTCCTTCTGACTAGTTAGAAAGTATGTTAATGTCACTTAGAAAGCACAGATCAGTTCACGACATGGAATCTTCTGTGTCTCTGCCCATTCAATGTCTGCAGTCTTTGACAATGTTAACCAAACCATCTTATCAAATACCCTTGCTTCTTTGAGTTCTATGTAAATTCTAGCTCTCCTTCTATCTTCAGTCTACATCTTTCACTCTCCTCATCCCCACACTCCAACCCCCATTATTTCATGTTGGGATAATATGAGCTCTTACAGTGTGTCATGAACCACCTCACTGGATCTCATACTTGAATTCATTCCAAATATTTATCTCCATGTATTACTTATTTTACTTCTCCAGGACCATGTTTTCCAATTGTCTACTTAGTACTTCCAGCAGGACGTCTGACACATAAATTCACTGTGCAAAAGATAAGTCATAATTCTTATTCCACATTTATTCACCCAGTCTAGAAATTCTAGCTTCCTTGATGTCTTATTCTCTTCATCACTCACATGTAACTAATTATGTGACAAAATCCAATTAACAGTTACAGTTTTCTGCTTTTGCTCACTTGAAACTCTAATAAAAATGCGGCTTAGTTTTCAAGTACTACCTCCAAATTTAACAACTTGTATGAGTCTTAATTATTTTTTAATTTTAATTTTCCTGCTTTTCAATAGCCCCTTTATTTGATAAAATATGATTCCTACACTTTAGGCATGCACATGCATCCAAATCTCTTCTAATAAGTTGTACCACTGAGGCCTTTCCTTATGTATTTATGTATTCATGTATTTATTTATTTGCTGTACAGTAAAAGACTTTCAGTAGTAGACTTTCAATATGCATGTTCTTGAATGAAAAACAAGTAACCACACACATCCTACCATTTCAGACCTGGTAGCACCTATCTCTCCTGGAGGGAAAAAAGACAACCTTTGAAGAAAACGACCATGTTTACTTATCCTAAGGTAGTGTAAATGGCAGTTGCTGTAGCAATTTCCCTTTATTTATGATGGACCTTAAAGTCAATGCAAAAGCCAACTTGAAGATGCCTCAGCCCTTAAATGACACATAAAAGCAAAGCAGGAAGAGACCAAACTGAATCCACACTCACTCATACTATGGGGCCTATAGAAGAAACAATAATACCCATTTCAGTTTGATGTGACATGTGGTTAGTATTTGTTACATACATGGTAAAATATTCAGGAGGGAAAAAGAAGAGTAAGATACTTTTGAAAGGAGTTCTTCTAGCACTCCTTTGTCTTACCAAATTTTTATTTTTTAAATCAGATTAACCCTTATCTTTAATGAAGCAAACTTTGATGTGTTGTATTCATTACTGATGATGCTATGGTCTTCTTGCAATATAGCTGTATTTTCATATAGACTGGCTAATTGGAGGTGCTCTGATAACAGAATGGTCAAGGGCACAAATCTAGAAACCTTGAGACTGTCTCAAAATAACACAGCATGATGAAAACTCATTTATTTGTTTTTCATAAAAGTATCTCAACTATCAAATATAATTGAACATGAATACTCCTTAAGAGAGCTATCCAAAAGAAGTAACCCATAAACTTCCTTCTTCGTTTCTAAAGTATGAGCACAGTAATCACTTCTAAAATTTGAAAGTGCACATAAAATCAAAAGTCGTAAAAATCCTCTTAAATTGACTGCTTTTCGATTTACTACCACTTTTAGGACCTGATACTTTAGCACAGTTTTGTTGCTCCTGTGGATGACTGTGTACATGCCATCCTGTCTGCCTCCAACCGGAAAAAACTTCTTAACGCATGCAATTTAACAATAATAGCCAGAGCATTCATGTCTGAGTCCTAGAACTGGAATTTCCTGCATTATGGCTATTCCGTGTTGGAAATGATGGCTTGGCAGAGCAAAAAATAGATGACTTTAGCTTAGCTGGGAAATAACAACTTCGACTGAATCTCTGTGACATCCTGGAGGTTCAACTTCTGAGTTTGCTGAGTTGAACTGAATTCTGGAGAGTTGGTGTCTTTGGTGAATATTCGTTGATATGCCACACAAGGCTATAAAGAGGCTATGGGATTTTTTAATGCCCTTTGAAAGAAATAGTGAAAAAAGAAGAACATTTAGGCCATGAATTTATAAAGTAATTTATCCTGCATTATAGTGGTGTCAATAGTTAGCCAGAGAGGGAGAACTGTGTCACATATGGTAGTGACTATCAATGACCAGCCAATTAATTTAATACATTCCTATGATATGATGGGGCTATGCAAAGCATAAAGACACAGAGTCCGATAACATCAAGCAACGAGGTCATAGAGATGATAAGCTATGAGTTTAGCATCAACAAAGCTTTTAATTTAGATATGGCTTGTGACTGTGAATTATATTCCAAGTTAAAAAAATAGCCAATTTCTTGAACTTGCATAATAGTGTTATAATCTCCCCTTGCTACTCACTAAATATTTGTAACCAGTGTGACCATATAACTTCCCACCTTAACGTGAAGTACTTTTGAGAAAGGAGGGGCTTCTTAGGACTATTCTGGGGTAGCAGGCATAAGTTGTGAGAGGACCCACTTTATATATGGTCACCCTGTCTGAAACCTTTCTTCGCTTGATTGATAATGCATACTGCCCAATTTGAGGGTCTCATGAGGGAAAGGAATTCAAATTTATTTGTTTTCCTTAAGGACTGGATAATACAAGAGAATTGCTGGAAAAAGTCTGAAAGATATGTTATTTGCTCAGTCTTCTACGCATACGGTCATAATTCCCTGATATTCAGGAAAAGTCATAAACACACATGTACATGAATCACATTAATTCCCAACATAGCTTTTTTCTTTAGATTGTGCTTTACTGCTTAGAGCTGGTAGAAAAGTCGGTAAAGAAAGAACTGGGCAGCTATGTGACTTTACATCTGTGTTTTTGATAAAAATGTTGTTGAAGAATTTTTCTTATTGGGTCACTTCATGGCTTATAAAAAAGTCCACCCGATTTCTCCTAAAAAGTTTGCTCTCTTTCAAGAATGAATCAGATAAAAGAATAATTTGTGTCTGGCATGGTCAGTCATGAGAATTCATCCTTGAGATGAAGCATGCATATTTTATAAATTTTCATATCTTTTATCTTTTTGACATGGCATTATCTTTTCTCCAAAATAGTTACTTTTCTGCAGTTTTATCTTTTAACATTTAATGTGTCCTCATTACCAAATAAAGTTTGAGTTTGTGGCCTGATGATCGTGGGTCTACATATCTGACCTCAAGCTCTGGGTCATTTTCATTTTCAAATCCTGCTTCTTGAGTGGTCTTTTCTTGGTTGAACTAATTGCTTTTTTCAGGACACAGCCCAGTTTTGTTTTTGTGTCTGTATTATGCGCTTCCCACTATTGCAGGACTTGAGGGAATTTGAAGAGCATATTAATAGCTACAAGGGGGAGGCGGAGGAAGTTTATCAGGGAAGAATGAAGCGATTGCCCACCAGAGCATTTGGAATGCGCTGGAAGAGAAAAGGTGAACTACCCTGAGCCCTTTTCCGTTGCATATGCTCTGACCATCTCCTTATCCCTCCCAAATATAGAAAGATTTGTCTTTGAAAATATACCTTTTAAATGAGCAGAGAAACATTTGCATTTTTTTCTGGGCTATAGGAGAAAGGGAGTGTCATGGAGATGGTATTTGAGAGGACAGGAGTCATAAAAATCATGTCTTGGGTGCAGGCTTGCCAAAGGCTTCTGCTTGGTCTTGGACAGTCATTCAAAACCTCTTAGGCACCACCATCCCCCAAGCCAGAAACCTGGGTCTACCCCAAGGAATAGAATCACAAGAATTTACTTCATGCTAGTAATCCTATAATCTTCTTGGGTGGGGAGTAAAGAATGGCAGGTCAACAGAATTATTCCCAAATATGACTGTGTATCCAGAGCCTGAATATTTTTGTGAAATCATAAGAGGAAAATGTAAAAAAAAAGGATATATGGAGTAATGTGCACAATCCCTGATTTTTTCCACAGTCCCTTTATTTATTTCCTCCTGTTTTGCTTTTCTTGCTCATTCTGTGGGACAAACTCTTGGCTCTAGTTCAACTACGTTCCAGAGTGATGGTGGAAAGGGACTGTGGTTAGCTAGGATATCCTGAAAAACAATAAAGAAACTGAATTCCCATCTTGGCAGTGGCCCAGCTGTCTTGCCATGGTTACTGGTTTGCTATAAGCACCAAAAGCCCATGCATGCGGGCTTGAAAATGTGGTGAGGCCTATTTATTTTTAAGCACAGGAGGAAATTAAAAACAGAAGTCTGGATTACCATTGACAGTGAATTTTGGATTAATTAACCAAGCGAGGGAATGTGGTGGTGGCCACAGACTCATATTGTACTTTTGGCTTTTAGCAAGGCCTTGGGTGCTCTTAGTTATCAGAATGTTGTGTGGTTCCTAAGAAGGCTGTTTTCCACATCAGTACAGTTGGCTGCGAGGCTGTTGAATGCAGACCTTTTTACCTGTTTAGGTGTTGCTGGAAAATATCTTGCAAAGGTACTTGTGTAGTGATAATGGTAGTAAAATAGAAATATACGTATATTTATTATGATAACAATAGTTAAAATGTTAGAAAAAAGTTATAAAGACTGAGAACTTGAAATCAGGTGACAATATTTTATTATACTGAAAGATTAAAAGTAATCTTTCTACCCTTTGGTAAGTTCACCAAAGTCCAGTTAGAGGTTGCATCTTAGTTTGAGCCAACAGTGCACTGCAAACGTCAATAAGTGAATGAAAATTTCTCCTAATCTATGTCCTTGCTCTTGAACTGTCCTTTTACAGATTGTGCCTAATAGTATCTATCCTTAAATGTATTAAAAGTCTCTGTGAAAGAATCACCAACTCATTAACTTTCCCGCTAACTTCGATACGGCACTGTGAGTGTTCTGACCTATCTGCTGTGATTTACAAGCTTTGTTTTGTTCTTTCCTTTGTGAAACTAGAAGATAGCTCCATCTTCCATACAAAATGCTCTCCTTCATTAGGGAATGGTCTAATTGGGACTTACTGTCATTAAGTGATGAGAAAACTCAAATACAAGTCACAAAGCCACATAAAACACATATGTACCTATGTGCATGGCACAAACACACATATACATGTGTTCTAGAGAAGCGACAGTAAAAATAATTTGCATGGCTCTGTGGATATTCCCGTGGGCCAGAATGTTCTTACTTTTGCTGTGCAGTTTATATGGAATTCTTATGTAATATATCGTTTTGTACCGAGATCACCATTCAGTTTTGCTTTCTCTCTCCCTCTCTCTCTCTCTCTCTCTGTGGGGGGGGTGTTTTAAAATCTGTTTTTCATTATTGTCCCCTCCCTCAAGGAGCAGTTTTAAGTGTTTTCTAATTATTCCCTCCATAAAATTTTAAGCCCCTAGAAATACTGTTTGTCAGTTAATATAATGTGGCCTGCCAGAGGGCCACAGCTCATGGCAACGTCATTTTGTTGTTGTTATTGTTATTGTTTGGCTCTGGGAGCCAAAGATTATCTTCTCATTTTTCTGTACTACTTGAAAATAAGTTAGAAACATTGTACACCTTTTCCTTGTACCATCGATAGGCAGATAACCTTCAACTCTTAAGGCTCAGTTTATTCATTTGTAAAATGTGACTAGTAATACTGCTTTGACTATCTAACTGGGTTGGTGTAGGGTATCAAACAGAATATTGCATAACAAATGCTAAACAAACCATACAACTTCAAACCTGCATGAGATTCCTCATGATCTTGTTTAAATTATGTTTTCATGGTGATAAAGACAGGTTTATTTTAGCAACAAAATTCTTTGGATGGTACAATATGTAATGATCCAGAAACAAGAGCACCTTGATGAGTAATGAACAGATAATTATTATAATTCAATCTTTTGGATTAATTTCACTTTCTCAAGGACTTCATGTGTATTGTTTTCAATAGGAAAATTTCTTCTTAGAATACTGTTTCTTTAACACAATACAAATCACAGAGCATGGCATAGTCTGTAGAGTAGTATTTACAACTTGTAGACCTTTGTCATTCATTTAAACATTGACATCCATCTGACACGGATTTCCCAGAAAGACATTAGCACACACACACAAGGAGGTCAGTCTAATTTATTCTGTACTGTCGGGGCAGGCCTGGGAGACTGCCCTGCAGATGGTCTGCTCTGAGAGCATCCTCCCCTAGAGGGGAGGATGTAATATATCCTTTTGCACCGAGATCACCATTCAGTTTTGCTTTCACTCTCTCTCTCTCTCTCTCTCTCTCTCTCTCTCTCTCTCTCTCTCTCTCTCTCGGGGAGGATGTATATATATTACATCATTCCTTTTGATGTTTCCTCAGTGTCTTCCTTGCTGTAGCTTAAGATAACTGCCAGTGATTGTGTGCCTTGGGGGAATAGGCATTTGATTCTTCAAAGTTCAGTTACTTCTTGAGGAATCTTCAGCTGACATATTAACCAATGAAGAAAATCTTTACTTGTGTGCAAACATCTACACATTTTTCAGGAAAATGATGTTAGTTTAACCAGTAATACATGACAACCAGAAATCTTCTGTTTGCAAGTGCCTATAAACTTGATGATTTTTTCATATCATCTGAAGAGCACTTTGAGTTCTGGTCCAAATCGGAAAGCACCAAGGCTAGTAAATGTCCCTTGCTATAGCCTGGGCTTGTTGACTGCCAGATTCTGTCTAGATTTCTAGGTCCTGGACTCAAGTTGGAGAGACCTCAACAGTTTTTGGGCCAGGCCTTTTACTCCCTAAATTCATATAAGTCTAGTAATTACTCTTACAAATACATGGAAACCATGATGTGTTAGAGAAGTATAAAATGGGAAAAAGTACCCAAATGAACAGTATTCTGAGCCTGGAAAAATTTCTTGTTCCTTAACCTAAATAGTTCCTATCAATGATGGTTTACCTGGTGCAGAGACATGGAGTTGTGGTTGTGTTTCCTAGTCTTACTAACTTTATTGAATTACTGTTGAATGAGTCATACTGAATGAACATCTCAAATAATCTTTGAGGAATACTAGGACTTTTAGACAGGGTCGCATGCTCCAAGGAACTTTAGGTCTACCATCTTCATTTTCTACAGTTTCTGATTAATTGGGCCTGCCCACATCATTTTAGTCGGTAGGCCTTTGAGTTATAGAATAAGTCTTTGAAGATGGGACATTTTCTGCTACCATCTCAAACATGCTTGAAGAAAACTTTTCTATTGTCTTTTCTCTGTGTCTGCACTATCACTCAGGATTGGGAATGTAAAAGTAACGGTTGATAGCAAAAGACTTCCAGTCAGTTTTTCTTTCCACTGCTCAAGGGCATAATGTGGGTATGATAGACTGAAAAATAATAGCCATGGTATTTTTCAGTTCCTTTCATCTTCATTGAAGTCTGTTTCGCTGTCCTTTGAGTTTGGGTTATCACTCTGATTTGCTTTTCAGAATATGACTACAACAACTCGATGCAACCAGAGACCAGAAAAAAGCTTATGCCCTGAACTTTTCTGTTTTGCTGCTTTGATGTCCTGTAACTGCCACCAGGTGAGGCTGGTCAGCTTTATAGGAGCCATATACGCTGTAGTTATTACCCACAGCACCAGGCAGCCAAGGTCCAGAAACAGACACCTATCTGACCAGCAGCCATCCGACAAAGCAAGCATTGCTGGAGCTGTGAGGGGCTGGAGAACTGCTCAGGTCATCTCAGCTCACATTGCAACTCATGAAAACTGTGTGCTAAATAAATGATTGTTGTTTTAGCCAGTAATTTAGGAAAACTTCATGTTATAACTCAGAGAAACTGTATACATATATATACACACATATATATACATACACACATATATGTATACATACACACACACACACACACACACACACACACACACATATATATATTAGAGGCCATATTTCTCCAAAGATGACACATTGACACATTATATTTTAGCATTAATAAAAAGAGAGGAAATTGACATAGCTACATTACTGCGGACTAGACTACAGATCTTATTCAGTTTTCACCATGTTTTAAAATTCATCTGTGCTGTGTTTGTGCATGTGTGTGGTGTGTAGCTTCATGCAATTTTATCCCACATGTAGAGTTGTGTAAACAAATCTTTCTGTGCAAAAGAGCTTATTTCTTTCACCACAGTTCCATCACTGTTCCTTGGCAGTCACAAAACTCTTCTGCTTCTGCAGTCTGTCTTTTCAAGCATGTTATGTACATGAGTCATACAGTACATATGCTTTTCAAGTTCATCCAGGCTTTGTAAATGAAATTGGTAGCATATTTCTCCTTACCATTGTGTGGCATTCCATTGCATGGATGCACCGGATTTGTGTAGTTCTTTGTCAGATATGTGGCTTATGAATATTTTCTCTCAGTTTTTAGTTTATCTTTTTATCTTCTGGACAAAATCTTTTCAGTGCAAATGTCTTAAATTTTCTTGATTCTTCTTTTTTCACCCCATTCCCCTGCCCTCCCTTCAACTGCTCCTCCTGTCCTTATTTACAAAAGTTTTATTTTCTTTTTTTTACATCTTTTCTCATTTTTTGTCCTTTCTTTTCTTTTCCCCTCTCCCTATTCCCCTTTCTCCTTTGGATATTTTGTTCCTATTTCCCAATATCTATTACATATTCTGGTCTTTGTTTACACTTTTGGTTTCTCAAACCAGAGGAACCTTGTGATATCAGTTGGTGTGTGACCAGTTTATTTCACTTGTAAATAGGGTTTCCAGGTGCATCCATTTACCTAGAAATATCTCAAGTTTGTCCTTCTTTAAGGCTGAGTAAAACTCCGTCATATAAAAAAATCACAACTTCTTTAATCCATTTCATGCTTGATGGGAATTTGGGCTATTTCCAAGATTTTGCTATTACAAAGTGTGCTGCTATAAACATGGATGAGCTTATATCACTGTGATATAATGGTTTTAATTATTTCAGGAAGGTAATAGGAAGGGAATAACTTGGTTCAAAGGGAACCTCTAGTTTAAGTTTTGTGAGGAATCTGCACACTGCTTTCCACAGTGGTTGCACCAGTCTACACTCCCACCAACAGTGGAGAAGAGTTCCTTTTTCCCTGTATCTCTACTAGTATTTGTTATTGGTTGATTTCTTGATAATAGCCATTATTTCTGGAGCGAGATGGAATCTTAGCAGTGTTTTAATTTGCATCACTTGAAAGACCATTGATGTTGAATATTTTTTGTATACTTTTTAGCCCTTTTTTTCTTCATTTGACAAGTACCTATCTGATTTTTTTTTGAGTTCTTTATATATTCTAGGTGTAAGTCCTTTGTCTAAAGAACAGCAGCCAAAATTTTTCCCCAATCTGAGGGTCTTCACTTTACTGTGTTGGTAGCTTCTTTTTCTGTGCTTTTTTTAAAGCTAAGATGCATGGTGAAAGACATGTGTCTAGTTTTAATCTTAGTATATGGAAAGCCAATTTTTCAAGCACCATTTATTAAAGAGATTATCCTTCTTGTGGTGAAAGTATTTGTTTCCTTTGTCAAAGATAAGGTGGCTGAGTTATTTCAGAGTTATTTCTGCATCTTCTAATCTTTTCTATTGATCCTTGGGCCTCTTTTTCTTCCTAGTATCATCTGTTTTTATCACAGTAGCTTTGTAGTTATACAAGGTTTCCTTTTGAGTGATTGAAGTGTTTAAAATTGGATTATGACAATTGTTACATGATTCTGTGAATATTGTAAAAACCACTGAATTGTACATTTTGAATGCAAATTTTTAAAATATTTAGATCTTTGATTTATTTCAATTTTAGTTCAGTGCATGGTGGGAGACATGGATCTAGTTTTTGTCTTCAAAATACCTTAATTTTTTTATTTTAAAGAGGATTAAAAATTAACAAAACAACAACAACAAAGACAAAAACAAAAGACATGAAAACAATAAAAATGATAAAGGATTTCAAAGCAAAATGATAGGAATTAACAATGGTTTCATATTACATATTGTTATCTTCAAGGAAGTTGCTCAGATTTACCAGATATAAGAATGCAAGATTTAAATATTTTGATGAAGTTCAACTTACTATTTTTTCTTTTATACATTATGCTGTTGGTGTCAAGTATAAAAGTTCTTTACTTGGCTTTATGTTCTAAAGACTTCTTCTAAGAGTGTTAAAGTATTATGTTTTACATTTAAATCTATGATACCTGTCAAATTAATTTTTGTATACAGTATGAGGTTTAGGTTATAGTTTGTAGGTTATGAATTTGTAGTTTATATGTTATGTTAAAGTAATGTCACTTTGTAGGAACTTTTTGTTCCAGCACAATTTTTTGGGAACACTGTCCAGTCAGAACTGCATTGGAACATTGAGCCATATATCTATATGACTGTGATTTCAATAATTGACTACTATAGCAATATAGCAAGTCTTATTACCAGGTGCCTTGATTCCTGTCATTTTTTGGAAAATGTTTTAGTCAGTTTAGTCTCTTTTCCTTTCCATACAAATTTTAGAATAAATTTTTCTGTGCCTCCACAAACTCTTGGTAGGACTTGTATTGAGTTTATGGAATAGTTTGGGTCACCGATTTATTATATTAAGCTTTCAAATCCCTGAACACAGTATATCTTTGCATTTTTAGATCTTTGATTCCTTTTAACATCATCTTATAATTTTCAGTTCATGGATCCTATACATGCTTTGTTAGATAAGCTGCTAACTGTTATGACCATTTCAATGCAAAAATCACTAACTGATATTCTGGCCTTGCTGAGATTACAGAAGGTAACACTGCTTGGCTCTGAGAAGATACGCTCTAGTCTTGCAATGCAAAATTAGAGGAAACAATAGAAACAACTATAAATCACACTGGAGAGAGTAAGGTAAACTGATATGTCTTACTTCCACAAAAGCCTAAAATGTGAACAACTTCCAAGGCCTACACTGGGCTTCCAAAAATGAAGGAGGACTCTATTTCTAGGAGCCTCACTGTAGAGCTTTCAAACTGGGATTTAGATTTACTGATTATAAAATCTTTCCATTAAAACTTGCCCCTTTAGTTGGGAATAGTGGTGTATGCCTATAAGCCTAGTAACAAGGGAGGCTGAGGTAGGAGGATCACAAGTTCAAGGCTATCCTGGACAACTTAGTGAGGCACTGTCTCAAAAGACAAAAGGGCTGGGAATGTAGTTTGGTGGTAGAGTTCCACCAGGTTCAATCCCTTGTACCACAAAACAAACAAAAAAACAACAAAAACAAAACAAAATCTCTTTAGACTTAGTGATGGAAAAATGAGCATAATGATCTTCTTGGCTTTTAATGGAAGGAAATTATTTTTTAAAATGCTATCTTTACTTTTTTGGTAAATATAGTCACACTGAAAAGAATAAGAGGATGATACAGTATCTGGAACTAACAGAAACCTAGAATCATGAACTGAGAATAAAGGCTGTTGGCTCCTGGGAAAATTGTATAGGCTGGTGGCTGAATTTTAAGGGGTGTTTGGTGATGAGGACCTTGCTCATCCCATAAATGGCAGAACGCTTGAGCTGAGCTTCCTAGATAAAGCTGAGATCAGTATTTACAGTTTTCAGCAGTAAATTGAGCATGAAAATCTCCATTAACTACCCCTCATTAGATCCAATTGCTGTGGTTCTGGGTTAAGGAAAAGATATCTATGAGACTAAGAGGCTCTGCCACACACAGCTGTATCCCTCTATATGGCATGGCCGTTGGTTGCTTGGCATAAGATTCTAGCTTGTGGCTTCATGACACAAACCTGGAATGTCAGGGTAAAGCCACTAGCCCTAAATTTACTTAATAGCACTGGGAGTTTCACAGCAAAAGACTTCCAAACAAGATAAAACACAAGGAAATTTTCCGTCATAAGAATTGCCTGCAGACCCAAGAATGTGTAGACTCTACATGTAAGGAATTAGAAATAATGTTGCATTCTATTAAAAGAAATGCTGGCAAGTACTTTAGAATCACCACAAGGTAACAAAGGAGATGAGAAGAAGATTATTTATCCATGAGCAGGTATCAAAGAATGGATAAAAAAGGATTTCTTTATACAATGGAGTACTTAGCCATAAGTAAGAATAAACTTGAGAAATTTCTAAGTAAATGGATGCACCTTGAGACCATGCTCATAAGTGCAATAAATCAGACACACATGTGTAAATATTGCATGGTCTTCCTGGTGTGAGATTCTGACAGAGTAAATAAAGACCAAAATGTACAATAAATACTGCGATATAGGAAGAAATTTTTCAAAAGGAAAGAGGGCCTGGGTGGGGAGGGGAGAGGAAGAAAGAGAAAAGAAAAAAATTTAAAAAAGAAGGATAACATGGAAACAAAATAAAGAGGGAAAAAGGGGTTGAAGCAAGGGGAGGGGATTGGGAAAAAAGAGGAAACAAGATATATCATACAGGTACAAATTCCCTAGGATGAGTATGATCATTATGTATATCTAAATTATACCAATAAACTTAATAGAAAATAGCAGGTATCAAAATCTACAGATCTTTGGAATTGAAAATGTACTCATTGAAATACAAATTACAAGTGATAAGATAAACTGTAGACTAGATATCTGGCCCAAGACTAGGTGAGGCAAGGGCACCCAGCTTCAAACCGTATGAAGGTGCGGGCTGTCAGGAGCCACCTTTCAGTGTGCACAGCCTCGAGTGAGTAGTCTCTTAAATTGGGCTCCAGGCACACTGTGCTGGCCTATGCCTGTCCCTGCCCTGGTAGACATGGCTGAAGGGAAACCATGAATTAGGAGATAAAAACTGAAAGAAAAAATTATTCAAAAACATAGATGAAGAGATTTTAATTTTTAAATGGGTAGTAGAGAGACTTAGAAGAAAATTTCCTAAATAGATCAAGAATCCCAGAATAAGAAAATAAGGCAAACAACCCTAAGAGATAACTTAAACAGTTCCTGGAATTAAAGGTATTATTCCTTTTATTGAGAAAATTTGCACTGTTACAAATGGATTGTTTTCATTTTTTTAACTTCTTGAGTCATTATTCATTGCTGAAAATATGGAGGGTCCAAATTCCTGGTTGTCCCTTGACCCTGGCCAATTTAAGAGACCTGAGTAAATTCTATTTTATCTCAAGACATTGGCACAGTGGTTAACAGTGGTTGGTATAGAGAGATTGTGTTCAGTGCTACTTGCCCAGTAAACAATCTGTGGTTGGTTTCCAGTACTCAGCTACTTCCAAGCAACAGTAGCTCTACAGTGACTCACAGTTTTATCACTCCCTGAGGGGTGGCAGAGGCCTTTCTCTTTTCATCTGTACTTTGCAGGTAGGCTAGATACACATTTGAAACTACGCTGCCAACTTGTCTGTGCTACTGAGTAGGCAATACATTTAGCTCCCTGTGCCTCTGCTCTTGTAAGCAGCCTGGCAGTGGACATGTGTTCTGCTTATCAGACACAAAACAACTAGCACCACTGGTTCAGTAGAGAGAGCACTGATTCAGTCCTTAGAGCTACTTGCTTTTCTTTGTTTTCTTGTTATCATTAAATATGCAGCTCTAGGTAGGAAGCCTGGCCATTTGGATCCAGTCAATACAGATCTAAGGAAAGAAATGAAAGTGGTTGGCTCTTTCTGTGTCGCCTTGGGCCAGCTGAGGACCCTAAATGGGTGCAAAGTTTAATCTCTTTAACGGGCTCTGTATCACATGGGTGTTTGGCTTAAGGGTTCATTTAAGTCATGAAGAACTTCTGGAGCAGGTAGAAATCCATAGCAGATATAAGAGATTGTGAATTTTAATAAACAATTTGAGTTAGCTTTGCAAGGCTTTGTTTGTTCCAAGGTAATTAAAATGTTTTGGATTTGAAGGAGAAAAAATGCTTTGGGAATTACTCACTTGGTGTTTTTAAATTAGAGGTTTGGCATCTGTTTCCAGGAGTGAGTAATTCCTTTTGTGATGGATGTCGGTATGCAGATAGCACATTGATCAAAATAATCTAGTGCTTACAGTCAACATGTGCCTGGGAAGAACAGTGACACGTTACTTTGTAAATTGTAGCTCAGCAGATGCTAAGTCAGAAATCTAACTGAAAATCTGAGAGGACACAGAATGTTGGTTGTGGTGTGTGTGTGTGTGTGTGTGTGTGTGTGTGTGTGTGTGTGTGTGTTTGCATGAGAAAAAGACGGAAGCTGGGAGACAAAGAGATAATAAGGCCAGAACCAAGGACTAAACAAAAACAGATTACTCTAGAGTAACTAGGTGAGTGAAGCATTGCCTCGTTGTTAAAGCACAAATATAATCTTTCATAATGTGCCAGGTGTATTACAGGATGTAGTCAATGTACAGAGGGGTGATGCCTGCCCTAAGTAAGAGCAATGGGGTATGGAGAGGTAAGGTTAGACACAGCTGTGTAATAAGATAGTGCAGGATAGAAGGGCATTGACTTTCCCAACTAGATCTGAGACCTCACTTCTAAAGCCCTGGTGTGATCATTGTGTGTGGCTTCCATAAGTACCACTTTGATGCAGTGCTGTGATCCGAGGAGTTTCAAAACAATTCAGATAAATACCCATTTAATTGTTCATTTCCCTGAAAGTACAATAATGATTATTAGAGATTGGGAAGGGCGCAAGGTTTAGAGGGAAGGGAGGATTTGATCAATGCATACTGTATGAATGTATGGAAATATCACAGTGAATCCCATTGATATGTGTAATTAATTTGTTTTAATAGAAATAAAATAAATAAATGTTCATCTTCCCAACATCTTAAGTAGAGAATGCAGGAAGAAATACATTCATTTGGGACATAATTATATAATTATTAGGACACTACACTAGAGTAAAGCCTTTGCATCTCATGAATTGCTTTCATTTGTAGTATTCTATTATATCTTCTTAAAAAGAGGTCTGTGTTGGGAAAAATGCTATCATTTTTAAGACCTTTGAAAAAAATGGAAGACCAGAGATGTCGGCTACCTAGCCCAAAGCTCAGCACTAGAAATAGCCAAGGAGGGACTGAATTCAGGTTCAATATTCTTCTACCGTGCCATGTGTCCAGTTGCTAGAAGGTCATATACACACCATTTGTGATTCTGAATTTTCTTTAATGTTCTATTACAACTATGCTAACAAAACAAATTAGGGCTTAGGATGATAGAACATTACCATATCCAAATTCCCTTCTAGAAGTCATTGGAGATCCATAATATGTTGCTTTTTTTCTGTTACAACTTTTGCAGAGGGTGAAGAGGAAAGCATTTGAGAAGTTTCTCAGTTTTCTAGGCTCAGTGAGTAAATTCTAAGTTTGGCTACCTTATGTGTTAAAAATTATTGCTACATAAATCATTTAAATTGAGTAGATTTTCAGGAGGCTTCTTCTGAGTTCCATTGAAGATAGTTTCTCATTAGTTTTGTAAGAATTGGTTGACCAATTTCTGCTAAGGGCAGAATAAACAAGGTGGGCTTGGACTGGTTCTGATTCTTGGCATAGCTGGGGAGAACAAGGCTCAAAACAGATCAAGATTCTACTTCAAGAAGGTTATTTTGGGTATTAGAAAGACTCCTTCCATTTTAAACTTTAAAAAAATTTTTAAATTAAATTTGTGTTTAATTTATACATAAAAATGCAAACCTATGCCTATTGATGAGGTACCATGAAGTGTTTTGACACATGTATGCACAGACTCAGAAAACGATTTTGAGAGGAAGAAAAATTGTGATGCAGACACAGTGATTTTCAACTTGGACCTCAGCTGCATCGCTTAAAGATGGAAATAATAGGTAAAAGTGGTGAGGTGACTAACAACACTGTTGGTTCCTGTCCGATGCTGCAGGTTAAATGCTCCGTATCCTTAGTCCTCAAGTCGTTGATTCATACTGATGACGAGTGAAATTGGACAATTAGTCTTCTTTTGATCCAAGCAGATAATTCTGGATAAATGGTTCTTAAAGAAGCCATCTTATTTGTTCAAGTTTTCTGTGGGTAAAACTTGGACCAAAGTATTTCTAACTCTATGATTGAAGTCCCTTAAAATTATTTTCTTGCTATTAGATACCTCTTAAAAGGTGAGATTTCAGAAGGCTGGCAAATTGCTTCCATATATCTGAGGAGCTTACATCTACATTCTCAAGAGAACATCTAAGGCCTATCTTTGCAGGTTTCTGTCAGTCATTGTTTACTAGAGAAACACATATAACTCTCTCTCTCTCTCTCTCTCTCTCTCTCTCTCTATATATATATATATATATACATACATACAAGATTGGCTTCTAATGGCCACCCACAAAGTCAGATGAGGAAGAGTGCAGAGGGACTGTTTGCACAGTGGAGAATGAAGGATTCAGTCAGAGGTCTGGAGCTCACTGCAGTGTGTGGTTTGAGTCTGTATCAGGAGGCTGATGGATCAGCGAAGGAAGGCTGAAGGGTCTATGCCAGAAGCCAAAGGGTCTATGCTGGAAGCCAGGAAATACTGTCCAAGGTGAAGGCTAAGACCAGAGCTCTTCTAAAGAAATGGAAGCAGATCGGTCCTTACTCCTTTCCCCTTTATACCACCCAGGTGACAAGCTGCCCTAGGGGCAGGCCTTCTGCATCCTAGGTGTGGAATTGCTGAGCTGATTTAGCTAAGCTTCTCTTCTCAAGTTGACACAGTCAATCAACCATCACAAGGCTGAAAAGAGGAGGAATAAGCTTGTGCTTTTCAACTCAAGAAATATTAACTCAGAATCAGTTATGTAGCTGGATCTCTGCTACGTGGTTTGATATTTCATTATCTTCTTGGTTCTTAGAATGATATTGCTTTGCCAAGTGAGTACAAGAAGGCTCAGAGATGAGTCTTATGTAGTACAACATTAAGTGGCAGAGAGAAGACAAAAGAAGCCTTCACTTATGAAGGTTTCTGTAGGCTTTCTCTGGTGTACTTCATGGGGAAACAAGTCAGGGACCATTGTGAAGTCTAAGACCAAAAGAGTTCAAAGTCACTAGAGAACACATCTTCCTAAATTCATTTTTCTAGAAGTCTGGGGAAGAATTATGTCTAGAATTTGAAGATCATAATGGTTTTTCTAACAAGCAGTCTTTAGAAGCAGTGCCTGGAAAAGAAGTTTACATGTCTTACTTATGTTATAGGGAAGGATTTCAGTCAGTGTAAAGTACTCTAAAATATACCCCAAAGATGCCTCTAGGAGGGAAGTGGAATTGACAGCTTATCTGATTTATCAAAGTGGACGATCAAATCATGATGCATTTTACAGAACTGTTTCTGGATGTGGAAATGCTTAAAAATTGATTCATATAGTTAAAGTAGGGGGAAAATTATGCTCCTTGGCTCAGAACTGACTTTATGAAATAATAACTGTGCTGTAGTCCTACTGGTAAGATGGGAGAAAGAAAACAAGGGCAGAAATGGACAAGAGAAGGATCTTTCAATTGCCACCTTGATTTAAATTACCTGGAAAATTTCTGGGTAAAATTTCAACCCCAAGGAGTGAACAGCTAAGTCCCTAGATGGGTAATGAGAATTTCCTTTTATGTATAATTCTCAAAAGTTATTCAATTTTTTAAAAAAAGACCTGTAATTTTAAACCTATGTTCTGTTACCAGAAAAATTCCTCTGATGTAACTCCACACAGCTTCAGTTTTAAAAAACTAACCAAAGAGATCTTATTGTAAGTTTCTTCTAAAAAAAGATTAGGTTTTCAGTTATCAAAATTGATAAAAATTCCAGCTTTACAAATGCGCTGATTTTGATCAACTTTTCTAGTTGCAAGTTTGAATTCTGAAATTCCTAACCTTCGGTTACAGAGCTGTTGCTCTCTATGCAGGGAAGTCACCTCTCTCAGGTCTGATGACGTCATCTGTGGAATGAAGGCGGTGAGCTAAGCCTTGACAGTTCTTTCCAGAGTCACAATGTAGTGGTGGGAGAACTGCAATTTAGGATGGCAGACAGATTGGTTGCAGTCTTCCTTATTTTTGCAGAACCAGCTCCCTAGGTTCAAAGCTCGTTCTGCCTCTGTGCTTCTTTCCCTCTCGTTGCTCCCTGCCAGCATGAGGATAGAAACCCTTCAGTGGGTCCTTGAGGATGGAGATCCCAAGAAACTGGATGGAGATGGGCTTCTACTGTGCTGTGTTAGGGATGCTTGCATCCAATATGCCACTGTCTGGTGTAGCATTTCTGTACAGAACAGAATTCTCTGGTATCAAAAAGTAGAGGTTAATGATGTTCTTACATGTTCACACTTAACCTTCCATCCTGACAAATAAGCTACTGAACTGGCAGGGTGTTTACAGACAATAGCATGAATAGGTCAGTTGGAGCTTGAGGTAAACACAAAAGGACAAAAGGAAGTGATCTTGAGTTCCATTGTCAAGCCAGAGGCCGTCAAGCATGCCGCTCAGAATGCATCTACCTATTTGCCTACCTAGGGCATGCAATTTCTCAGCCAATCCCTTTAATAGCCTGCATCACTCCATTAATTCAGAGAAGCAAGGTGGTCCACTGGAATCTAGGATTCTGGAGTCACATTGGCTCTGCTCCTCTCCCACTGTTGGGACTCCAAGCTAATTTTGTCACTGCTTTACATCTGTTTAAGCAGAAGGAAGGGCACTGTGACCTAGACTTGGGGGAACTGGGTCCATCTCCACTGTGCCATTGATTTCCTTCCAGGGCTTGGGATCTACTCTTCTGGTTTGCAGTATCATTCATCAGTGGTCGGAGAAGGTAAGTGGGAGACAGAGAGGAGGTGGGTGGGACACTGTGACCTGCTACTCTAGAATGGGTCAGAGACTATTTAACTTTCTGTTGTACCTTTAATGTTCCACCTCATTTTCTCTGTATCCTCTCTGTGCTTCACTGGAAAAGGACTATTTCTTGTTCCCAAGTGCCTCTGGCATTCCAAGGCCTATTTCTTTGCTTAGGTGGCCTCTCGACCTGGAATACCTATGCTTTTTTCTTCAGCTGCCAAAGTCTCTGATACTGTCCAGATACTATCACTCCATGGAAGTTGTACCTCCCACCCTTCCCCCTTTGGAAGCCACACTTGTTCCTTCTGTGCTTGTGTAGCCTTTAAATTAGTGTCTCTGCCAAGTGGACAGGTCAGGCTGCCAGGATGTGATCTGTTCTGCCTCCTTCTGTTGCACCCTCCACTGAACTTTAGCAGTCCCTCTGAAGGATCGCCAGGATGTGGACATTTTGTGAAAAAATCTTTTATTTCATATACCTGAAAATTTTGTGTAAAAATTAAAGTTATAAATAGATTAGAAGGGGTGGAAATAAGAATCACAGAGGCCTGATATGAAGTGCTTGTAATAATTGAATAAATACATTATGAAGATCTCGTGTGTAGTTGGTATGGGAAGGAATGGACACAGAGGAGGTGTGTGTCCAAGAAGAGATGGTACCTGCAATGTGGCTTTGAATTAGTTTTCCTTCAGTATATTTGAATGAATGAATGAATCTCTGGATTCTATGAAGGTAGCTTTGAACTTGGGTGGTTAAGAGAATGAAAATATCTGTGACAGAATAAAGAAGCTGGGGAGAGGAAGGAACGTGAGAGGGGAATGTGCTATATATAGCCTGAATGTGTCCCCTGAAGTTCATATATTAAAACTTAATCACCAGTGGGACAGCATTAAGAGGTAGATCTTTAGGAGGGTCACTAATAAGTGAGATTAGTGACTTCATAGAAAAAATTGAAGGGAGCACCCTTCTGCCTTGCCATCTCTGGAATGAGGATACTTACACGAAGCCATGAATAAGGAATGAGCTCTCACCAAACACTGAACCTGCCAGCACTTGGTCTTGGACCTTCTAGACTCCAGAACTTGAGGTTCTGTGGTTTATAAGTTACTCAGTCTCAGTGATTTTGTTACAGCAGCACGGACTAACACAGTAAGAAATCTGGCTTAAGATGAGAATGTTAAGTTTAAGCTGATGATGGAATATTCCAGAGGAAATGTCTAGTTGGTAGTTGGAAAGTAAAGTAAGGAAGCAAAGAAAGAGACAAGCCTTAGAAAGAAGTACTGAAAACTCATGTAAGGACAGGCTTGGAATCATTAAGGAATAGTAGTGGAATTCATTACAATAAGCTCTCTAAGAAAAATACAACTATTAAAAAGAATAGAGAAATAAGGGTCACTTTAGGGATTACACATTTCTCTCAGTGATTGGAGTCTGGACTTAGTTGTGCCCTTGCCTTCATCCTTTGTATCTTGGGTGAGCCCTTTCCCTGCTGCTCAACAAGTTCAACCTCATCCATCTCCTACATCTTCGAAGATTGCCCCTCTATGTTGGTGCTTCAGCTCTCAAGCCAGCTACACAAGTAGCTGAACCATAGCTAGTGCTTTTCAGCCTCCTTTTCCCAGGGGGTGGATACTTAGCTATGTTGAAGGATCCTAATGTAACTAGATGAACACCTTTTCCCCCCATGTTCTCAGATCATGCCTGATCCAGATACCTGCATTTCACCACTGACTAGAGATTTCTTCACCTTTCTTCACTCCAGATCTGCTAGGCTGGATGTAAACGCCATGACCAGAGCTATGATATGCCTGTCTTGTCCTCTGTCCCTCACCCTACTGAGGTTCACATCCTCAGCTCAAGGTTGGCCTCTTTTCACCTTCTATTTCTTTTCTCACTGACAGCCAGCTGAAGCTATGGCATAATTCCAAGGCTGGGGAAAAGTGGAGAATAATAGACTGTCCTTGTTAGGGCCTTCTGCTGCTCCTAGAGAGAAGAGAGTGCTCACCAGGACTGCACAAACGTGTCTGGACTGCTTTGGCTCCCCCTTCTTCCTCTGAGCAGGTTAAGCAGAGCTACTTTGCTCAGATGTCCCCACACAGCATGAGACTAGTGAGGGCCTTGATAACATGCTTTCCACTTCTTCTGGACTCTGTTATAATCTGAAAATTCTTAGGTGCCCAATCTGAGGTGAAAATCTAATGTGGAAGCCTAACTGTTCCAAAAGAGTCAGCTTTCCAGACATAAGAAATAGTATGTTTTATGTTTTCTGAAAAAGAAAGTGTAATAGAATTTTTTATTAGTTGTGGATTTTTCTGAATATTCCAACCATTAATAACCAGTGAAGTAACCAGGAGCTATAATAAGAAATCACATTTACAGGCTTTATTCACAGAAAATTAGTTTTGAGTGGTTTATGTTTATGAACCAAAATTCCAAGTGAACCAGAGTAAAGAATAAAATGCAAGTCTTCACAAATCTTGTTTGCTGCCCCACATTTCTTAGCACTTGTGTAATTCTTTCAGGTATGTTCTAGGCAGGAGCACATGTGCGCACACATACACGTACATGTTTATTTATTTTTCCTTCACTTTTCACCTTCTGTTATCTTTATTTTTTATTTTTTAAAAGTATAAAAGAAAAACAAACAAAAAACAAAAAACCCAAACAAACAAACAAAAAAGAAAACATTAACAAAAAGACATAGTAGCACAAGAGCAGTACAATCAAATTGAATTATAGACAAAGTGACAGGGAATTACCAATGGTTGTTGTATGACATATTTATAACTTCAAAGAGCATGCTCCTGAAACACATATAGACATACAATCTTGATCAAACAATCAATCATGAACTGTTCCTTACCATAAAGCAACACAAGTCAACAGTGGCACCATGTTAGCCATCCTGCATATACATATATAGATATATATTTGTCCCTTTCTTCCTTTTCTTCCTCCCCTCATCCCACTTGCTCCTTACTTTTGAGCAGATTCCCTTCATACCTCCTAATTTATATTCCAACTTTCAGATTCTTACACTAGTGATACAATATGTTGCCTGCACATGAGTCTTTCATTTAACACACTTATGAATATGCTATCTAATTGTGACCGTTAGCCTACAAAAGCCCCAAATCTGTCTTCATAGCTGAGTAATATTCCATTATTTAAAAATGCCACATTTTTTTAATCCAGTCCTCTGTGGATGGACATTTAGGTTGCTTTCACAATTTAACTATTACAAGTTGTGCTGCTATAAACATGGGTGCATATATATTGTGATTATATGATGCTTTCATATCTTCTGGGAAAATATCCAGAAGGAGAATAGCTGGGTTGAATGGGACCTCTAGACCTAGTTTGCCAAGGAATCTTCAAACCGCTCTCCACAGTGGTTTTACCAGTCTGCATTCCCACCAGCAGTGCAGAAGAGTTCCTATTTCTCCACAGCCTCGCCAGCATTTGTTATTGGATGATTTCTTAATGCTGGCCAATCTTACTGGAGTGAGATGAAATCTTAATGTTGTTTTTATTTGCATTTCTTGAATGAGTAAAGATAGAACATTTTCTCATATATTTATTTGCCATTTGTATTTCTTTATCTGAGAAGTGTGTATTCATCTCGGATGCCCATTTCTGGATTGGGTCTTTGAATTTGGACAGGTTCATGTTTTTTAATTCTTTGTATGTTCTAGATAGAAGACTTTTGTCTGAGGGACAGCCAGCTAGGATTTTTTTCCCAATGTGTGGGTTTTCTTTTTACTTTGTTGGGGATTTCTTTAGACGTGCAAAAACTTTTCAGTAGGATGAGGTCTCAGTTATTGATTCTTTGAAGTGTTTCCCTTGCAGTTTCCTTTTTGTTCATGAACTCTCTGCCTACTCTTATGCCTTCAAGATTTTTACCTACTTTCTCTTCCAATAGATTTAGAGTTTTGGTTTTAATATTGAGACATGTGATCCATTTTGACTTGAGTTTGGTGCATGGTGATAGACTTGGGTCTATTTTCAGTCTTTGGCAAGAGGCAAGCCAATTTTTCCAGCACCATTTATTAAAGAAGATATCTTTTTTCCAGTGAGTTTGGTTGGCCCCTTTGTCAAATATTAGGTGGCTGAGTGTGTTTGTGGCTATGCCTGAATCTTCCAGTCTGTTCCATTGATACTCAAGTCTGTTTTTGAGCCAGTACCAGGTTGATTTTATTACAGTAGCTTTGTAGTTTAATTTCATGTCAGGGATTGTGATTCCACCTGATTTGTCCTTGTTGCCCAGGATTGCTTTTGCTATTCTGGGTCTCTTCTGGTTCCCGATGAATTTAAGGCATGTTTTCTCTAGATCTGTGATGTATGCTAATGGTAGTTTAATAGGAATTGCATTGAATCTGTATAACAATTTTGGTAGTATGGCCATTTTCACAATGTTGGTTCTTCCTACCCATGAGCAGGGAACATTTTTCCATTTGTTGAAATCCTCATCAATCCCTTTTTTCAGAGTACTGTAGTATTCATTGACTAAATCTTTTACATACTTTGTTAGACTGATTCCTAAATATTTCAGTTTCTTGGATGCTATTGTAAAATGTATAGTTTCCTCAATTTCTCTGTCAGTCTGTTTGTTGCTTGTGTATAGGAATGCTATTGATTTTTGGGTGTTGACTTTGTATCCAGCGACTCTGCTGAATTTGTCAATTAATTGAAGGAGTCTTCTTGTGGAGTTTTTGGAGTCTTCCATGTAAAGAATCATGTCATCTGCAAATAGTGATAGTTTAACTTCTTCCTTTCCTATCCTTATTCCTTTTATTTCTCTCTCTTGTCTAATTGCTCTGGCTAATACTATTAGCACTATGTTGAATAGGAGTGGCGACAGTGGACATCCTTGTCTTATTCCTGAGTTTAAAATGAAAGCTTTCAGTTTTTGTCCATTTAGTATGATGTTGGCTGTTGGTTTGTCATAGATGGCTTTGATCAAATAGGCCATCTATTCCTATTTTTTCTAGGGTTTTTAACATCAATACGTGTTGGACTTTATTGAAAGCTTTTTCTGCATCTATTGAAATGATCATGTGGTTTTTGTCTTTGGCTCTATTGGTATGATGTATTACATTAATTGACTTGCAAATATTGAACCATCCCCGCATTCCTGGAATAAATCCAACCTGGTCATGGTGTATAATTTTCCTTATGATTCGCTGCATTCTATTTGCTAGTATTTTGTTGAGTATCTTTGTATCTATTTTTTGAGTATCTTTGCTTCTAGGTTCATTAGGGAGATTGGTCTATAGTTCTTTTTCTTAGTTGGGTCCTTCTCTGGTTTTAGTATCAGTATAATACTTACCTCCATAAAAGAGTTAGGGAGAATTACTTTCTTTTGAATTTCACTGAAGCGTTTGAGGAGTGTTGGCATTAAATCTTCGCTAAATGTTTTATAGAATTCTGCTGTGAATCTATCAGGGCCTGGTCTTTTCTTTATCAGTAAGTTTTTAATGACATTTTCAATCTCATTAATTGATATTGGGGTGTTCAGCATTTTTGTATCTTCCTGATTCAATTTTGGTAGTTTGTACATTTCTAGGCATCTGTCTATCTTCTGAGTTTTCTATCCTATGGGAGTAAAGATTTTCAAAGTAGGTATTAATGATCCTTTGAATTTCTGTGGGATCTGTAGTGATTTCATCCTTTTTATTCCTTATTGCATGAATTTGAATTCTTTCCTTTCCTTTTTTGATAAGGTTGGCTAGGGGCTTGTCAATTTTATTTATTCTTTCAAAGAACCAACTCTTTGATTCATTTATTTTTTGTAGTGTTTTGTTCATCTCAATTGCATTAATTTCTGCCCTGAGTTTTATAATCTCCTTCCTTCTTTGGGCTTTTGGTTTGGTTTGTTTTTCTTTTTCTAGAAGTTTGAGGTGTAGCGTTAGGTGATTTATTTGCTCTGTTTCTGTTTTCTTTATATGTGAGTTCATCGCTATAAATTTCCTTCTGAGGACTGCTTTCATTGCATCCCACAGATTCCGGTAGGTTGTATTTGCATTTTCATTTGTTTGTAGGTATTTTTAAATTTCTTCTTTAATTTCTTGTGTGACCCATTGGTTTTTCAGGAGGTTGTTGTCTAATTTCCAAGTGTTTATGGGGTTTTTGGAGTTCCCTTTGTCATTAATTTCCAATCTCATTGCACTGTGGTCTGACAATATGCATGGAATAATTTCAATTCTTTTGCGTTTAGGTGGGTATGCTCTGTGGGTTAGAATGTGGTCTATTTTAGAGAAAGACCCATGTGCAGCTGAGAAAAATGTGTATTCTGATGTTGTGTGGTGGAACACTCTGTATACATATACTAAGTCCCTTTGTTTGAACCTTTGGTTCAGATGTGTTATTTCTTTGCTGATTTTTTGTCCGGTTGACTTGTCTCTTTGCATCAATGGGGTGTTTAGGTCCCCTATTACAACAGTGTTATTAATTATTTGGTTCTTCATGTCTGTTAACATTTGACTTATAAAGTTTAGTGCATAAATGTTTAGGTTTGTTATCTCTTCCTCTTGCAGCTTTCCCCTAACTAGTATGTAGTGGCCTTCTTTGTCTCTTTTGATTGTTTTCGGATTGAAATTTACATTGTCTGCTAACATAATACCTACTCCTGCTTTTCTCTGGGAACCTGTTGCATGGAGCACTGTTTTCCATTGTTTAACTTTCAGTCTATTTCCTTTTGAGTTAAATGTTTTTCCTATACACAGCATATCATTGGATTTTGTTTCTTAATCCACTCTGCAATCTGTTTCTTCTTCTTTCTGACTGGTGAATTGAGGCCATTTACATTAATGGTTATAAGTGGTATATGTTGGCTTATCCTTGTATGCTATTTAGTTGTTGTTGCTTTCCTATTTTTGCTGTCTGTGTACTCACTTGTTCTGCTTGAAGGTTCCTTTCTATTGTTGTTCTTGAGATTGTACTCTCTTTTTTCTCTTTCAAGAATATCTTTGTGTTTTTGTAATGTTGGTTTGGCACTCATGACGTTTTCCAGTTGTTCTTTGTTGTGGAAATATTTTATTTTGCCATTGAATTTGAAGGATAGTGCAAGATACATCAGTCTGGGTTGGAAGCTGCTTTGTTTCAGAATCTGCTGCAACACCTCACTGCAAGCATTTCTTGATTTCATGGTTTCTGTTGCGAAGTCTGCTGTGATTCTGATGGGCTTTCTTTTATAGGTGATCTGTTTCTTTCCTCTAGCAGCTTTTAATATTGTGATCTTTTGCTGCATGTCTGGGATCTTGACTACTATATGTCTCAGTGTGGCTTTATTGGGGTTATGGCTCATTGGAGTTCTATATGCTTCATTTAACTGCACTTCGGTATCTCTTACCATGTTTGGGAAATTTTCTGCTATTTTTTCTGCAAATATTCTTTTTATATCGTTTGTGTTGCCTCCTGCTGTTTCATTCATTCCTATTACTCACATATTATTTCCTTGTTCCTCATCTTGAAACTGTTAGATTGATTTTTCCTCGATCCTTGATGACTTAAGAGATCCTTCCTTTCACAGTTGCTAGCTGCCATGCTGTCTTCAAGATCTGAAATTCTATCATCAGCTTCATTGAAGCAGTTTTGCAAGCTTTCAGTTGCAGTTTTCATTTCCTGGAAATCTCTTTGAGTCTGTTTCATGCATTTTAATTCATTCCTAAATTGTTCATGTAATGTTTCCATTTGTTTCCTATGTTCTGTTCTTTTATCTTTTTCTTCTTTATGTGTGTGGAGCATTTCTTCCATTATTATTTTCACTTCATTTTTTGCCTGAGAGATTATTTCTACTTTAATCTCTTCTATGGCCTTATAGAGTTGTTTCTTTACTTCAGATGCGATCATTTCAGAATTTTCAGGTATGTGGCTTCCTAATTCTCCTATATCATTGTTTCCTGGACCTGTTCTGGGTGGGGTTGAGTTCTGCAGCTGCGTTTTGCTCCTCTGTCTTGTCATTCTGGATGTCAGATGAAAAGTGTTGAGCTACACATTTCCCAGACAGCTCACAGAGAACTCTAGCAACCCTAGTTTACCTGGATATCAAACTTATCCCCAGATGTTAGCTGACTGTGAATCACTGGGCCCAGGAACCCCAGATGATTGCTGGGGTACTGGGCTCAGAGCCTACCTGCGATGGTGGGGGAAAGTTGTCTTGCCAGGCAGAGCACTGATGTGGGCCTTACCGTCAAAGGTCTACTGCAAAGCCTGCTCTACTGTCGCAGTAAAGCTGGGCTCCCTCTCTGTGGGAACCTTCGGGAAAATCTCTCGGGCGCTGCCACTCTGATGGAGTGTACTCACCTGGGTAGAGTATGGTGGGTAAAGCTGCTCCCCTAGCTTCAACGAGCTGGTCTCGCTCTCTGCAGGAAAGTCTCGCAGGTGCGGGTGCTATAAAGTAGCCCAGGGCCAGGCTCTTTAACTGGAGAGTTTGGCGGGCAGAGCACGGCGCACCGCTGGAGAAGCTGCTCCTTTAGCTCTGCTGAGCTGGTCTTGCTCTCTGGAGGAAAGTCCCGGGCGCAGGAGCTCTAATCGCACCCAGGGGCCGGACTCCTTAACAGGAGAGTTTGACGGGCAGAGCACGGCGCACCGCTGGAGAAGCTGCTCTGTTATCTCCACCTTCTGTTACTTAGAGGCTATCCTTAATAAGTTTACAGATAGCTGGATTGTTTGAATATAGATGATTTATTTAACCAACCAACCATAAATAAAATGTGCTAATGAGTTTATAAAAGATCACTGATGTTGTTCTAAATACAGACTATTAAAGTAACATCACAATTAATATTTGTATACTCATAAGATGACCAAGAGAAAAGGAATATAATAAATCTGTGTAAACATAACCTTAAGATAAATTTCTAAAAGTTTATGTCTATATATGAAGGTGAGACCATTTTGATTTTCATGGATACCTTTAACTTCTTCTCCATTTATATTCTATCAGTCCCTACCCAAGTATTTCTGTTCCTCAGAATCGTTGGCCAGTTTTACAACACAGGGAACCGTAACAGAAAAATTTCTGTAAAACTTAACTCAGTAGAATAAACATTGATATTGTCAAATAGCAGAATATTTCCATTTAGAAAATGTTAGGCATTTGACCTGCGGCTAGAATTTGCCTCAGGAACAACAAATGGAACAAATAACTCTCTGTAGAATGATTTAAGAAACTCTGCAGGCCCACTTCATAATTTTTTCCTTAATATCTTAATTACGTTGTCTACTAACATTACCTAATAAATGTGTGGTATTTTCCAATTAATAAAATCCACTTAATCTACGTTATCTGATATTTTCTTCACAAAAAGTAAGGCATAGATGTTAAATGATGTGTTGAAAGTAACCAGACCAGGAATTCAGAAAATTTTTCTTGCAACAAGAAATGCCCTGAAACATGTCATATTATATGTATTTTTTCTTTAATTCTTTTCTAAAATTTTCTCTTGAAGTGGCACTTTCTCTACCCTTTCCTAGAAATAGTAATTTAAAAGATTATATTTTAAGGTATACTCTCTTAATGAATGAAGTATTCTCAAAAGTTGAAAGTAAATACGAATTTTATAAATTGAATAAAAAAGTAAATGTATCAGGGTTTCTTATTCTCTAAACAAGGACTCTAGTAAAACCTTTCACAAAGAAATATTTTGCAAGGAAAATATCTGTCATACAAATCTGAATTAAAACATATGTGCTGGATTACAATATTCTCTCGCTGCGTTTTTGAGATGTTCCTAATATAGTCTTTAGAAGTAAATGTGTGCTAATTAAACAGTGTTTTCTTACTCCCAAGGTTATTTTATGGCTGAGTATCTTCTAATCTGTTACTTCACATATGATTGGCTTTTAGAATTATACAGTATATTAAGAAAGATCTGTCATTCAGTTTAACCTAATAGTTACAAAAGTTTAACATAATAGTTACAAAAGTCAGGTTCATGTTTCTGCTGAATGACCAGAAACAATATCCTACCATTTGCCAAAAAAAATGTGATTTATTAATTGCTAGGTCTTGTTGGCTACCAGAAGATGGATATGGTACTGTATTGTTTGTGATGCTATCTTGTTTCTTTTTTCACAATAGATGTACATTTTATCATTTGGTTTTCATGACATCTTAATGTTTTATGTGTATAATGCTATGCAGTAAAAATGAGTAACAGTATAAAAATTCCACATTTATGTATTTAGAAAGTGGTTTGGGATTACTCCAAATTGCTTTATAGTTTGGTGTTATGAGAACATATTGACACTAGAATTCTTTGTAACAAGAATGTCCTTAAGGGGAGGAAGGGCAGTGGAAATTGGAAACAAATGTTGCTTAGGCATTTTCCAGCATTGTAGAATTTCCACTTTGCTACACACTGAATTACTGACCAATTTGGCTCAGGAATTAAGGATCTTCATTTTAAGAAGAAAGAACTTAGAATAGCTGTATGTGAGAAGTCCTTTGTCATGGTCTAGGCTGCTGAATGGCTACAATCATCTTTACAGTCCGCCTGGGCTGAGCCACTACTTTATGGGCACTCACTAAATTCCTGTTATAAAAAAAAGGCAATGAAAGCCTTGAAATTCAGAAAAAGATTTAACCTAAACTCTTGAGGAGAAGGAGGAAGCTGGATAATTCAAAGAGATTCAGGAAAGCCTGTCACCAGCAGAGACTGCCCCTCACATTGCGACCTTTGGCAATAGACTTGACCAACCAGCTTTCCTCATGAAAAACATTCAGCTTTGTCCCTAGCCGTCTTGACTCTGGCACTTTCCACAGTGACGTAGAGGAGATTTCATTTGTATAGATTTCCCTGCAGTGGATACATCCTGGCCATTCTCTACTTACTAAAAGGTTGACATCCTTTTGCTGAAAAAGGCAAGGTGATAAACATTTTTGGCTTGCAGGCCATGTGGTCTCTGCTATAACTTTTCAACACCAAGAGCAACAATACATAAACAAATGAACCTATCTGCTCCATGAACATTTTCTCACACAACTAGAGGGTGACTTGGATTTCGTGCTCAGACTGTAGTCTGCTAACTTCTTTTGAGGTCTAGTGACTTCCCCTTTATTATTAATTTATTCCTTAATTTGATAAGTATTCATGAGGCACTTATTAACTGCCAGGTACTGTAAACCTCTGCATATTAAACTCTATAGTGCCTTAACAAAGGAGAACCAGTGAAGCATCCTTATTAAGCAAATCAACAATGATGACAACATCTGAAGTACAGTCATCAATTTCTATACTAATTGAATATCAAAAAGCAGTATTAACCTGCTTTTATACTGAAATGTGTTCTTTGGCTCTAAGCATAATGTAAATCTGTATACAGTCAGAATACTATCCGTCTATATTGAAGATTCACTTTAATCTCATATAACTCGAGGGTATGAATACCAAATGCTATCTAATGGAATTTGCAATAAAAGAGAAAGCATCTCTCATACACACTCAAGCATTAACATATGCATGAAACTTCCAATGCAAAGTCGGTGGACATATTACGAAGTTGAAGTTTTAAGGATATTCCTGACTTCTGAAGTTGTATTATCTTAGCCACCTTATACCCTTGTATCTCAATGTGTTTTCTCTCAAAGATGAAGACTGGTTGGGAACAGAAAAGGGAGGAACATGTTCCTGGCCGTCTTAGTCATTTTTCTATCACCAGGACAACATACCTGACCCTAATTTAAAGGAGGAGAAGTTCATTCCAACTCATGGCCTTAGTCCCTGGTTGGCTGGCTTCATGGTAGAAATGGCAGAGTGGAAGAGTGTCAACTCATGACAGTCAGGTAGCAGAGAGAGAAACAGGGAGACAGGGACAGGAACACACCTTTCAGTGCCCCTCTGACCAGTCCACTCCCTAACAGCACATTCAGTGACTGAGTTAATCAATGAATGAATCCTCTGAGAAGTGGGTTCACTTCATGATCCAATCAGTTTCCAAACACAGGAGGCTTCGGGGGGAAATTTTAGACCTAACTTGTAACAGCATACACTGAGAACCTTTAGAAGTGTGTGTGTGCATGTGTGTGTTGTGCATGCACAGGGATTGGAGTGGGAGAGGAAAGGATGGGAATCTCAGACTGAAGGATTTTCATGACAAAGGGCATAAGCGACAAAATAAGCAACCTGGTCAGGGAATGTATTTGTGGTACTGAAGTATAAGGTTAGAGGTATTAAAATCTTTTCAAGTGCAGCTAGGAGGGGAGGCTAGGATTTGTTATAAAGGGTATTCATTCCATTAATTGACCTTTGTATCCCTTGGCTACTTTTGAAATCAGGGTATGCATAAATTACTCTAAAATGTGTTCATCAGGCAGATTCCAAAGATCTACTCCCAGAAATTCTGACTTGGTAGATTCAAGGCTAGAAAAATAGACCTTGGCTGCTCTTGAAGTGGGAATTACCCTTGCAGGCAATTTTCCAAGAAGAAAATTTATAAATAACCTTTGGTGAGGTTGTTTTATAAATAACCAGCATTTTATAAAGAACCCTGGGAAAGATAGGGAGAATGGATTAGAGGAGATGACAAAGAGGGACATAGGGAGAGTCTGAGGCAAGGAGAAAAAGGAGGAAATTTTACAAAACCTTCAGGGAGAGAGGACTTCAGCGTGATACAGGGGAAAGAAGGTCCCAACCTGCTAGATGCCCGGTATGAGTTCATGTTCTCTATAATCAAAGAATGAATTTTAGTAACAACAGAGGTTAAGAGCAGAATATATTTATTGGGGGAAAGAAAGCTTCTGATGAAAAGGACACTAAGAAGCAATGCTAAGTGGATTGCCAAGGACCCTACCTTTTCTAGGGATTTTTATAGCGCAAATTCACTGTGTGGACCTGAGGCAGTCCACAGTGGGAAAAACGGGAAACGCAAGGTGGACATCAGGTGAACAAAACTATGATCGACCAGTAAGATTTATGAGTATAATTGCTCAGGTAAAATTGATTAAATCAGGATCAAATGGGGAAGCTAATTACTTAGCAAGTGGGCTTGAATACAAAATAGGGGCTCTTCCTGTGGGAGGCTGGGTTAGTGGCTCTTCCTGGCTTCCTCAAGATGAGTGATGCCTATTTAGACTATCAATCCCTGATGTTTATCCTTAGGAATTATATGGGTTCATTTGTCTTATCTTTTGTCTTGAGGTCTGGCCCACAGCAGAGGTACCTGTCTCCCTCACAGTTGCAAGGTATCTCATGTCCTGCACTGGCTTCTTGAAAGCCCTAGTCATATTTGACTGCCTATAACATTTTTAATCTAATTTAGCTGCCTACAGCAAATAAATCCCTTCTCCCATAAGTCACTGCGTGTGCATGGTCTGGCTCCCTTTGTGGTGAACTTGCCAAGCATGGGAAGCGCATCTTCTTGCTGTGTTACAGTCACAGTGCCCAGCATGGCAACCTGTGAGTCCTCAGCTGGTGTTTCTGAGGGAAGCAGGGATGTGTCCCCGCCCCCAATATTCTTGAGACATGGATTTTTTTCCCCCATGATTTTCTTCATTTCCCTTTTCTCATCATGGGTTGGGTGGCAGCACCTTTCAGATGACAGTGCTCCCTCCCAGGTCATTTTTCCAACACCACATTGTCTGGCCTTTTCTGTGCTACTGAATGTTTCTCTCTCTTCAGAAGCTTTTCTGAAATGTTCTTTCCCAGTGAAACTTGGTCAACCAGTGTGTCCTTCAGGGCCCCAGTATAGACATCATCAGTGAGTGCTGAAGGAACACTGTATCCTAATCAGCTTCCTTCGGATGAGTTATGAAGATACAACAAGTATGAAAGAACAAATAAATCTGCATGCCAGAATTCTGTCATTCTCCAGTGTGTCCACTCTAGCTCCATGCATGCCTGGCACATGGGTGATTTAAGTAATGAGGAGTTCATAATGGAATGTATGTATGAGTAAATGAATGCAATGGCAGGGAGGCCCTTGAGCATGTTGAATGTCCTTCTAGGAGATGAGTAGAAAGTCTGTTCTGAAGGCAGGGAGTGAGAGCATTTAGTGCTAGCAGGGGGATCCTGGACCCCAAAGCAGAAATCTTCACAGCTTCTACAGTCAGACAAGATAGAAGTTCAGAGAGGAGGCCATTGTTCCACACTGCTTTTTGGACATGCACTCCCTCCTGACATTTGGAAATGATAATGCATATTTAAGCCTAGACATCATTTAATTTATGGTAATTTTCTGAGTTGGATTTCATATATTTCCACAAATTTTGGCGTCCAATGGTTGTTCTTTGGGTTTAAAGGTAAAATAATGAATATATAATCCAAGACTGAGCTCTCCAAGAGCAAGGTTATGAGTGCATGTGCTCCCTGAATACGAACTGAATTGCAGAGGCTGGACTCAGATCCCTGGCCAAGCCAGCTGGTCCCAGTGGCCAATGAGCACAAAGGGAAACCTGTGCAGGGAGAAGGATCCACAGACCCTGCTCACACAGGAGGAGGATGAACCCTGAACCCTCTTGTGTGCATTCTCTGTGGCAATTCAGAAAAAGGCTTAAGTAAGAATTTCTTTCCCTTCTTCTTGCTCCCGAAATTAGACGTCGATATGGTAGAATGATCATTTGGATTGAAAGCCCCTTAATGAATACTTAACTTGCTCAGTGTTGCCACAAATTATTTTAACATGCCTTGGAGCTTCTAACCTCCTCCTTATTTTCAGAACTTTCACATTTTAATGTCGAAACAACTCCAAGTATGATGAGTTTGCCCATACAGCTGGGCTCCGGGAAGCTAAACTATTTTGCAGTCAGACTCCTGTGGTTAAGGGTGAGTTTTAATGCACCATGTCTTTCTTCAGCATGGGGTTTGGTTTTCTGTTTTGAAACAGATCTCTAGTTTTATATAGATTTAATGTTACTGATCTTTGGTATTACTTTGTTTTTCCATTGCAAGTTATTTGTCTTCTCTGGGTTCCCGCTTGTAATCCTGGGATTTTTCTTGACTTATGTCAGTCTCAATTTTGCTGGAGAATATTGCTATCTTTGTGGATAACATTGCTACCTTTCTAATCAGTTTCCTTTTAGGACTAAATTAAATGAACATATTTAAATCATCTCATGATATGTGGCACAGTCAGTAAAGTTTATCAACTTTGTGCATGCCTTTCTTGATAGAGACACTGAGACAAACATAATACTAAACGTAGGAAATCACTCCTCTTTTTATTGAGAGTGTTTTGCTATGCAGTTCGGGCTGACCTTGATCTCATCTCGTAGCCCAGGTTGGCCTTGAGCTGGTCTTCCTGGCTTTGTCTCCTGGGTGCTGGGATGGCGGGTGGGGGCCCCCATGCTTGTCCTTACTCTTTCATTTAGAAAAGCATGTTTAAAGGTTTGTATTATGTGACTCTGAAGGTTGTGTTTTTTAGTACAAAAATGTATGTATGGGTATGAGATTCCATTCTTCATCATACTGTTTCTTTTGGGCAAGATAATAGCTCATTACATGGGGACAATGCCAAGAAACCGGGGATCCAGTCATTATGGAGCTCATGGCATGTTCACATGTAGTAAGTATCAGGTTATGTGTGGACATACAGGGATCAGGAAGACCTGGATCTAATTCTATTAGATGGAGTTGTGGACTCCATGGCATGTGAACTCTCTGGGGATTGTTGTCATTTGTACAATGCCTGGCTCTCTGAGTTGTTCTGAGCATCAGAGAGGCAATGTTTCACCAGGCACCAGGATCTTAGTAATGTGCTCAACCAGTTACAGTTTATTAAGGAAATAGTTGACAGAGTATCAATTTCTAACCAGTATATGCTTCCTCTCTGCTGCTTTATCACTTTATTTTCATTGATACGAGAAGCCTGTCAGAGCCCCATCTCATGGAAGGAAACCCTCTTTCCCAAGGATGAGAGATCAGAACATAACACAATGCATACAGAGATCAGAACCCTGGGGGATGATTCTTTGCATTGATTAGTGATGTGTCTACCACCAGCCTCTTCCTCTAGGCCTAGCCATTTTCTAGGTAGCACTAAGCACAGTTTTTGCAAGATACTAATATGGTAATGCTGCCCCATTATTTTAAGTCTTTTAATGGCATCCCAGTGTTCTTGGGGTAGACAACTTCTCAAAGCTGCTCCTTACCCAGCCATATATCCCTCCCATCTTCCTCTCGGATTACTCTATTCTCTCTAGCCACATTTCTGTTCTTTTGTGTCTTGTGGCCACAGGATATGTGCACATAGTTTGGCTTCCATAGGGAATGCTTCATTCCCTCATGACTTGTTAACTCCTAGCCACTCTTCAGATCTTAGCCTGAATCTTATTTCCATGAAGAAGTCTTCATTATCAGTCCAACATAGTATGCCAAAATAATATTCCATGCTCTCCCTATAAGGAATATTTTCTTTGCAATGTCCTTTGCAGCCATGTTTTTTTCTTAAATTTTATTGGTACGTTTTAGATATATGCAATGATCACATTCATCTTTGAGAATTTGTACCCGATATATCCTGATTCTTCTTTTGCCCACAATCTCATCTCCTCCCTTTAACCCCTGTTCCCCTCCTTATTTACAAAGGTTTGTTTTCATTTTTTCCCTTCTACTCTTTTTTGTTCTCTCTTCCTTTCTCCCTCACCCCTGCCTTGTTCTTCCCAATTCAACATTTTCTTCCTATTTCCCAATATCTGTCCTACATTTTGGTCCTTATTTATACTTTCAGTTTCTCACAGCAGAAAAACAATACAATATTTAATCACATGTGTCTGATTTATTTCACTTAAGAGAGTATGGTCTCAAGGTGCATCCATTTACGAAGAAATTTCTCAAGTTTATTCTTCTTTACAGCAGAGTAATGCTCCATTGTATAAAAACCCAAAACTGCTGCTGTGAACATGGGTGTGCATATATCATGGTGGTATGATGCTTTTAATTCTTTTGGGAGGGTGCCAATAAGGGCAATAACTGGGTCAAACGGAACCTCTACTTTTGGTTTTGTGAGGAATCTCCACACTGATTTTCTTTTTTTGTTTGTTTTGTTTTTTTTACATAGGATCTAGCTATGTAACTCAGGCTAGCCTCAAACTCGCACCAATACTTTGCCTCAGCCTTCTGAGTGCTGGGATTAAAGGCTTGTACCACCACGCCTGGGTCCACTCTGATTTTCATATTGGTAGCACCAGTCTATATTCTCATCAGTAGTGGAGATGCATTCATTTAACCCCACAGCCCTTCCAGTATTGTTTATTGGTTCATTTTGAACATTTTTTCATATATTGCCATTTGTACTTCATTTGAGAAGTGTCTACTTATTTCAGATGCCCATTTTTCAATTGGTTCTTTATTTGATGGATCTGATTTTTTTCTTTTTTTAGTTTTTTTATATATTGTAGATATTAGTCCTTTGAGAAACAGCTGGTAAAATTTTTTCACTCTGTGAGTTGTCTCTTCACTCTGTTGGTGATTTCTTTTGCTGTGCAAAAGGTTTTTAATATGCTGAGATCCCAGTCGTTGATTCTTTATGACAGTTCCTGTGCAATCAGGTTTTTGTTCATGAAGACTTTGCTGACACCATTATCTTCAAGAGTTATACCTAGTCTGTCTTCCAGCAGATTTAGTGTTTCTGTTTTGATATTTAGGTGTGTGATCCATTTTGATTTTAGTTTAGTGCATGATGAAAGATATGGGTCTAGTTTTAATCTTCAGCATGTGGAAAGCCAGTTTTTCTAGCACCATTTATTAAAGAGACTAGCTTTCTTCTGGTAAAGGTATTTGACTCCTTCGTCAAAGGTAAGGTGGCTCAGTTTGTTGGAGTTGTTTCTGCATCTTCTAATGTGTTCTATTGATCCTTGGGTCTATTTTTCTTGCCAGTTCCATGCTCTTTTATCACAGTGGCTTTGTAGTATAATTTCAAGTCAGGGATTGTGATGCTCCCTACCTTGGCTTTGTTGCCCCAAATTTCTTTGCTATTCTAGATCTCTTCTGATTTCAAATAAATTTTAGGATCGTTTTCTCTAGTTCTGTGAGGTATGCTATTGGTATTAATCAGGATAGCATTAATCTGTGTATAAATTTTGGGGTTATGAACACTTTCATTATATTGGTTCTTCCTACCCAAGAACAAGTGATATCTTTCCATTTTCTGATTTCCTCTTCAATCTCCTTTTAAAGAGTACTATAGTTTTCAAGGTAAAGATCTTTTACTTCATTAGATTGACTCCAGAGTATTTCATTCTTTATGCTATTATGAAAGGTATGGTTTCCCTAATTTCTCTTTCAGTAAGTTTGTTATTTGCATATAAGTATGCTATTGATTTTTGAGTGTCGACTTTGTAATCTGCTATGTTACTAAATTTGGTTATTAATTCTAGTCTTTTGGTTGAGTTTTTAGGTCTTCTATTTAGAAGACCATGTCATCCACAAATAATCATAATTTAATTTCTCCCATTCCTAATTTTTAAAATTTCTTTCTCTTGTCTAATGACTCTGACTAATGCTTCCAGAACTTTATTGAATAGGAGTGGTAACAGTGGGTATCCTTATCTTGCTCCTGATTTTAGAGTGAAAGCTTTTAGTTTTTTGAACATTTTGTATGATGTTGGCTGTTGGTTTTTCATAGGTGGCTTTTATTAGATTAAAATAAAGACTTTCTCTTCCAATTTTCTGTAGGGTTATTTCTTTAATCCTGAAGTGGTATTGGATTTTACTGCATCTATTGAGATGATCATGTGTTTTTTGTCTTTGGTTCTGCTAATGTGGTATATATATATATATATATATATATATATATATATATATAATATATGATGAACCAAACCTGCTACCCCGGGATACACCATACTTGGGCATGGTGCATCATTTTCTCAATGATTTGCTGCATTCTCTTTACCAGTATCTTACTGAGGATTTTTGCATCTAAATTCATTAGGGAGATTGACCTGTAATTCTCTTTTTTCTTTGGATCCTTCTTTGGTTTTGGTATCAGGGTAACAGTTGCTTCCAGGAATGACTTTTAGAGTCTTGCTTCCCTTTCAATTTCATTAAAGATTTTGAGAAATAATGGCATTAGACCTTTCCTAAATTTCTTATAGAATTTAGCACTGAATCCATCAGAACCTGGGCTTTTTTTGTAGGTAGATTTTAAATTAGATCTTCAGTTTCATTGATTTATATTGAGTTATTTAGAATTTTTACATCTTCTTGATTTTGTTTTGGTAACTCACATGTATTTACAAATCTGTCCACTTCTGCATTTTCTACTTGTTCGAGTACATGTCCTCAAAGTATTTATTTATGATCTTCTGGATTTCTGCAGAATCTGTTGTGATTTCACCCTTTTCATTACCAATTCCCTGGATTTAGTCTTCTTTCCTCTTTTATAAGATTGGTTAAGGTTTTGTCAATTTTATTTAATCTTTCAAAAACCAATTCCTTAATTTACTGATTATTTGTATTGTTTTCTTAGTCTCCAATGCATTACTTTCTATTCTGATCTTCATAATTTCCTCCTTTGTATGAGGTTTGGATTTGACTCACTCTACTTTTTCTAAAAGCTTGAGGTTCAACATTATGTTGTTTATTTGAGTTTGTTCTGTTTTCCTAATATGGGAGTTTGTGCTGAAAATTTCCCTTGTAGGACAGCTTTCACTGAATCCCATAAGTCCCTTTATGTTGTTGTACTGACATTATTGTTTAATTGTAGAAACTGTCTCATTTCTTCTTTAGTTTTGTTTTTGACCCATTGGTTGTTCAGGAGGGTGTTATTTAATTTCTATGTGTTTATGCAGGTTTTGTCGTTTCTTTTGCTATTGATTTCCAAATTTATTACATTATGGTCTAATAATACACATGGGATAATTTCACTTCATTTACAGTTACTTAAACATGTTTTATGATCTGCTATGTGGTCTATTTTGGATAAAGTTCCATGTGTGGTTGAGAAGAATGTGTATTCTGATGTCCTAAGGTGGAACACTCCATAGATATCTGCTGAGTCCGTTCATTTACAGGTTTGGTTCAGTTCTGATACTGTTGACTTTTTGTCTAGCTGGTCTATTTGTGACAGTGGGTTATTGAGGCCCACCATTATATTGTATTGATGGTATCTGATTTTTCATGTCCATTAATATTTGTCTTATGTAGATGGTGTGGTGATATTTGGTGCATATATATTTGTTTGTTTTCTCTTCCTCTTGGTTTGTTTCCTTAATAAGGATGTACTCACCTTCTTTGTTTCTCTTGATCAGGCTTAGCTTAAAATCCACTTTATGTGCAAATAGAATAGCTATATCTGTCTTTTTCCAGGTTCTTGTTACATAGGGTGTTTTTTCTTCCTTTGACTTTCAGTCTTTAAATTTCTTTTTAAATTAAATGTGTTTCTTGATCCATTCTGCCAGTCTGTGTTTTGAAAGATAGTTTTTCAGGTTAAAGCAACCTGGGTTGGAAGTTGTTTTCTTGGGGCTTGAAATAACTTCACTGTAAGCTTTCCTTGATTTAAGGGTTTATGTTGAGAAGGCTGCTGTGATTCTGAAGGGCTTTCCTTCACAAGTGATTTTCTTCTTTTCTCTAAAAGCTTTTAGATCCTGTTTTTCTGTTTGAATATCTGGAATCCTGACTATTATATATCTTGGTGATCTTGGTGTAGACTTTCTGATCATGGCTCATTGGAGTTCTGTATGACTCATTTATCTGTCTTATAAACAGGACATTGCTTTCTATAAACAGATTTAAAAAAAATTCTTTCTGGCATTGCTTCTATAAACAGGTTTAAAAAAATTCTTTGCTCTATCTTCTGATTGTTTCACTGATTCCAATCATTCTTATGTTATATTTCTTTAAATCCTTTAGCATGTGTTGGATCAATTTTTGGTGATCACTTGGTATTTTTAAGAAGTCTTTTCATGATTTCTTACAACAAACTTGTCTTCTGGATCTGATATTCTGTCCTCATATTATTTGATTATACTTTCACTGCAATTGTTAATCTCCTTGATATCTATTTGAATCTGTTTCATGGATTGCATTTTTCCCTATTTTGGGCATTCATAGGTTCCATCATTTTCCTAAGCTCCTGTATTATACATGTGTCTACTTTAGATTCACTAACCATGTCATTCATTATGGTAATTAGCACTTTAGTTATCTGAGAAATTATTTCCTATTTTTTCTAGAGCCTTATTCATCTGATTTTTACTTCTGCTGTTTCCAATTCAGAGAGTTCAGGTTGGTGGCTTTTGGTTTTTACCACCTCACTTCCCCCTGGGTTTACCTCCAGTGAGGTCTGGAGGTTTGGTATTTCATCTTGATTGTGTGACTTCTCATTTTCTATTTTTTAAAAAAATATTTTCTGCACTAGTGCTTGTAAATTGCTTATGGTAGGTAGATTGATTACTAGTATTGAGTGACTTCTTTCCTAAGGAGGAAGTCACTAGTTTTATTTCTTCTAGGTGTAGCTGGATTTGACTTTTGAGTCTTTTGTGAGATCCCACCCCTTTAATTTATTAGGAAAAAGAAGTGAAATTGCTCTATATTTTGCCTAGCCTCTCTTTCTCTGGTATTGGACTATAGTACTGTTTATAACCCTTAAACAATCCTTGTATTGGTATACAAGGAAGAACTACTGATTAGAACTAGTATTTCACCTTAGTTAAAGTAGTATAATCAGTAAATATAATAGAATCTAGCACAGCCTAGAAAGTGATGAACTGTGGTAACTATTAATTTTCCACCTTTAACCATATGAAAAAGATTTATAGCTATATAACAAAACATGAAACAAACCAGAAATTAATACACATTAAGTATCTCCTTAACTGAGTGATTTTTACCCTCTGGTGAGAAAATTTAAAAGGGGTGTGAGGAAAAGAATAGAGAGATAGAAGAAGAGAAAGAGATTTGAAGCAAGGTTGAAGGAGAAAGAAAGGTTACCTAAGTTTTTAGAGACTGGCAAAGAAAACAGGAAAGAAACGAAGAAAGAAAAAAATAAAAACTACACACAGAAAAAGCCCTAAAAACAATGTTCATACTCATAAACAAATAAGAATATACAATAAAAGAGAAAAAGGTAAACAAGAACAAATAAAACAAACAGGAAGAGGTATTTCTCTGTGATTTTCATCTTCTAGGGTCTATAGTTTTGTGGTAGTGTCCACTTCAGAGTGCTTTGCTGTCACTTGTAGACTAAAGAGGCATACAGAGCCCAGACCTGTATTGTGTGAACCCAGCAATCCTGCACTAGGAGTAAGGTGGGGTATGTATATTGTATAATCCCAGCAAGCCTGAAGTAGCAGTAAGATGTGGCGCTTGTTCAACTCCACAGAATTCAGGAAGATCCTGGTTTCTGGCCTTGGGCCTGTGACCTGTGACTTGTGTTGTTCAGTCCACTACAGATGTTTTTTGTTAGCTTGATCTTGGCTCCCCAATCCTGGGCCTCTCCCAGGGCTGTGCCTTGCCCAGACACTGGTAACCTGGAGATGGAACCAATCCATGGTTTCTCTGAGTCCCGAATTCAGCTGGCCCTGCCTGAAATGGCGGCCAGTTAGTCACCCTCTCCTGAGAATATTTGGAATGGAGTCACTCACCATCTGCTGCAACCCACAGAGTCTACTGTTCTATCCACTGGTGCCATTTTCCCTGGAGGCTTCCAGGGTTCTCTGCTGTCACCCACCCTACACCTATAGGCTTGAGCTGCCTCTCACACCATAAACTGGGAGTCAAGGAGAATGCAGTTTGCTACCTCCCTCTTCTGCCTTGAGGTCTGTCATCTCACTGTTCCCATGGACTCTTCATACCTCAGAACCTCCGAACTTTCCTTGGTCTTGAGGATCCAGCTTCCTCCTTCTTCTCTTCCCCAAGTTGCTGTAGTCCCGCAGCTGGTCTCCCAGTCTCAGAGAGGCCGACTTGCCACTGCTCCCTGCTCCACTTTCTTCCTGGAAGTACTCCACAGCCATGGTTTTATAGTTGGTAATTTTTGTTTGAACTGGATCTAACATTTTTCTGTGTGTGGTTATAGATTCTTGGGTATATCCTGTATTGTACTGTGGGTCCCATGAAGTAAAGACCCTCCTGTCATTATGCACATTATTACATTACAGATTCACATTCAGTTGGCTTACCCTGGTGTGGCTCTGCCAGTCATTAAACTGTTGAAATATTCTTATATCACAAGCCCAATAACTAATCCCCAGAAGACCCCAAGTGCCTGTCCGTCCCCAGCTGCCCCAGCCATTCCCCAGAAAGCCCAGAACCATCCCACAATCTAACCAGAAGAGGAGCCGTGCCTGGGCCAGCCACACCAACTCTTCAGAGCCCCATTCCAGTACTGTAGCTGGTGCCTGTGCCATGTCTTACCCGGTATGAACCATTTTGAGTATCACACAGTAAGTGCTTGGTAAATACTGCATGAAGTCAGTGATCACAGAAAGGACTCACAATGTAGTTATGGCTACAAAGCAGGGCCCAGCTTGTCCTGCAGCCGTGTCTCAGGCTGCAGCTGCTCCTACGCTCTGAGGGCCCAGGGAGCCTCCCCTCAGAGGCTTCTCTTCTGACCTGCACCTTCCCTCTGATAGGCTTTGAGGTCTGGGATCAAATGTGTAGATGAGGATTTTTAAAATCCTCCAAATAAAGTCAGACACCCCTTCTCCAAACCCCTGAATGTCTACTCCACGATGGATGAGATGGCAGGAATAAGGGAAATGTAGTTTGCAGAAGCTTGAAGAGGGGTGAGTGCCTTCATTGCTGTCTGAGGCTGACCATTTTCTTTCCCTGTATAGAACAGTTAAATGTTGAGACTGCTTTGTACATTTCTTCTTTTCTTGGGTCAAGGGACAGGGCATACTCAGAGCCACAGCTGAGCAAAGGTGTGGGAGAGGGAGTAAACTAACTATGGTATTGATTCTACGCTGGAAAAGTGTGTTAATTATGAAGGTGAAGACAGAGAGCGGAGAAGGAATTCAGGTTGCACCTCAAAGGAATCTCTGTTTCACAACTTCATGGGGGCAAAGCCCTTTTCTCTGAGCCCTGCTGGCCTGGGATGGCATTTTGGAATTTTGCAATAATAGAGCTTGAACTGCAGTAGGGGAATACCTGGCCCTTACTCTCAGGACTTCATGTACAACTAATGAGCCCAGGAGGAAGCAGTGGGGAGACATGGGAATATGGAAGGAGCTTTCAAAACCCAAGCAACAGCATCCATGTGAAAGAGTGAACCCTGACTTAGATTTTACTTACCTTTTCTTTATTTTAAATATATGTTAAAAGGTGAATAGTATACAACTCTTGTTCTTAAGGATATCTTGGTTTGGAAGAGAGGATAAAAGGGTTCATTAATATCAAGTAGTATAGCAAGAGTCGAGAGGGGCTTTGAGAGTTTAGAAAAAAGGGAGGTAACTTCCTACTGGGGCAAGTGATGTCTCTGGTCCCACAGGAAGGTACCATTTAGGTTTCAAGGGTATGCAGGCCTCAGACATAGGAAGATGGCAGCTTGCTGGACCAGTTCAGGTAAGGGGGATGCTTACATTGGTTAGGGCCATGGTGATTGAAAGACCTGAGACCTAGTCACAGGCTCTGAAGAACATGAAGACTTGGGAAGTTGTTAAAAAGGAGGTAGAGAGGATCTTAGCATTTAGATGAAAATCTGAGGGTAACAGCAATTTTCATACAACTGGAAAGAAAAAATAGATAAAGAGGCAACACTAGATTTGGTCTAGTTTTTGTTGAGGTTGAGAAGCAGGAGCATAGAGGGTGATGACATCAAAGGACAGTGGGAAACACTGAAGGGGGCAGGGAAGACCAGGACTCAGCAATGCATTTGGGGGCAGTGACCCACTGTCACTATATGAGAGAAGAGAGGCAGAAGCAATGGTGAGATGGCTCAATGGAGATCACAGAGAGGAACTGGATGTTGGGGGCACTGATGACAAAGGATACAGAGTGACCCGACAGTTCCCTGGGCAGTGGTCCAGCTGAGGTCCACAGAGAGGGTGGCACCTGCTGAAAGGTGTGAAGGTGGATTTTTCATCTGCCAACTGTCATGGTGTGTGTTTTATGTCCCCCCAATCCTCATGCAGTCATTGAGTGGGCTTCTAGGTTTTTGACTGATTCATGGGTATGAGTGCTACGCCAGCCCTGGAGCAGATAGTTTGCATATATAAGGGGGAGAAGGAGGTTTCTTGCCTGGCTCCATTCCTTCCTTTTGCTCTTGTTGCTTTTGCTGTTTTCCACTGCCATGAACCACTCTGCCTTGGAGCCAGCTGAGTACGGACTGAAACCTTCACAAACTGTGAGTTAAATAAACCTTTCCTGCCTTAATTCTGGGTGTCAGGTATTTTTTCTCAGCAATGTGAGAAGAGTAACCAAGACACCAACCCATGTCTAGTCTCAGCTGGTGACTTTCTTGGATTTAGCACAGAAATTTCCAAATTCGAGAATAGCCCTTGCCCCTATAAATCCCAGGAGAACTGCAGCATTGATCACAGTACATTTGTGATTAGATTGTGATTAGAACCTTTCCATCAACCTCTTGCATACGTAACTTTTCTTGCTTTCTAGTCAGGTGCTGAACCCCTTTCTGCTGAGGCAAATGCATGTGGTAAGATACTCTTGTCCACAGGTGACTCAGCAGCCCTGCTGTGTGTCCAGAGGATGTGGCTTTACTTGCATGCAACTGATAAAATTTACCCTCTAACATGCCATGTTTATTCCTGAAAGTAGCAAAATGGGTCCCCAGCTTTGATGAAAAGCGGACAAAGCATTCTGATTCAGAAGTCTGAAGCAATAAGCTTGATGAGAATGGCCTCTCATTATTAGACATTCTCTCCATTTGCTATGCATGTTACCTGCTTAGAATTTGGGCATTAGAAATGGATGAGTGACATGGAGACATAAGCAAAATATAGAGACACGACAGGCTGGTATGTTATTCATAACCTCATGGAAGTTCTGTATCCTTCTTTGATAGGAAACACAATTGGTGGCTCTCAGTCCAATCAGCTGTTTAGAAATCATTATGTTTCACTTACTTAATGCAAATAAGCCATTCACTCCCAGGTTGTAGTGGATTGACAGCTCGTGGTCAACTTATAACCCCCAGCTGAACTGAGTAAGTGTGTGTGGTGCTGGGTGTGGCAGCCCACCTGGGGACTGTTGCCAGCAGCATAAGAGGCAGAACTGGAGAAGAAGCTAAGCTGTTGGCAGCAGGAAAAGGCTGTTGGGAGCTGGTGGAAGCTGTAAGGATCTCTTGGTTCTGTTGGAGGAGATTGTCATGCTGACTTTCCTGATGAACTTGGCAGTTTTCATTTTTTGAGGAGCTCAGGACCTTGTTGGCACTGAGAATAGCTTCGGTTCACTTTAGGGGAGCTCTGGTCCTCACCTTGAGCATCGCTTCCTGGCTCTGGAGGGGAAGATGGTGCACTGCCAGTCTCCGGGAGAAGCTTGCTGTGTTGGCTTTCCTGATGGGAACTTAGACATCTTGATTATCAGAGGAGCTTGGGACCTCACTGTTGCTGAGGATGGTTGTGGTACCTTTCAGGGGAGCTCTGGTTCTTACTTCGCAAGTTGCTTCCTGGCTCCAGTGCAGATCTCTCAGCCTGCTGGCACAGATCCTTCATCCCACTGGCACAGACTTTCTAGCTTCCACCACTGACCTTTGGGCCTTCCCAGTGCAGACCCATGAAACAGGCCTGCATGAGGTATTGTTATGGGCTCTGGGCCTCCAGCTGGACTTGTGGGAGGCATTGTTATGTGCCTTCAGCTGGACTTCAGCTGGATCTTCAGCTGGACTCATGCAGAACATTTCCGTGGGATCCAGGCCCTTAGCTAGTTTCCTTGGTTTATAGTGTGTGGACAGATTTCCCTAAGTCTTGTATAGTATTCTTTGGGTGACTATTGTAAATAATCATATAAAACATATGTCCTGTATTGTATTGTTCCATTGCAAAATATCCCCAAAACTGACACAAAGGTCAAGGGCTTCGGTGAATCCTTATGAAAATCAGGTGGTAGGTATCTCCTAGAGGCTTCAGGTGTGTTCAATTCCATACTACATGTATAGGAAGCCTAAAGAACTGTAATGTATAGTTTTCATTTACTTCAATTATGAAGTAGAAGTAAATATACCTGGGTGACAAGAAGAACATAAAAAAATCCAAAAGAGCTCCATGCACAGGGCATAAAGTCAATGCTCTAAGAATTCAGAAGAGGGGTGTGGGAGTTCAGTGGGAGATGTCCCTGACGGCTTTATGGAAGATGGGCTGGGCTTTAAAGAACAGGGAGAGATGGGTGTCTTGGCAGCCACAGTGTTAGTGAAAGCTAAAGACCAAGGATTGAAAACTCTTTGATGGAGTCCAGCTTCTCGTTCATCTTTTTACTTCTAGCTTTTATTGTGAGAGGCTGTGTTTAAGACATGATAGATGAGGTGCTAGGCAGGACAACAGGAGTTTCAACTTGCCTCCCTCCCTGTATCACTCCCTGATTGGTGATAACCACTCTAATTTGTTTCTCACTAACTTCTAAACTCTCCAGCCATTTGTGAGCTGTTGGGTAGACGCTGGTGTCAGAAGTTACTGAATTTGATTAAAGATGATCACAACTGTCAGTGTTTATTATTTCTTTTTTCCATCTCTCTCATCTGTTTGCTAAAGCAGAGGCACCAGAATAAATTCTCTAGGAACTGTTTAATTTCCAGCTATTAACAAATGAGATGTGAAAAGCTTTGCTCTTCATCTCCTTTTGATGATTTTGTCAAATCAATTCTGTGGAAACACAAAAAGCTTGTGGTTCTGTTTAACTGAAGTTGGCTAATTCTCCTGTGTGAGACAATGTTTAGGGAGTGTTGCCCTGAGGGTCTTCCTCTAGGATTTGAGTTAGATTCTGTGGGATTTGAGTTTAACAGCCTGGATGGCAACAACCAAGTACCCTGGGTAACTTACTCATTTCTGGGAGGGGGTCCGGTTTGCAGCACATTCTTGGTGAAGCAAAACTCTTGAATGACATTTTGCAATCACTGTGTAGTTAAGTTTTTTGCAGAAAAAGAGAAATGCAGTTGGCTATAGAGCTTTCTCAGGAATGCTGGGAATGGGGCCTAGGGGTGTTAAGCAGGGTGGCTTGTGGAGAACTTTGGTGGGGGCAAATGGGGCAGTGAAGAGACTGGCCAGAAAGTGGTGGGAGAGAGGCAGCTGCACCTCACCCCCCAGGGCCATGCACAGAGCTCAGCTACAGGCTCGGGAAAATTTTGTACTCGGTGACGAAATCCTGTCATCCTCTTTGCTGCCTTTCACTGAAGTTGAATTTCCACAGTTTGGCAGATGGTTTAGTTCCTTCCTGTAGGGTGATGTCTCAACTCTTTTTGTTGGTCTTGCGTGACTGACATGGAGAAGTATTAGGAGCAAAATAACTCTGAGAATCTTGACTCAAGGTGCTTCTTGAAAGTCTCCAGGGCCAATTTCTGTTTTTAGCACTGTGCCTGATTTGTGCTCAGTCCTTGACACACAGTGCATGATTGCTGATTGAGTGAATGACCAGATGGGACTTGGTAGGGGACTATTTCTTAAGGGAAAGAAGGTAGATAATAGATATCCTTTTATCTCGTAGTACTTCTCCTGAAAATCTCAAACATGAAAGTCAATTCAATCTTCCAGCCATTCCAGTGACTCATCACCCTTTCCCCTGGGCCCTTCCCTGTCTCTAACATGAAGCTTGGTTAGGTGAGTGAAGGTAACTTGCAGTGCCTCAGAATGTGACAGAATGTATCTTTGATCTCTTTGTCTTTGCTGAGTGAGCAGGGCCATTGAAGGTGATTCTGGCAGGAAGGCTGGACTCCACCACTGGCCCCAGGGAGGAGCATCAGGACCCAGACCTCTGTCTTCTGCAGGCATCGGCCCACAGCTCCTCCAGATTCCTGCCCTGAACTGCAGAAGAGACGTCAAGACTTGAAAAGTTGCATATGCCAACATGCTCAGGGTTATGTTATCGCTTTCTGGAAAGTCTTGTCCTGCTCTTAAAGTTTGTGAAAAATCTTGCTTTCACCACCTCAGAGGGCCCAAGCCAAATATTTGGTACATTTCTGCCTGACCCTGTTTGGAGGCTTTTCACTGATGAAAGATGCCTGCTCACAACTTCATTGCTGCTGGGCCTGGGTAGGGCAGTGCTTTTCAGTTTACACATACACACGTGTACAGGCATGCACATACATGCACATGCACATTCACACAGACACACACATATACACAACCCAGTACAAATAAACTCATCACAGACACACACAGGCTCACACATACAAGCATGGACACACACACATAGACAGAATCACACACATACAGACACACATTGATACATACAAATTGCTAAAATGAAGGGAAAGATTCCTAATGGAGATATAGAAGTATTCTAAGGATGCATTCATATGCACAAGTAACCTCTAAAAATACATAGCAGACAAATATGAACAACTGGAGAGCAACAGGTAGCTGTGCTCTCTCTCAGGAAAGCTTGTATTTGGTTCTGGCTGGATGCAAGGCTCACTCAGGATGACACAGGAGGGTGTGTGTGCAGCGGCACTCTGTACCAGCATTTCGTTGTCCTGCAATAAAACTTAATCTGAGGAGAACATAAACCTGGGGTTTGATTTAATGACTGAATTCAGGCTGTACATGAACAACATAGAGTTTGTATCCATATTTTGCCAGAACAGTCAGTGCTATTTTAGCAAGTGCCAAACCAAATAAATGTAAGATTTAAGGCTTGTCAAGCTTCCCTCACCCCCTTCAGAAAGGCCTTCAATTTCATCTTATTAGCCTGAAGTTACCAGACAAGTGACAGTCTGACCAGGTCATATTATCCTTCAGGAAATCTACTTATATTTATTTCTAAGACAACAAAACTGAGAATGCACCCAGTTCCTGAGGGTACATATGTAGGAAGTGATCAGAGCAATGGAAATGAATCCTTCCCTTTATAGTCTTTGGACTGTAACAGAAATGGCCCAGAACAATGCCCATGGAAGCTGCCAGAGGATGAGTCTTGTCCATTGTTAAAAGAACACCCTCCTGTCTGGATGTCTGTTTTTATTAGAAACCATATGCTTATCTTACAAGAACTTATGACTAGCAATAAACTGTCTGGCTATAAAACCAGTTTCCTACCCTCAGCCTTTTAAATGAACCAGCCACAGGTAGGCCAGTTCTGCTGGTCACCTGACCCTGTTGACTTCCTGGCTGTGGGCATTTCTACCAGAGCACAGCAGGTGACCTTTACTTTCCATTTTGAATCCTGTGACTGACAGGGGTATGAACGGTGAGGAACAGAGAAAGGTGCTCCCAGCAGCCTGCAGCGAGGCTGCTGCCGCCCATGTTCTCTGCTGGATGGAAGTCAGGTGCTTTGTGAGATCAGTATGCTGTGCGTGCTGGGAGAATGGCCTGAGCTAGCCATGGGCTCTGGTTTGCTTGGTGCTGTTCAGCAGAAGGCTTTCTCCATAGGCCAGCACTTCAGGCTTTGTAATTTCCCCTGAGCATCCTCTTTTGCAGAACACTGACCATGACCAGTGAAAACAAATATGTTTATTTGTTTACTGTCTTACTTCCCAAGTAGAATGCAAAGGCTATGGGAATAAATACCAAATTTTTGTTGTTCATTGCTTGACCTCTATCACTTAGGCACTAGTAGAGTGTCAATAGATACACTTTGTTGAATCAATGAGGCTACTCTCAGGCCCTGAAATTGACCAGAACCCTGCACTAGTTTCCCCAAAAAATTCAGAAAAAATTTGACACTCTTATTCTTGTCAAACTAGGACAATGGAGAGGAGAATCAGCATAAGAGGGCATAGCAAGATACGTCTAGCAAGACTTTCATTATCTTCCAAGAAAAATATGAGTAGGCTAAGCTAACATCTTCATGCTAAGCCCAAACATGCCTGTCTTACCAATTACCTTGCCAACACTTTCCACTCTGCCTGGCCTAGAAGCCCATGTCAGAGACCCTGTTACCTGGTATGGTTAATGATTAGAGTTGACTGCAGATTTATTGGAAAGTTACTTATCCTCTGGCACCCTTTCAGCAGGGATTAATCATGCCCATGAGACTTGCACGTGTACTTGATTGATTTTGATAATTCTTAGTGTATTCGGCAGGGGCAAGCTCTTGGCATAGAACTTATGGAACACCAGGCTGTGGGTATGCTATGTTGCTCCCAGTAATATTAATTTAGATCCTTTCCAACCAGTTCTATGCAATTTCATCTTTATAAATGTGGTTACAGAAACTCCCCACTCATCCATTTGAAAGATTTCCTGCATAGGTGGCCTTGGGTTGGCTGGTCACTTTGGGAGCCCTACTTGTTACTATAAAGGTCTCTGGATCTCTAGATGTTCTCTGGGGTTGGAAAGGAGGGACGCAGGCTGCCTCATTCACCCACATCTTCCAGAGTAGGCAGGATCCACCTATCCAAGGGCATCTGAGCTAACGGACTTTTAAATCTTTTCTTCTTATTTCTCTCTTTCATCTTGCCCCCACTCTTTGTCCTTTCTCTTTTGGCCTTGTAATAAGAATACACACTGAGAATCCAGAGGTGCCAGCCTCCCTTCCACCCCGCCTCTGGGTCTGCACAGTTGTTGGTAGGCTCCGACTCAAGTCGGCAAGTTATTTCAATATTTTATATAGTGTTTCCTTTACTACAATTCATACCAAATGATTCTTGTTATAAACGACATGATTGACTTAACTGAGCCCCTCTATAGCCCAGAAACTCTAAACCTTGCTGTCAAATTAGTTCATAATGCATCAGAGAAAACAGATACTTAGATAAACAAAATTATGTAATATTTCACGTTTCTATTTCACACACACACACACACACACACACACACATGCTCATATGCATGATTTATAGGGGCTACTGTCAGACCCTGACAATGACCAAGTCCCTGAATTCATTTTCATTATATTTCTTATTGAATGGGTTTTAAATCCAAATGTCTACATAACCAAAACAGAAAATATCTACACAATGAGTTGTGGCACTGCAGTATATTGGAGAGATCATGCCTAACATAAAGAGGTCATTGGCTACACAATTTGTTTTAGTTTTTGCTACTCAAGAGTGAAGTATTAGTACTGGTAACTCCTCTGATCATCCAAGGGAATAGAGATTTCTCATGTGACATTTCAAATCATGCTATTAGAAAAAAACTCCAGCCCAAGCCTGAATATAGCCCACCTATTCATAAAACTGATTTGCACCAAAATGTAGACTTATTTTTGAACATCTTGGTTCAGCTGCAACCGGTAGGCTCATTTTATGAGTTTTCAGTCGCTTTGGTTCTGAAGGCATTTGGTGCCCTGCAGTGCCGATGCCCTTCAACCCTTATCTTCCATGTGTCACTGTCAACTTGCTGTTCATCCATTATCCTCTGGAATATTCACCTGAGTGGCTCCTGTGCACGTGGTGGGAACCTCAAAAGATGCCTCCACAAATCACTCAGAGACCCATTGTTTCTTTGACTAGCCCTGGGTTGTTTTGCTTTTACATGAATTCTGCCTTCCCTGAGTTCACCCCTAGAGCCTCATTTTCTTTGCCACATTTTCTCTTAATCCTCTGGTGAAGGCTGGTTTGTTTTCCACAAAAACTGTTTATTCTTCTTCATGAGTGTAGTAGATGGCGTTTCTTCTCTGCAGTTTTTTAATATTTATTTATTTATTTATTTATTTTGCGGTACTGGGGATAGAACTCAGGACCCTGTGCTTGCTAGGCAGGCGCTTATTCCACTGAGCTATATCCCCAGCCCCTCTTCTCTGCAGTTGAGGGAGATCATGTGACTGACTGCCCAGTGGAGTTTGTATGGACTGCCCCATAAAGTACCTCCTCTGTCCAGGTCCCCGTACCCCACCTTTGTCCACCAGTGGCTTGAGACTGATAACCAGGGCAACCTTGAAAGCCAGTGTTGACTACAGAAGAATATGAAAATGGATAAATCTTGGATTCTTACATTAATGCTTGAAAATAGCTTCCTGATGCTCAGAAACTCCTGTTTTATGTATGTTGTGTGCATGAGAAATTAACTGATGCTGCGCTGGGGTTATATGCTGGTTTTGTGTGTATTAGTGGAGTATTAGACATCTAATACTGGTATTTAGACGCTAGTTGTAAGTAACACACAAAAAGAATGCTCTGTCACTTCCCTGCAATGTTCTCAGGGTCTAACGTAGAAGCAGACATCAGTGGTGATCAAAATATATTTCTAAAATAAATAAACAAATGAAAGAGTGTCATGATGAGACTTTGGGAGGCACTTAGCTGTCATACACCCCAGACCTCATATTATAATAAATTGAGCAATGTGAGCCCCTGAGAGGAAATCACTGTTGGGGCCCAAAAAGACAGTTAATTTCAGAACAGGAATCAGCAACAGAGAATTTTAGTGTGTTGTCTTTTATCATCTTTTGTGTATGTCTCTCTGGAAACTTTATTCGTATCTACAACTGTGACAGAAGGAAAAAGATTTCATGCCTTTGCTTCTGTCCTATTCCTCCAAAGTAGAATGAGTTGTGCCACTTGGCACTACTTGCCCAAAGTTGAGTGCCACGCCCCCGGGAAATTTCAGTCTTACCTTCTGCGAGATGTGTACCCAGGGCAGCATGCATGGGGACACATGGGCCTGGTGGCATCCACACTATCACACATGGCCTAAGAGCAAATCAAGTGCTGAGCACAGCTCTGCACTGAGAGTCGAGAGGACTGAGTTAAGGGCACCATATCATGTCCTTTTCCTAGGAAGGTTGCTCCTGCAAGTGTTCATCCCAAGCATGATATTTCTAAAAGATACCTCGCTAGCCTCAGGAAATGTGAGACCCTCCTATGAGGAGCACATGAAAAGGAAAACACAGTTGAACTTGAAGCGAGAGCTACCAAGCAGACCTGTGCAATGCTCAGAAATGCTTCCAGTGGCCAGTTGCTCAGTACTGGTGTGGGTCATGTTACATGTCTCAGAGGGAAGAAGCTGCTTTTCCTGTGGCTGTTTGTCTTGATTTGTTCTTTTTAAAAAAAATCCATCTTTTTATTTTAAAGAGAAAAAAATAAAAATAACAATAAAACAGAGTTTCAAAACATGTTAGTAAGAGAGTTACAATAATTAATATATTATGTGTTGTTGTCTTCCTAGTAGCTGTTCAGAATACAACATAAAGGCATGATATTTGTTCAAACAATATTAGCACAAACCATTGTCAATGAGCTAAGAGAAACTAGCTGTATAACTATCTTAACTATCTTGTATATAAATGTATTCTTTTTCTTTTTCCCTTTCTTCCTCCCCCTTTCCCCCATCATATTGACTTGTTCTTTTGGAAGATGAGATAGCAAAGGGAGGGACAGGGAAGAATGAATTATGGGATTTTAGAAATCAAATTTTAAGGGAATTTTTCATATTGCAAACTGGATAGAAAGGTAACAAATTGCATAGAAGAAAAGGGGAAACCTCCCTGCACAAGATGTGTCATTGTGGTATTGAGCAAAGTTGAATTTCTGCAATCCTCAGGGTCCACAGAAAGCTCTTCTAAGTATGGGGCAAAAGCTACCTCTCCTCGCATGATTTTGAGTTGCCCTGTCATTTTTACACACGCTCCTCTTGACCCCATCAAACACAAGCTGCTGCCCCACACCACTGGGCAATGAGCTTTCACACCTTCCAGCTCTGGTTGTCATTCCGCAATGACAAAGTTAATAGATAACATCTGTGTCAAAGTCTGCTGACAGAGACTTACCTTGTTTGGTGGAGCCTTTGGACCAAGAGTTGTTCTTTTGTACTAGTGACATGCAAGTATGTAGGTAGGTATCTAAAATTATTTAACCTAACTCACTTTCAAAGTTTGATTTGTTTTAAAGATTCAAACAGAAAAGAAAGAAGGCCCATCTCTCACCCTTACCTCATGGCAAAGAGCTTCACAGTTTCCAGTATGATCTGTATTTGGGTCCAGACCAAACCTGAGAGGCTGAGCCCAAAGGGGAATAAAACATAGAGTCATGAGCAGATGGAGGGGAGGAGGTATTATTTTTAATTAGATCTAGCATGGAAATCTGTATGTAAGCCAAGCTGCTGAGTGCCCTGTGGTGGACACTTGAGGAGGGAACAATGAGAACTCTGTGGAACTTCATCTGAACTGCAACTGTTTTCCGTACCTCAGTTGTCCAGGTATCAGCACTATCCAATCAGTGACTTCGCTAGAAAGAGACTTCTCAGGTAGCGGGCAGGGAAAGTGTCCACCAGCCCCAGTGATGGAGATGGGACAGAGAAAGTGAATCGATATTGAGGTTTCATCCCTTATATTAAATGCTTATTTTGAAATCTAGAGTAAGTCCATAGAGTATTTCCTGTCTGTCTTCTGCTAGGGTGGGAGGTTCTTTCCCTTGTGCCTTCTCTCTAATTCTTGGTTGTCTTAGCTTCTGGAAGAACTCTCTCAAATATTTAGGCTGAGAAATGATGCTTCCCCCTTCCTGTTCCCTTCCCCGGAAAAAGTTGTATTGGGTAGCCATGTCATAAAGCATAAACATATCTTCCTCTCCAGCTTAAAGGTCACATAACTTTCTTGACCCACTTTCCATACAGTCACACTGGAGCCAAAAGTGTATTTTGCCTCATCAGATATGGGCTTTGCCTGCCTGGTCCTGACTCTTTTCTGTGAATCAATAGCTCTTGGCAGAGGAACTTTCATTACAACCTGCTGTCCTGGAGCTGAAGATAAGGGGCTTGCCACTTAGCTATAATGGATGAGTTAAATGGACAGGGAAAATAGTTCAGCAATCCGGGTTTTGGGATGAGGATCACAAATGTATAGCTGTGCTTTGCTCAAATTAATTCATTTGTACACCCTTCTTTTGCAAAAGATAAATTCTTTCTAAATTATATGGAGTGTGAGAAGAAAGAATGATACAACATCATTAGAAAGAAATGCATCAGGGCCCAGGCAGATCTTGAGAAGTACTTAAAAAGTATAGTTTCAGGAAGGTGATATAAAACTAATAAATAATTTTCTTCAAAGGAGCTTTTGGTAATAGGCCTAACAATTTGGTCTAATTCTTTATCAAATGTCTTAGAAGAAATTTAGTAGGAATGATGAAAAGAAGGGTTCTTCTCCTGGGGAGCTGAATAAGGCAGTCTCTGATTGCCTAGCGGGTGTGAGGCACTGGGTTTGCTCCTCAGTACCATAGCGGAAAAGGTAGCCTCTGAAACCTCTGATGGCTACGATGTAAAATATGGGGATATGCAGATGCTCCCCATGAGTGCAGAGGAGAATGAAGAGGAATGGAATTTCCAAAGGAAAAACCAAGACTGCATATACGTTTAAAAAGTACTGCTGAAACTTTTTTTAAAAGTTTATTTTATAACTTATCAGTGGACGGGGGCTAATTCACTGAAACAACTAGAGAAAAAAGAGCAAAGGTTGGGGTGGAGGAGAGGATTGAAAAGATATTCATCTATTAATAAATGTTTTAGTTTATGAAATTAAAAGAAAGCTCACACTATGCTTTGCACTCAGCATCCACAGCGAGCTGTTCCTTGTGGTACGCAAGAAAGGCGGGCCTGGGAAGGGTATTCCATGTGTGAAGTTTGGATTGTGTTGGCAGGAAATTTAACCAAAAGTATTTACTCTCTGCCGTTGTCCAAGTCACTCCAGGGGAGGACACACCTGAGGAGACAGAGGCGAAACCTAGGCCAGGGGAAGGAGGAAATCCAGGCTGGCTTGCTCTCTTGGCATGCAGACACATACGAGTGGAGCTGGGACAAACTCTAGGTGGATGTGGTAACACGTGAGCCCTGGCTAGCTTTGAAGCAAAGTTGGCTCTTTTTGCACTGTGACCCTGACAGGTAAGAGAAAGGGGCTCACTTGGGGCAGAATGGCTAGTTAGAGAAAACTGACAGACATTATATGCTGTGTGGGTTTTCATTTCTGGGTTTCTCTTTTCTCAGATCTGAACCATCACGGTGGAGGTAATGAAGTCTAGGACCCTCTGTTAAATAATGAGCTGTTTTGCAAAAAGGTTTGAAAACCACTTGTGTTATCTCTTACAGGTGGCCAGTGTTGCAGAGTTTTATTTCAGTTGAAAGACAGTGGGAGCCTTTTAAGGAGAAGCACTGCTAGACTCAGCCTTTGAATATCATTTTCTGAGAAGAGCTTTCCATTATAACCTTCAGTGGACAGTAAATGGTCCAGGGACATTGGCTTCTTGTAGTTCTACCTCTAACCCTGCAGAGTTCAGGAAGCTCTGCTTCAAAGACTGAGGGAATCTAAGGCCAGGAGAGGTTACCCTGTGATATTTCTGGAAGAGTATACTTGGTTTATATAGAGAATAGTTCTGATACTTAGTAAGTATAGTAAAACTAAGATGATGTGATTTATTCAGCTCTTCCTAAGTTCCCTATACTTTATGTAAATTACCTCTTAATGTAATACAATTCCTGTGAGAGAGTTGTATCATTGCCATTTATGAATAAGGAGAAAGCATTTAAACATTTTCTATCTCTGAAGCTTTTAAAAAAATACCCAGGCCTTCTAATAGCAACAGCAACAACAAAATCCTGCTGTATGTACAACAAAATGAACACACACACACACACACACACACACACACACACACACATGCACACACTGAACACATGTACACACAAACAAAATACAGTCTACCTCTACTCTTGCTCTTGGGTTTAACACTCAAGTTCCCATAATATGTGACTGTAGCACATATTACACGTTCCTACACCACCCGATCGGGGTCTTATGCTCTGAGCAGAATGATGACAGCAGAATTTGATTTGAGAGATACTGCTTTCATAGGCAGCAACTGAGGAATGTAGAAAACAATTAGATTGGGACAAAGAAAGGGAGAGTGCTAAGCCGGAAAGGAAAGCAATAGCAATGCACGCTGCCTAGTTTCCTCACAGCACAGCTGTAAGGCTGATAAACAAATTCTGATGAGAATGTGGAGAAAAAGAAACTCTTTTACCCTGTTTCTGGGAATGTAAGTGAGTATAATCACTACAGAAAACAGTATGAAGGTTCCTAAAAATATTAAAATTTCTTCTTGGATTCTGTTTAAGAAGTTTTCTGAGTTATTCATCAAAATTCACTAAAGCTCATTCCAGAAAACTTTAAAGACCTCATTTCAAAAATAAACAAACATGTACCTTCTCTTCAAAACAGTTCCTGAATACGCTCATGTTGCACACACATCTCCAACCAAAATTAGGCTTATCAAAGTAGCGAAGTACAAATTCAGGCAGGGAGGGCCTTGTGTATTCAGAAAAAGCTTGCAGTTAGTACTGTATGTGTCAAGATAATGTCTTCCCACAGAGAATGGGTAGAGCTGCAATAAGTTGCTGTAATGTAAATGGTGAACCTTTCTAAATTTCTTAAAGGATTTTGCCTTTCACGTTGCATGTACCACTTTGTATGATACCCCAAGACCCCATAAATAAAATCTTTAAAAAAATGTCCACTTGACATCTACACAAATGTCTTCCATCCAGAGCAAATGCAGGAACCTTTGTAGTATCTTCTAGAAAGATAGATAGGGGATAAATGGGGACTGATCCCAGCTAGAGGGATGACAATGCATGTCTGTTACATGAAAAGGTCTGGGATCAGAGTTCTGAAGCTATCAGGAAAGATCCTTAAACGGCAGTGTGAGAACTCTGTGATCCTGTAGGAAATCCCAAGAGCTATATTTGGGATGAATGAGTCAGTGGAAGCCCTTTTTTCGATGCTGCAGACCCTGACTTGTCAGGAAATCTGTCATGTGCAGGCAAATCACAAAATATCAGTCTATGACTAAAGCCTCAGTAGGCCTTTCCCTTAGTTCTTGTCACACAAGCCAAAAATAAGTGGGGAAACATGTCACAAACTGTGTGGAAAATTCTCTTAAGGAAGCATTTCCATGTTTAGCTTCAAATGGAGCCAAGTCTGTCTTAGGTCTGGACCCCAGATAAATTCCTGTAGGCCAGGGTTTTAGTTCCTCTGACCTGATCATTGGAGGATAAGTCATTGGCTGCGAGGGGTACTGCATTTGCTTACATTCTGTAGCCTATCAAAGTAGAGGGCAGAACAGACTATCTTTTGAATCTCAGATCCATTCATTTTTGGTGACATGACATCCAGAGCATGTAAGAACTTTGTCCTTGGGCTACAGTGTGGTCTCAGCCATCTTTCTCCATACCTAGTGTGCTTGGAAACTTTCTTCTTGTCCTCATCTAGAATCTTATACTTCTGACACGTCCTCCCATTATTACATGAATGTCCTTCTCAGAAGGTAGAGAAGCATGTGAAGAATACAACCAGCCAGAGAAGCCCAAAGACCATTCATTAGGGGCTGGGGATATAGCTCAGTGGAAGAAGCGCCTGCCTAGCAAGCGCAGGGTCCTGAGTTCGATCCCCAGTACTGCCAAAAAACAAACAAACAAACAAACAAACAAACAAAGACCATGCATTAGAAAGAGGTTATTGGGAGCATGTGCTAATGTATCAATAGCTTCAGGCCGTGGTCCACAGATGTCACTTGTGTTTCAAGTGCAAAAGGAGAAGGTGTCCGTCCACTAGTTCCTTGCCCTGGGACGGATGAACTCAGTGCTCAGTTCCTGTCTTTTGCTGGCTCACTCTTGCTTGCCGCATACCATCAAGCAACACCAAATTTTGCTCACCCAACTAACTCTTCAATCAGTAAGCAGTTCTGTTAACAACTGCCTTATTTTCCAATTTCTGTCAGTAAGTGTTGTACACTCATTAATTTGAATGTGTTTCTAATAGTTCCTTTATTTCAGTATAGAAGGAAAATGTAATATTTAAAATGGTTCCATACCAGTGGGTCTGGGAAATAAGCATATCCACCAAGAAGCACAGCAAGTATTAGATAATTGGATACTGAGTGAAGTTTTAGGCAGGTGTTACAATATGCTTTTGTGATTTTGCAGGAATGGTTTGAATTTTTGGGAAGGGGAAACAGTGCTGTTTCATTCTCATTTGAAATAGTGAAACAGAGGACGAGCTATATGAATTCACTTTCAGGCTTGCAGACATGCATTAGCTTCAGATGACAAGGAGTCCTTACATTCAACTTACAACCTCAGAATTTGTCATCAACACAAACCTGTTAACGAGTTCTGACATTTTGTAGTGACATATTCAACTCAGGTTATGTTACAAAATATGAATAGAAAATGGAAATACATCAAATATTTATTTATCTTATGAAATGTACTTTAATAATAGCTGCAGTTGGGGAGACAAAGAGGAGGAAGATGGAAAAAGGGATTGAGTTCTGATAATTATTCTCAAAGTAACTGATTTACGAGTACTAGTGGAGAATATCTCTCGTGGGATTTTCAACAGCTTGAATGTTCAATTTGATTTTAATATTAAATTATTCTAGATACACACACTGCATCCTCTGAGATGTCATTGAGTTTAAACCATTAATCATTTATACATTAAGAGTTTTTAATGTTTATTTTATTCTTTTCCGTATACATTCCTGGGCAGCTAGTGGAAAACACTTATGGGAAGATAGTGTTAGTAAATCTGTTCAATGCTTCTCATGTAACTAATAAGTGAGTATCTTATTTTGAATGGTTGTGATTTTGTTTTGCCAAGGTTTTTATTCTCTCCCTTTTCTTTTGGCTTTTTAAAAAACCTCGTGTGGCTTTAAGGGATGGCTTATTTGAAATAGATGTTAAGTCAAGAATACAGGCCCATCTCAATGAATATAAGCATCCTACATCATAGACATGAGCTAAGGATCATGGTAATAACAAGAATGAAAATAGGAAATGGAGATTTAGGGTTGGGAAGGAGATTTAAAAAAGGAAAAGCTGTATGTATTATGTACATGTACATGTATATACTCTGCAAAATGAAAGTAAACTTCAAGGACTGTCAACATGTACTAATAAAATTAAAAAAGGCTTTTCAAATTAATAACGAATGAATTTTTGTTGAGTGTGTAAAATCAGATTATATATATATATATATATATATATATATATGTATGTATATATTTGCTATTTTGCCTTAGCCTCAGTTTTCCCCCAGTCTACTGTACTGCCAGCAGCATGCAGTCAGAGAAGGAAGTTTGGTCTGGGCATTAAGCAAATATAAAAAGTTGAGGCAATATTTTGTGGCTAGGAAGCCTGGTTATGAGAAATCTAGTTTTAAGAGGTTAGATCATTGCTTGGAGAAGAATGAATGAAAGACTAAATTGATTACATTTAGGAAAACTGCCGAAGCGCAAGTCCTCATTCACAGGCTACCTCTTGGACAGCTTTCCTGATTACTAGCCTGGCTCAGAGTACCTGATGAATCTTTGTTTCCATTTGGAAACCAACACTTTATTCAGAGTCATGTGTGAGATAACTATCACAATGGTAAATTGTTGTTCTTATCTTCCCCTTTGTATTTTCAAATACTTTTATATTTACCATACCTTTTTGAGCCAGTTTGGTGAAGGGCAAAGAGCATAGACCTGTGATCCAGGTGAGTTGCTACAGCTGTTACCATGTCTCTCCCTGGAGAAGCCCATGAGATCATGTAAATGACAGGGGCCAATGAGATCCTGTAAATAACAGCCCATACAGTTCTTATCACACAAAGAACTTCCAAAGGTCCCCTGAAGTCTCTGAGCCTTGATGGCTTCCTTGATAAATTAAAGGAGCAAGTTAGTAACTGTTCAGTCTTTAAACTTCTCATAGAAATCTTCCATTATTTTTATAAATGTTGGTAGCTAACTGGTGTCAGGTACTGTTTTGCTGAAGAACTAGAGCCCAGAGGTAAAGTGAGCGGCCTGGCTGATAGGGGACACATGAGCAGTTGGACACTTCCCCACCTAGCTGTGCTTCCCTCCTATGTGTTAGAGGATGATGGGCCCTTTGTGAGCATTAAGGAACTCCCTGTGGTCCTGAGACAAAGTGGTCCAAGGACAGTCACTCACTGAATGCAAATAACTTGAGGTTGGAGAACAGTAAATCCAGCTTCTCCCAGAGGACCTCTCATCTCTAAGAGAAGCTTCTCTGGATGAAAGGGAGGTATGAACTGCTTGTGTCCGTGAAGCTGCACAGTCCATGCGCAAGGAGGGAGACCGGCTTCCTAGAGAAGGCGAGACTGGTACATCTTCCGGAAGCTGGAGCTATGGAGAACTTTAAACTTTATATTGTCTGTCAATTCTCTCTCCCTTTGAAGCTAATGGTTCTTGTTTTGAGCCATCCACTTTGAAAATTTCATGACAGCTAATGTGATCATTTAAAAAAAATTCACTTTGGGCTGTCAACTATTCTGCAAATAACTTCAGTAAATAAAAAAATCTCTTGAAAAATCATACATTGACCCTTTAAGTCACAGGTTCTGAAAATTTAGGATTATTAAGCAGAAGCCTGGGAACTTCATTCCCAGAAATCGGTTCATTGGACATCAAAGGGTTGGTCCTAGGCATCTGAATTTTTTACAAGCACCAAAGAGAATTCTGATTTAATGAGTTGGACTGAACTCTGATACTCTTGTCATAAGTTGTCCCTGCCTCAGACTGCCTTAGCGCTAGTGTTCATAGATACATTCTCAAGATTAGTATCATCTTTCTCAGTCTGAATCCAAAGAAAAAACTCAAGTTCCCTATCAAAACAATTAGCCAAATTGGAACAAAACACAAACAAAAAGCAGATTTTGTTCTGTTTGAATCTGTTTGGCTGGCTTCTGAGTCTGGCACCACTGCTCAGTATTCAATTTCCAAGTTACCAGGCGGCAAGATGCCTTGCTTCCCACAGGTATGGGCATTCATAAGCTGCTGGTACAGTAGGAGAACTGTCAAGAAAGAATGGGCTGGACTCAGTGTGACCATTCCTGGTGTGCTCCGAGGCTGAAGCATCAAAAGAATAGTTACAAATGGAGGTAGAGATTAGAGCCAAGAAAATGGCACTGAGGTGGGTGCTATTAACAGAGGGCAGATCAGGGGCTCAGCAGGGCTGCTATTCAGGAACATAATCGGGAGTTGGAGCTCAGCGGGGTGCAGACTGAACAGGTGAAGGTGTTGCTCTTATCAAATACCAGCCAACTTAAATGTATTATTCTTGACACAAGATAGTCTTTATGGACTCCAAAGATTAATACTTTATAGAATTGTGAGAAATAAAACATTCGTAGATGATAACATTTTCCATCTTGTTCCTGAGGCCCATTTTTTGACAATGAATTCACATAACAATAGTAACACATCCTTTCTATGTCATTTTCATTAGTAACATTCTTTATTAAAACACTGCCTAGATTAGGGATTGGAAAATGTGATAGTTCCAGGTAGTACATATTTTAGGCTTAGTGAGTTGCATACTATCTCTGTTATATATTCATCACTGTTTCAACAAGCTTTTAATAGTGTACAAATTATTCTTAGAACAAAATCAAGGCATGGACTGGATTTGATCCCTAGTCTGCAGTTTGCTGACCTTCCTAAGTGTTATCCCAATGATAATAGAAATATTATTTTTGTTTGCATTACAATTGACGTTCACTGGTAGGAAATATAGTTCAATGGGAAAAAAATCACAGTAATGTCAGCTTCCCAGTGATACAACAGCACTTCTCCTATGTACTTACAGGAGGATCTGAAGTCATTAGTATGAGAAATGGCATTTTCTAAACGTATCTCCCTGTGGCCATCTAATATTTCAGCCTGTAAATAGAGAGTTGAATTTCAGTTTGGTTTCACTTAACAAATATGTGCTGGTGTGATGATGATCTGACTTTCTTGGGTGCTAATTTTAAAACTTTACTTTATAAATATAAACACACTCTAAATTATCTTGATGACTCTTATTACCAGTTTTACACTGAGAGTTCTCAGTTCAGGGACACTTTGAACATAGGATACCCTGGGCTATAAGTAGTACTGCTGTAACAGCTGTACATAGTGAGACAGAATAGAGGTAAACTTCATAAAGGCCAAATGATGCTACAGTTTGGTAGAACTTCTAGTAAAGAAAAAAATTGGTTGGATATGAAATTGCCATGTTACACTTGATATAGCTACTGCCAAAGTAAAAAGCCCCTGAAATACATATTCTCATTAGAGTACAGGAAGTTTAACTTCAGCCAAAGAGTATTTTGGTTACATTCAATTAATGTTTAAATTTTGATGGTGGCCTATCTACTTGCAAGTTTGCACATAACCTCTCCTGTTATGAATGCTGTGTATACAAATTCAATTCACCTCTGTGTGTTATTAGGAGAATTAATAGTGGTCATTGTAAAAATGATGAAAGCCAGGAACAAAGTAGTTGCCCTTAAGATGGCTAGAGAGTTCTGTGCTCACTGTTTAGCATTCAGGGAACAATGCCCCTTCCTCTGGGCAGGTGTGAGCCAGTACAGGGCACAAGTTCTAAGAGTGACAGGCTGGATTTCAGCCCAGCTGAGCACTCTTGTTCAGGGTTTTGTTCCTTTCTTGAGAAAGTGAGAAGAGGTAAGACACACTGTGGAAGTGTAATCTTTGGGAAATAATAGCAAATTAAATCTGGACATCAAGGATTATTTCCTAACTGGCTTTGGTGACTATTATTTAAACAAAATCTGATGTAGCGAGCCTTTCACAGTAATCACAATAACTGAAACTCACTTTTGAAAAACATTAGAATAGAAGAAGTAGCGGTAGCACTGGGGGTGGGTGCTGATGCCCAAGACTAGTGCCCAGTGACAATAGAAAGTTGGGGACCTCAACTTCCTCTTTCCTGGGTGTGTTACTGGGTGTCATAGGCATGAGTCCACAGTGCCCCCTACTGCCTCATGACATGGGGCATTTATTTTGTGATTGTTAAGTGTTGGCTCCTTACCAGCCCTTTCCAAGTCAAAGGTGGCAGGAGCAGATGAAAATTAAAAGCCACACTCCTCATCCTTGTGGAGCTGATGCCCAAATGAGGAAGCACAGTACACTAACACTTAGTGATAAAGACACAGATGAATCTCTTTATTGCTAGTGTGGCCTTCTCACTGAGACAACATTTTGTCTCTAGGACCAGTGCTGGGCATTGTTTCTTTCTGCATTTAGGGGTGAAGTTCAACTTGCAAAGGGCTTTAAAGGACCATAAATTAAGTACAGATGTTTGAGAATAGAGGGAAAAGGACAAGAAATACTTAGTAGGAAAGAGAGTACATTAGACATAAGAATGAGCAAGTGGAATTCAAACAAAGCTAGAAGAGGAGTTGACAATACCTCCGCGCTGACAGAATGCAATTACTCTTGTGTCGTTTCCATACCTGAGGTCCAAAAGCCCCAGGAGCATGGAGGAGCACTGCCCTTTTTGCTGGGGTTTCTTATATTGAGCCAGACTTTCTGCTTGCTTGAAGCCTGATTACTATAATACTTGGCCTAATTCTTTTCATCTTGGGTCCACAGACTTAGGCATAGAACAGCTGGAGTGTATTTTTGTCCTCTAGTGATGGAGAGGTCTTTAGCTATTTTTAATTTGAAGTCTAAAAACACATGGCAAATTGCTCTCAATCAGTGTCCTGGAGATCTCAGTTAGGCAGTGTTCTATGTGGTTGTATTACAGAGAGATTTAAGGACAGTTTTCATACTTTCCCTGTAATTGTTGAGCTTAAATGCATCCCTAGAACAAGTGGCACAACATCCTTGGAGACAGTTTAACAGTGAAACATTAATGCATTCTGGGAATTAGCTTGGGGATTGTTATATAATGTGTGATTTGTAGCAATGAAAATGTTAAAGAGCCAATTATGGCATCATTATGAACACACCTTCAGCCTAGTTATACATCTCTTCCTTTGTGGTGTTAATATACATTTAAATGAGGGTCATAAATCATCAAGGGGTGTGTTGCATCTCTGCCTCAACAAGCAGGTAGGTACAGGGAGCAGAGACAGCTGGGCCATGGAGCAGGGAGGCCTGTGAACCAGTGAACCTGGCCATTTTCACCCAGATTCCATTTGGGTGACAACCATTCTCTGAGCTTCAAATTCTTTACTGTAAAATGAGTGTTATACTAGTGTGTGCGTACGGTGATGGGGATTGGTGGTTATACCATGTAAATCACATGCAGGAGTGCTAGGCATACTGGGAGTGCTTGATGATCTGTTCCTTGTTGTTGTTGGGCTTGTTACCCTCTTTGATTCCATGTACACAGAATTTAAAATGGAAATAATTTTTCCCAGGAGCATTTTTAATACTCATAAATCTGACCTCTTCCTGGAAGACTGAACAAAAGTATACCATTTTTAAGAATTAGTATATCTCAACCACGTACTTAAGCCATGTACTTAAACTGGCTACGGCATCTGCCACCCAGCACACATTTCAGGTATGGCCAGGTTTTCTTGTTCTGCCTCCAGAAAGATCTACATTCAGGAGCCCTCAAATTGAACTCCTTCATCTTTTCACCCAGGCCCCCATTCTGACTCCAAGTTCACTGATTCCAATGCTGAAAAATCTGAAATGAAGGAGCCTTTAAGAGGTTTCCTTTGTTATTCCAGGTGGAGTCTGGAAGGCCTCCTCGAATGTGGACAGAATGCAAGATATCAGTTGATGTAATCAGATTGGAGTGAGGACTGTTCTGGATTATCCCAGCCACGTGGTCATATCCACTCCTGTCGCTATTGGAGCTCACCATGCATCGCATCTACCTATGGACAGAGTTTTGTTCTCACCATGTGGTGGCCAGCTCTTCTATCTGTCCATGGACTGACCTTGGCATTGCTGGTTCTGAGTGCTGGAGAAGTTTCACTTTGTGACCTGCTCATGCTGGGCACCCCTTCTCCCTGAACATCAGAAGACTCAAATATCAGGACACCAGCAACATGAAGAGGGAGCAGCAAAGGAAATCAAGGAGGAACCAATCAAAATAGGGAGAAAAAACCCAGAAAAGTAGGGTAGGAAGAGCTCAAGTGACGAAGAAATTATTTTAGGAATGAGGGAGGGGCCAATGGAATCAAATGCCGCTAACAGATAGAGTGAAATGAAGACTAAAATTATTTCATGAGGTTAGTAATATTGATTTCATTACTTTAAAGCATTAGTTTCATTCTTTCTTTAATTCTTATGAAATCTCTGTTGAAGTAGTTATTCTGGGTTTTTTGGTTTGTTTTTTGGAAAGGATATTTACCTCCTTCCCTTGCTGCTACCCTTCCACATTTTCTTTTCCTTCCTTCCTTTTCTTCTCTTCCTTCCTTTTTCAAATAAGAGAGTAAGATTTAAGACACATAACTTGTCCAGGTTTATTCAGCTGGAAAGTGGCAGACTTCAGGCCTGAACCCTTGTTTGCTGACCCAACTTCCCCTGAGATCTGTTATCAGATACTGACATTTTGGTTTGCCTGTCACAGATTTCCTTTTAATAGGAAAATATATTTTAAGATTCAGTATACATTGTAAGCTTAGATTTTATTCCTCCAGTGGATTTTATGTGTCAGGAATCTGGTGGGCAATAATTCTATGAAATTCCTATCCTATCTGAGAATAAAGCAAAACCTGAGTGCATGCATCACTTAAAGCATGCAGTCCTCTTATGCATCACTGAATATTTTGTGGGAAGTAGAATGGGAAGGGGTAACTGTTGTAGGAAGATTTGTGGGAATTCTTTCCCTCATGGCAGTTAGCTTGGCTCCCATGAAGAGATTTCTGAGAAGGTGATGTGTACTGGCCATGGTCACTCAGGAGTTGATGCAATGCCACAGGCTGCTGATAATTCTGGAACAAATGAACTCAAAGATTTTTTGAAAAGAAAAGAGCTGCGTATAGAGTCTGGCTTAGTTGTTTCTGTTTTCTGCAAACAAGCACTTGTTTGGAAACGATGTTAAGGAAACCTCACTTCTGTCTACTGCCTCCTTAGTTTAGAGATTATCCTAAGTATCTTTAAAGAGTAGCACACATAGAGAAATCTGTGTGTAGTATTAAAATACTGGGATTCAGGCATTAATGTCTAGGGTTTCTCTTTTGCAACTCTAATATTAATCTCTTAAGAACAAAACATGCCAATAAGAATATCCCAGGAACAGATGGTTTCATTGCTGAATGCTGCCATTTAAGAAGAACTAATACCAGTTTATCTCAAAGTCTTCCAAACTCATTTTATGAGGGCAGAATTACCAAAACACCAAAATCAGGCAAAAACATAACAATTAAAGAAAGCTATAGGTCAGTATCCCTGATGGAAATAGACGTAAAAGTCTTCAGCAAAGCACTAGCAAATCAAATTCAATAGCGCATTAAAAATCTCATTTAACTTCATCAAGTGGGATTATCCCTGAGATATGAGGATATATTAAATATACACAAATCAATAAACACTATATGGCACATAAATGGAATGACAGACAACAACAATTTAACCACCTCTACAAATGCAGACAAAGAGTTGGATAAAATTCAGCCTTCTTTCATGATAAAAAGTGTCAACAAATAAGAGTATAAGAAATATACCTCAACAAAATAAAGGCCACATAGGACAAGCCCATGGCTAATTTCTGAGTAAAGGGTGAAAAATGGAAAGCTTTTCCTCCAGAACTAGGCAAAATCAAGTATGTCCATTCTTGTCACTTCCGTTAAAAATAGAGCTGGGAGTCCCAGCCAGGGCAATGTAGCAAGAGAAGGAAGCAAAAGCCATCCAGGGCCTGAGGATGTGGCTCAGTGGTAAGACACTTGCCTACCATGTGTGAGGCCATGGGTTTGGTCCTCAACACCACACATGTAAACAGACCCATAGACACAAATCCAAACAGAAAGGGAGAAGTTCACTGTTTTTGTCTGGCAATGATACGACCTTATATATAGAAAACCTTAAAGGCTACACCAAAAATTGTTGAAGTAGTGAGCTAAATAAAGTTGGAAGATACAAAACAAGTTCAAGAAAGTCCTTCATGTTGCTATCTACTAATAATGATCAGTCCAAAAAAAATAATTGTAGAATAGAATCCTATTTATAACACACAGAAAATAACTATTTAGAAATAAATTTAGCCAAAGAGGTGAAAGACTTATACATCCAAAATTATAAAATATTTACAAAAGAAATTAAAGAAGATATAAATAAATGGAAAAATAATTCTCTGATTATTAATTTGAAGAATTAATACTGCTAAATTATCCCTATCACCCAAAGCTATGTACATATTCAATGCAATCCCTATCAGAATTCCAATGACACTCTTCACAGAAATATAAAAATAGTCTTAAAATTTATGTGAAACTATAAAAAATCCCCATTAGTTAAAGAAATCTTGAGAAAAGACAAAGACATATTGCCTCATTTCAAAATGTATTACAAATTTCTAGTAATGAAAACAGAAAAAATACCGGGTGTGTTGGAAGGCTCCTGTATTCCCAGCACTGTTGGAGACTAAGGCAGAGAAACTATTGAAGTTGAGGCCAGTCTGGGCAACTTAGTGAGGCTCTGACTCACAATTAGAGGAAAAAAAGGTTGAGGGTGTAGCTCAGTATGGAGGCCTTGTGTTCAGTTCCCAGTGCTGCAAACAGAACAGGACACGGTAAAACAAGGCAAGACGACACAACACAACACAACACAACACAACACAACACAACACCCCAGCACAATGGAGACAGGCACATACACTCAAGGAAGAGAATAAAGAGCTCAGAAATAGATACACACATTTATGATGAATTAAGTTTTGTTTAACAAAGATGCCAAGAACACACAATGGGCAAAGGACAGACTCTTTAATAAATGATATTTGGAAAACTTGATACTACATAAAAGAGAATGAAATTAGATCCTTATTTCCTTATCTCATATCACATGCTAAAATTATCTCACAATGGATAAAGACAGCAGACTTCAAAAACTAGAAAATATATCTAGAACATATAAAGAATTGAAAAAAATCCAAATTTAAAGACCAGTTAAAAAAATGGTCATCTGAGATGAATACACACTTTTCACATGAAGAAATATGAATGACAAATAAATATATGAAAAAATGTTAGCACCACTTGTCTTTCAAGAGATGCAAATTAAAATAGCTCTGAGAATCCATCTCACTACATAAAGAATGGCTATAATTAGGAATCAACCACTAACAAATGCTGGAGGAGCTGTGGGGAAACAGGAACCCTTCTCCACTGCTAGTGGGACTGTAGACTGGTGCAACCACTGTGGAAATCAGTGTGGAGATTCCTCAAAAACCTAGGACTAGAGGTCTTATTCTATCCAGCTATTCCCCTTCTAAGGGGTATCTTCCTGAAAATTAAAAAAAAAAAAACTAGAGAAATATATGCACACTCTTGTTTATAGCAGCACAGTTTTTAAGAGTTAAGCCTTGGAAATAATCCAAATGCCCATCAACCAAGGACTAGATAAAGAAGATGAGATTTTTTTATGTAGTGGAGTACAACTCAGTCATAGGTAAGGATAAACTTGAGACATTTCTAAATGGATGCACCTTGAGACCATACTGTTAAGTGAAGTAAATTGGACACACATGTGTACATATCACTTTGTCTCACTGGTTTGAAAAACTGAAAGAATAAACAGGGACCAAAATGTATAATAGATATTGTGAAATAGGAAGAAATTATTCAAAAGGAAAGAGGAACTAGTGAGGGAGAAGAGGGAAATGAAGGAAGAGAAAAAGAAACAAGATAAAAGAAGGATAAAATGGAAACAAACCTTTGTAAATAAGGAAAGGAAGAAGGGTTGAAGACAGGGGAGGGGACTGGGAAAGGAGGAATAAAGATAGGTCATATGCAGGAACATATTCCCTATGATGAATGTGATCAGTATGTATATCTAAATTATACTAATAAACTTAATAAAAATGAAAAATAAAAACACAAACAAACATAGAGAGAAAAAACTAGGAAACAATTATAGGAAGAGTGCTTTATGACACTGTTCCAGATGATGATGTATTTTTATATATAATTTTAACGCATAGGCAAAAAAGTGCAAACAAACAGAATTATGACAACCTAAAATGTTTCTGCACAGCCAAGAAAACAATAAGGAGAATAAAGAAGCAGAAAACATTTGTCTGATGAGGGTTAATATACAAACTATAGAGGAAACTCAACTCAATAACAAGAAAACAGCTCACTTGGAAATTAGCCACAGATTTGAGTCTACATTTCTCAGAAGAGACAAACACATAGTCAATGGGTATAGGAAAAAATTTTCAGTATCACTAATCATCATGGAAATGCAAGTTAAATCCACAATGGGCGATTGCCTCACATCTGTTATAATGGCTGCTATCAAAAAGATAAAAGATTTAAAGTACTGATGAGGATGTGGAGGAAAAGGAACCTGTGTTAATTGTTGATGATAATATAAACTGGTATATTCATTGTGGAAGAGAGTGTGGAAGTGCATCCAAAACTTAGAAATAGAGCTATGTAGTATATATCCCCAAAGAAATGAAATCAGTGTGTTGAGACATCTGGATTCCCATGTTCATTGAATTCACTGAATCACTACTTACAAGAGCCAAGATATGGCATCAGCCTAAGTGTCCACCAAGACAGTAATGGATAAAGAAAATACACACACACATGCACACACACACACACACACACACACACACACACACACACACACACTGGTCTTATAAAAAAAGAAGGAAACCTTGTCATCTGTGACATGAATAAACCTGGAGGGCATTATGTTAAGTGAAGTATGCCAGGTACCGAAGATGAGCACTACATGGCCTTAGTCACATGTGGAATCCAAAAGAAGCTGAACTCATAAGAAGCAAAGAGGAGAATGGTGGTTGCAGGTTTGTTCCTCCTGCAACTTTGTTGGGATGATAAGTTCAAGATATCTACGTACAATTTAAATTTTCAATTAAGTGAATAAATAACTAAATATTTTGAATGATAAAAGTGCCTACAGATTTAGAGCTATGTAGATAGGACTTCTCTCATGAGAAAGTAGTGCACATTTTGCCTGGTCATGGGTCCATAGGTTAGGTAGGCTGAGAAATGCCATAGATAATAATTCCTTGAAGATAAGAGAACAAGGTGGTGATTAATTTGACTGAGAAATTGTTCTCCAACACAGAAATCCCTAATTATTTATTTTCTCACTGAACAAAGATGGACAGTAATGTTAGACATATGCTGGTGAAAACTGTTGGGGGAAGCAACCTGCGGGTCACCGGGACATGTACAAACACAGCTTGCTTTCTCACACATATCAAGTTCACAGTTACCCACCAAATAATTTCAGATGTCTTTTTTTCTGTACTTCTTTTGCTTTCCTAAAAGTCACAAATGACATCATGAACTTCATCAGAATCTTCAAATAAGTCACTAAAAATTTGGCATCACTGACATCAAGTAACTTTTAGGATATTCAAGATGGAAAAGAACCTCTTAAAAATTTAACTTGCCTTTTGAGACATAAAATAATGGGTGGAATTCTAGAATTGCAAAATGCTAATGCACAGAGTTTATTAAAAGCCCACAGTTAATTAAAGCAACCTGAGTCATAAGTCATTTCTAAGTCGAAATGGCTGATTTGAATAACTTAAATGTAGAGACTTAGGCTCAGTTAAAGTGCTCAGTCCATTTCCCAGTCCATTCAGAGCCCTGTAAAGGTCCAAGACAACTGCAAAAATGCTGAAAGGGGCCCATAACATTGAACTTAAGGCCTCCATGACTGTATCTCCTGTTTGTGAATGTGGTTGCAAAACAGAGCTCAGATCTCAAGGAAGCAAAACTCACCTGATAAAAAACCACAAGTCCCTTCTTGAATGGCAGTCATCCAAGTGGGTTCTGCAGAACTGAGAAAGCTCTAGGGTACAAGGTACTCTATAAGGATGGATGTTGGGCAGCTTATTGATAGTGATTGATATATTGGTCCAGGGTGTCTGGGCAGAGAATACAGCAGTACCTCAGTTCATGAACTTAATTCTTTCCATGAGTCTGGTCACAAATCGAATTGAATGAGAACAGAATCAAATTCAATGGTTCATCCTATTGACTTTACGGAGAAGTTTGATTAAGTTCTCATTCAATTTGATTTGTGACCAGAATCATGGAAAGAATTAAGTTTGTGAAGCAAGGGATCACTTTACAGTCCTCAGTTCAAGTGGAACCAGGAATCCATTCATGATTCTGCCATCACTGTGGCTCACTAAACATCTCAGTGGCTCTGCTTTCTTTTGGGTAAAATGTAGAGCAAGATTGTTGCTGCCTCTCCCAGGATTAATGAGGTGGTATTCACAAAGACCATTGTATTCTTAGGAAGGAATGCTCTGTGGCAAGACATTATAGGGCAATAACATTAAGCGTGTTTTAAACATGTGCTTGCTGTTATCCAATGGGAGCTACGATGAACACTCTTGTATTTCAAACACAAACCAGTGCATATGGAACTATTTAAGGGTAACAGATGTCAGACTGAATAAATGAGATAGTTGATTATTACACAGAAGGTAGTTCATGCTTAAAAAATGCTTTATGCCTGCTATTTCATCCTCAGTACACTGAAGACATACTTGAGGAATTCCATTTAGATAATCACTGGTCATTGAGGGCGGAAATTAGAAAAGGAGAAAAAGATTGGATCTTGGAGTCTGTTTCCCAGGAGACAGGGAAGAAGCAATTCCAGCAACAATGCTCAGATGTGCCTGCTGTGACTTAAGTCAGCTTCACAAACTTGCCTTTGCAACTGTGGCTGTGATAAATACCAGGCTGGGCGAGCCTATGGCTTTCTATATATCAACTCTCTCTTCATAGGTGCTTGGACTCTTTTGTACCAGGTATGCACTGGAAACCTCCAGGATGCGTGAGTAAATGGCAAGCCTCTCCACGCAGAGGGCATCTGAGAATGCCCTGGTCTGCTTCTTATGTTATTTAGGCACAGCAATGTCCCTATTCATCAGGGAGATAATAAGCCAGCTGCTTCCTAAAGAACATCTCTTCCTGTACTTGGGAATTCTGGGATCTCTTTCTTGATTCACTTTTATTCCCTTAACTAAAATCCTCTAGTGGATTCCCATGGCAGTAGCACAAAAATCCTGTCTTGTTGGCATAGCTGGCTTCCCATTTCCTCTTGCCAGGACTCTCCTTGTCTCACCATGCTGTAGAGTCCTTTCAGCCCATTCCCACCCCAGCCTCTGTGGGCTCTTGTTGGTTCATGTTCTCTGCCCCAGACCTGCACATGAAAGAGGCCTTCCTTTGAGCACTGATCCAAGGACTCACTTCCCCTTTCATTCTAACATCTCACTGTATCATTTTATCACAACTGCAATTATCTTGCTCAGTGTTCTCTTGATCAGTGTTCTCTTGGTCATTGTAGTAAGCAGAGCTTGACTGTCTTCATCACGCCTGGAGCACTTGTGTCTGAAGAGCACCTGGAGCACAGTAGATTCTTACTAAACAAGACCTTAGTGGATGGGTTAATGGGAAAGGTTCGTGATTTGAAGTTACACATTCTTTATGGGATTGTTGTTACTAGGAGTTGCAGCTAATTTCACATGTTGCTGTCTGCTCTGGGGAAATCGTTTGTCTCATTTGTATTTAGGGTAGTATGGGCTTGTTCTATTCATTCTGGCTTAGCTTTAAGGGCAAGAGAGTGTGGGATCTAGTAAGACAGCTCTTTGGGAGACAAATAGGAATAATTCTCATTCATTTCTTTTTAGTGTATCGGATATATAGAAGGGCACAAAGGACAGAGGTCAATCTTAATTATTCTCAAATTTACAACAAATGATTTAGAGAAAATCAAACTTTTTAACCTTGTTTCCTCACACATTGCCTGCCCAGTTGATGTCTGAGTGGTGTTAGGATTAAACTGGATAGTGTGATGGAAAAGCCTCTGGCTTATTTATTTGTTTATATGAGCATGTGTTTGTAGAGCATAGTGATTACACCCCTGTGCGGAGTTGGTACGTGTAGGTAACACGTCTCATTTCCTCTTGTCACCCCTTATCCCCTTCCTCTTATTTCCCTCCCTCCATCTCTTGATCCCCTCCCCATTTGAGAAAAATCTAGCTCCCTACTTCCTATTATGTATCTTTTATTTTGCTCTTTGTTTATACTTTAGGCTCCTCTGGATCCTTTTAAGTACTATTTGGTTGCAAGACAGAGCATTTTACACAAGAGCATGTGGAGTGAGGTATCTGTTGATACCTCTCTATGCAATCACTTTTATTTCCTTCTGTATCTGTAGCCCGCAGATGAGTAGTTATCCAGCACACAATCAGATGAAGGGACAGATATGGTTATTATTTCTACTTTTCTTTAACCAAATTGCAGCTTCTCCTTATACCATCATCTCATTCCCTTTGCATTTATTTTTCACTCTCTCTGTGGTAAACTACTGAACCTCAGGAAGAACAATTTCATAGAAAGAGCTTTTGTTTAGGTTAATTTCAGTGTTACTTTTGTCACCTGTGGCTTTTGCCACCACAGTACATATGAACATAGCTTTCCATCATCCCACTCCCTGTGAGGGAAAAGGACGTCAGTGAAGGGCAAAGATCACCCTGGCCATGGCCTGTCTCCCTTTTGGGTGTTGACTCAGAAACACTTGCCTTTAGTTATTCACAACCCCAACCCACTCTCATCTGGGTGTTGTGATCATCCATGAACTTGAAGTCAAGACCTTTGTGAATCATGCCCTACTTTATTGGGCAATACCTTTATTTTGGGATTTGGGTTATTTGTAGATTGTCCTTTTTTGGTATAAATGAGCAACACCACTTATTTCCATTTTGCCATAAAAAGGTACTGGTTATTTAGCCAGAAAGCAAATATTTTCACCTTGAATTGCTTTCTGGACATTTTTTCAACAGTGTTTGATTTGAAGCTGTGAAACACATTATACCCTTTCTCTCCTGCTATGATCCTCCCTCCAACATTTCCTGTTTGATGGATCAAAACCAATGCTTCAGAAAATAAACCCAGTTCTTTGATTGTTTCTTTATTATATGAAAGCATCAGAGTGGCTGAAATTAGTGCTGGTTTGGTCCCAAAATGCTGCCATCAAGGAAAGTCTACCAGCCAACCAGGTGTTCCAGGATATCTTGCCCTAAGGCCAGCCTGCCCAGGACTGGCACCAAAATATGTCTGGGCTTTGGTATTTTCTGCGTAGCTTAAAATACTATCTTTGGGCATATTTGTTAGGATGCACAAGAAATATTGTACAATAGTCTGCATAGTGAAGGAGTCGTGTGCATCTTAGACACGTTCTCCAGTCATAGAATATCCCTGTTATAAGCTTTTGGATCCTTTTAAATTTTCTATTTTCCATCTGAATATTAGTCCCCACTTTCCATTTATTTTACTACATTTTTTACAGCTTGTCTCTTTACTCATTGAAAACCCTAGCTCCAAATCTATGCCCTTTACACAAGACCAAACCCACCAGCCTTCCCACATGTGCAGATTTCCCCACCACCAAAACCAAAATAATTTTTAAAAACTCTTAAATTTAACAGCTTGATTTCATTTCCAGATGTAATTTACTATCAGTAGTTTGGCTATCCATCATTTTAGTCATTTTCACTTCTGCCTGGTAAAACTCAAAGTGCACAATTCCTGATTGACTCACAGTCTAGGCATTTAGTGGGAGATTTGTATCTTTCCTTTTCATTTTGGTGACATTGCTTAGAAGTATTCTGGCATTCTTGTCATAGTTGACAATAGGCAGCCTTCAAAATACTTTTTCTTACTTTTTAACAACAGCAAGTGATGGCAGTTCAATAAAAAATGAAATAAAATAATAACTCTAAGAAAGAATTGGCATGAATGACCAGCAATGAGTTGCAAGTTGGCAGAAGTAATATAGATATTAATATATCAAATTCATCAAAAGTGAATTATGTTTTCTTTTCATTTTCCATAGTATCCTGCACATAGAAGAGGAAGGATGCTTTGTAGAAGTGATGGAAACATGTTGCCCTATTACCATAGAGAGGTGACTAAAGCTTTCAAACATTTTGACTGGTAGGAAGAAAACTAAACACAAGGCAATTCTATTTTATGAGTTTAAAAAATGTGGTCCAAACTTTATGGAAGACCCAATGAGACTAAGCCTGCTTTACTTTTCCTAAATGCATAATTTTCATTAGCAAGTGAAAGATTCTGAGAAGTCCTATGTAAAGGAACTCTGTTTAATGTGCTATTTCCCACATTTATTAGACCATGAGGTTCTGTTTTCATAGAATGTGACTTAACATCTCATAGAGACCATCTTCCAAACCCACTTAAAGTCGGGTTCTGACTTCTACAAACAGAGGGTGGGCAAGGTAGGAAATGTATCAGGAATCCAGGGATGAAAGCATGAATGTGTTCTTGAAGGGTGAGGCTCTGCTACAGAGAGAGCAGACTAAGGGAGAGGAAAAGAGGTGAGATGTCCCACATGACCTTAGCAGGTATGCAAAGAGGTTTCTACAGGGAAGTCAGGTTCTTTTGAATGAGTCGCATGCTTGAATCATATAGTTGTTTGTCCTGTTTTGAAGATAGATGACTAGATTTCTTTTTCCCAAAATATATGGAGAAAAAACAACTTCCTGACTCATTAATACAGTAATCATTCAACGTATCCCAGTGGATATTCATCATCATGGTGTTTTAAACAGGTTCAAATTATTTGTCATTGTTTTCCATTTGAGTTGCATCAATTAGATTTCCTGCAAATTGCGTGTATACACAGATACACACACAGCCTTCATACACACTTACCTGTTTCTCATTCTGTGGTGACATGTAATGAAAAGTTACTGTGAACTTGGGGGTATGAGACAGCTGCTCTGCAGATGTTCCAGAATTGGGTTAAATGTCCACATCAACGTTGGATTATAGAAAGCTTAAGTTCTCACCCCAACCCTGAGCGTTTTAACTCCTCGTTCCCCTTCGATTTACTTTCAAACCGAATGCTTAAAGGACAATGTGGGAAACACATGTAAAATTCCCACTGTTTTCTTTCTTTATTTTTTTAAAAGCACAAAAACAAAGGAGACAGCCAATGGAGCAATACTAAGGCCAACCAGTGGTTTGCATTGAAACTTACCAGGGGCACCAGGGAGATATGCCAGTACGTGGATCATGTTTAGAAGAGTCAGATCAAAGAGAGAAATATGGACTGCCAGACCCTGGCACTAGCTAGGTTTGAGTGTTCAAAGGGCAGTGTCTAAAGCAATTTTCTTTTCTCATCCATGTTGCATTTTGTGTCACTGTTCTCTTCCAGAAAGTCCTCCAAGCTGAAAGGCATATGTTCTGTGTGAACAAAGATGTAAACTCTCATCACATTTTTAAAAATGGAATTGCCAAGTAGCTTTGGATTTAGATTTTATTTGGGGAGTTACAGATTTCTGGAAAGGTTTAAATCTCTGGTAGTGAAATATTTCCTGCCCTTCACCTATTTCTGTGGGTTCTCTCTAATTTTATATCACTTGTCATTATTTTTCCCTGAATTTTCCAGAGACCACTACCAAAGGAATACAGTAGTTGTCTGTAATTCTATACATCTTAGTGCAGTGAAGGAAAGGTCAGAAAGGACTCTCGATGAGACACAGTATGTGGAATGCAGTGATGCACAAATGGCCTAGACTTTGGAGCTGCTATGATGTCACAGTGGTCAGGACAATTGAGGGATGTGTGGCAAACCTGCGACCTTTAGATATTTTGGATGAAGGCATGGGGTGCTCTTAGCAGCAACACTTTATGGAGCATGGAATTAACACTTATACTCAAAATGTAAGACTTAGAAAAGCAACTAATTGTGATAAGGCAGAAAAAAACCTGGATCTTGATCATATATATAAATTTTTCCCCTCATGATAGAGCTTCAAACCTCTGAAAGAATAGAAGCACTTTTTTCGGCCTTCCACTGTCATATCTTCATTGCATTTTGCTCTTAAAGACTCTGGAAGGATCTTCCAAGTCTTGTAAAAAGGATAGATGGTATACACACTTCTCACTTTGATTCTCATAATAGCTTTGCCCAGACCTTCCAAAGGTCAACACCTTGACAAAGTATGGCAAATGGTTTAGTGATTGTTTTTTGATAGCCTTAAATGCTAGAGGCCTCCATGTTTGGTTCTGGTTGTGTGTTTAGTGTTTAATTTGAAGCCAATGCAGTGATACTTTCTCGCTTTGTCTTCTAGAAGAAGATTTAGTATTAGACAAGCATGCTGCAGAACTAGAGTGACTTTCAAGAAGGGGACAAATACTCAAGATTCTATTTCTACTTAACAGCCAGGGCAAGACTCTGGCCTCACATAAATCAGTTGTAATAAGCTCACTTCTGGATATGTAGATGGGTCTAAATCTCATTTGCTTTTAATTCCACAATTCTATCCTTTCTATTACCACCCTGACTGCAGTTTGCAAAATAGGCCCATCTAAATTCAAACATTTTTTTCCTCTGTGAAGAAAACACAAAACCATTTGTTTGATTCTTTGGGTTGTCAATTCATCAGTAAGCCTCACTGTGTGCTTTGGAACAGTTCAACAAATAGTATTGCCACAGAATTGGATGAGATGATTCTTTTGTGGTGACCCAAGTCAGTACATATGCGGAATGGTTTCGCTTGTCATCTACATTTTACATACGATCATGTGACAACCGGATGTACAGGTCCCCTGACCTGCTCATCAGCCCCAGATGGAGCCCACTGGAGATAAAAACCATGGAACAAAAATCGAACAAAGCAAACAGCTTGTTTTCTCTTGTGTTCACATCTTTGGATTTAAGCCATTGCAATATTTCTTTTCAGTTTTAGTCTTCCTAAAATCTTTTCATTTTCAAATTTTTCAAAATTCACACTGCGGCAGCAGAGCGCATTTGTTCTTTGTAAGGGTTTAAAGCAAAGTACTTTCTCCTCACTTTGTTTAAACTCCTCAAGTTATTACCATTTTCACTAGAGTTCATTTAAATTTATGCTCAACAGTTTGGAAGAAAATTAATTAACCATTTTTGTTAAAGGGCATGTCCTGATACAAATGAGTCTATTTTGACTATATGAAACAAGTTATGAAGGGGAAGGAAGGTTGGGACTCTCTAAATACTGAATATTTGGAGATGTATGAGTAGATCTTGTTAAATAATTTGGTTGAAATATCTACTTTTCTGTTAGGTGTTAGTATGCTACAGATGAATGAACAAACATAAGAATTAGAAGGAAATCCAATGGATAATAATGACAGATCTTTTCAATGACTAAAGAACATGACATTTTGAATTTTTGCTACACTCAGTTCTTTGTGTTTGTGTGTCTTTTTCTTCAGCATGTTCAACATTACTATCGGATAGTCTATTCATCACTGCTCTCCGTGGTATGTGATTCTTCAGAAATGCACTCTTATTTTGTGACAGTGCTGACTTCTACTGGCTGTGGCTCACATTGTGAGAGTGAATCCAGCATGCTGTCTTTGGTTTGCATTGTCATGTATTCTAATGCGTCAAAGGAGAGGAGATAACAGGAAACCAGAGCAAGTGGAGATTAGTAGGAAGTTAGTGCCCTCACCACCTCTCTGGAGACTCACACTGGTAATTTCACATGCAGGAATTTCAAGTGATGCTTCATTTGTCAGTGTGGAAAACTTCAGCATGAACATCTCAGCAATTTCAGAGCAACCACATATTTGTTACTTGCTCTGTACTTAGGCAGTCCTAGAAGAGAACAATAGGGAAGCATATTGATTTTGTGGAGAAAAAAATCATCTTTACATCAGCACTTTAGGAATCAGCCTGTAGTTTTCCCCCTGTGAGTTCAGGGAGCTCAGCAAATATATGTATATTTAAGGACTTAGTGAGTTAAAGACCGACTTGGGCTCATTCTTGCTGAAGAATCAGCCCTAGTCCTGAGAGAACTTAGAATAGCGGCATAAATCTCCCTCCTCCTCAGTTTACTTTAGGTTTTGGTAAAAAGTATTCTTGTCCTGTGATCTATGTCACATCTTCCCAGTGCCTTCAAATGTCAGATGAAAAACCCATCCCGTGAGCTAGGGCTGTAGCTCAGGGGTAGAGTGCTTTCTTCTTGGTAGGCAGTAGGCTCTGGCTTTGATCCCTAGCATAAGGGACGAAGAAGAGACAGGGAAGGGAGAATAAAGGAGAGGACAAGTGAGTAGAAGAGAGGAGAGGAGGGCGAGGCAAGGCAAGGAGGAAGGAAGGAAGGAAGGAAGGAAGGAAGGAAGGAAGGAAGGAAGGAAGGAAGGCTACCCTATAACCCCAAACTATTGGAGGAAGTTGGAGATACCTGGGCCTAATGAACTGAAATTGCACTGTGTTATAACCAGTGACTTTTCAGAGTAACATTATTGAAATGGATAGGACATGTGTGTGAGTTCTCTATCCACTCCAAAGCCATTTGTATTCTTTTCTTGTTCCTACATATCTCCATGGCATTGACGTCATTATCCCTATTTTTCAGATGAGAAACTGAGGTATGGGAAATTAAAATGTTCTACCCCAGGTCTCATGGCTGGCAATGATCTCCAAGATCTCAAAGGTTCTTCTAAGTGGATGAGCAGTCGGGAGCTGGGAGTCTGCTTTGCCAGCCCACAGGCCTTTCTAAGCTCATCTGTGTATCTAGTGCCACTGCTGACAACTAGCTGTAGAAATACTTTAGGGTTGGATCTGTAATAGAGTAAAAGCACAGAAAAGGAAAATGGATTAAATGTTCATGTCATTCCAAGAGAGTTATATGCGTCTAGTTATAGAAAATGCCCTGGAGCAGCCAAAGTTTAGTTTTTATTTCTCATCTCCTTGGGGGAAGATAAACTTGAGATTTTTAAAAATATTGTTGACTTTGTTAAATTCTAAACCTCCTTCTGCTCATACCAGCAACTTTCCAATGGCTAAATATGAGCAATTTAGGCACAGGTTCATAGGACCAAGTGAATCTACTAATATACAGTTATCCATTTTACCAGCTGTTAAAAGTACAGATTTCCAGGAACTAAATTAAAATCAAAGATTGCCAGGAGCTCTTTCCAACCAACTGTGTCTTAGTGCTTGAGCTCAAGGAGGATGTGGTTAAAGAACTGTAAGAATATTATTTATCTTTGCAAAGAATGCTTCTTTGGAGACATAGATAAAATACTTCATTCTTTTTAAATTATCTTGCATTTTGTCTTCCTTATTTTAATAGCATTTTTCAATTAAAGAATGGAGTTGGTGGTTTAAATATACATAAAATATTTACTTTTATAAATACATGAAAACAAAATAATGAGAACAAAAATTACTTGTATATGAATATATTATCTAGTTAGTTGAAAATGTGTGTGAACATGTGGCATGTGTGTAGTTTTAAAAAATCAAGTACAAATTATTTACAGATACAGTTTTATTCACTCAGCCATACATTATGAACAGTTTTACCATGTCAGTATCACGCTATGGGATCATTTAAATGGCTTTATGATATTTACTTAATTTTTATAATTATTTTACCTTCTGGCAATATAATATTGTGATTACTATCAACCTATTATAAATCTTAAATTGTGCCTGATTATTTATCGTGGAGGAGTTTGTGATTAAGAGTTTATAAGGCTTGGCAGAGAGTGAGACCAGCTCGGCGGAGGTATGGGAGCAGCTCTTCCCAAGGAACACCATGCTCTGCCTGGCCAAACTCTCCAGTTAAAGAGCCCGGTCCTGGGCACCATTACAGCACCTGCGCCTGCAAGACTTTCCCTCAGAGAGCGATATGAGCTCCGCAGAGCTATGGAGGCAGCTTTTCCCAAGGTACGCTATGCTCTGCCCAGCCAAACTCTCCAGTTAAAGAGCCTGGCCCTGAGTGCCATTAGAGAGCTTGCGCACGCGAGACTTTTCCGCAGAAAGTGAGACCAACTTGGTGGAGGTATGGGAGCAGCTTCTCCAGAGGTACACTGTGCTCTGCTCGGCCAAACTCGCCAGTTAAAGAGCCCAGCCCTGAGTGACATTAGAGTGCACTCGCCTGCGAGACTTTCCCGACACAGCTATGGGAGCAGTTCTTCCCGTGAGACTCTAGCCTGGTGAATAAATTCCGCCAGAGTGGCAGTGCCCATGAGACTTTCCCGAAGTTTTCCACAGAGAGGGAGCCCAGCTTTACTGCGACAGTAGAGCAGGTTTTGCAGCAGACCTTTGACAGGTAAGGCCCACCCCAGTGCTCTGCCCAGCCAGACAACTTTCCACCACCATCACAGGTAGGCTCTGAGCCTGGCACCCCAGCAATCAACTGGCATTCCTGGGCCCAGTGATTCACAGTCAGCTAACATCTGGGGATAAGTTTGATATCCAGGTAAACTAGGGTTCCTAGAGTCATCTGTGAGCTCTCTGGATAGTGTGTAGCTCAACACTTTTCATCTGACTTCCAAAATGACAAAACAGAGGAGAAAAACGCATCTGCAGAACGCAACCCCACCCAGAACAAGTCCAGGAAACAATGATATAGGAAAACTAGGAAGCCACATACCTGCAATTTCTGAAACGATCACATCTGAAATAAAGAAACAGCTCCATCAGGCCATAGAAGAGATTAAAACAGAAATAATCTCTCAGGCAAAAAAATGAAGTGAAAATAATAATGGAAGAAATGCTCCACACATATAAAGAAGAAACAGATAAAAGAACAGAACATAGGAAACAAATGGAAACATTATATGAAAATTTAGGAATGAATTAGAATGCATTAAACAGACTCAAAGAGATTGCCAGGAATTGAAAACTTCCACTGAAAGCTTGCAAAACCACTTCAATGAAGCTGAAGACAGAATTTCAGATCTTGAAGACAGCATGGCAGGTAGTGACTGTGAAAGGAAGGATCTCTTGAAGTCATCAAGGATCCAGGAAAAATCAATCCAACAGCTTCAATATGATACAAAAAGAAATAATATCCGAGTAACAGGAATCAATGAAACAGGAGAAAGCAACACAAATTATATAAAAAGAATATTTGCAGAAATAATAGAGAATTTCCCAGACATGGTAAGAGATACTGAAGTACATTAAACAAAGCATATAGAACTGCAACAAGCCATAACCAAAATAAAGCCACCCCCAGACATATAATAGTCAAGATCCCAGACATCCAGCAAAAGAAAACAATATTAAAAGCTGCTAGAGAAAAGAAACAGATCACCTATAAAAGAAAGCCCATCAGAATCACAGCAGACTTCTCAACAGAAACCATGAAATCAAGAGCTTAGAGTGAGGTATTACAGATTGTGAAACAAAACAGCTTCCAACGCAGACTGATGTATCTTGCAAAACTATCCTTCAAATTCAATGGCGCAATAAAATATTTCCATGACAAAGAACAACTGAAGAACTTCATGAGTGTCAAACCAACATTACAAAAAGCACTAAAAGATATTCTTGACAGAGAAAAAAGAGACCACAATCACAAGAACAACAATAGAAAGAAAGCTTCAAGCAGAATAAGCAAGTAAACAGATAGCAAAAATAAGGAAGCAACAACAAGTAAGTAGCATGACAAGAATAAGCCTACATATAACAGTTATAACCATTAATGTAAATGGCCTCAATTCATTAGTCAAAAGAAACAGACTGGCAGAGTGCATAAAGAAACAAAATCCAACAATATGCTGTATACAGGAAACACATTTTACTCAGAAGGAAATCCACAGACTGAAAGTTAAAGGATGGAAAACAATTCTCCATTCAACAGGTTCCCAGAAAAAAGCAGGGGTAGCTATTATGTTTGCAGACAATGTAAACTTCAATCTGAAAACAATCAAAAGAGATAAAGAAGGCCACTACATATTAGTTAGGGGAAAGCTGCAAGAGGAAGAGATAACAATCCTAAACATTTATGCACCAAATACGGGAGCACCAAACTGTATAAGTCAAATCTTAACAGACATGGGGCTGGGGATATAGCTCAGTGGAATAAGCGCTTGCCTAGCAAGTGCAGGGTCCTGAGTTCGATCCCCAGCACCGTAAAAAAAAAAACAAAAAAAAATCTTAACAGATATGAAGAACCAAATAATAACACTATTGTAATAGGGGACCTAAACACCTCTTTGATGCAAACAGACAGGTCAACTGGACAAAAACTCTGCAAAGAAATAACAGACCTGAACCAAAGTTGTGAACAAATGGACTTAGTAGATGTATACAGGGTGTTCCACCCCACAACATCAGAATACACATTTTTCTCAGCAGCACATGGGTCTTTCTCTAAAATTGACCACATTCTAGCCCATAAAGCATATCTACCTAAATGCAAAAGAATTGAAATTATCCCATGCATATTATCTGATCAAAGTGCAATGAACTTAGAAATTAATGACAAAGGGAACTCTAAAAACCCCATAAACACTTGGAAATTAGACAACCACCTCCTGAATAACCAATGGGTCACACAAGAAATTAAAAAATACCTACAAACAAATGAAAATGCAAATACAACCTATCGAAATCTGTGGGATGCAATGAAAGCAGTCCTCAGAGGGAAATTTATAGCGATGAACTCACATATAAAGAAAACAGAAACAGAGCAAATAAATAGCCTAATGCTACACCTCAAACTTCTAGAAAAAGAAAAACAAACCAAGCCAAAAGCCTAAAGAAGGAAGGAGATTATAAAACTCAGGGCAGAAATTAATGCAATTGAGATGAACAAAACACTACAAAAAATAAATGAATCAAAGAGTTGGTTCTTTGAAAGAATAAATAAAATTGATAAGCCCCTAGCCAACCTTATCAAAAAAAGAAAGGAAAGAATTCAAATTCATGCAATAAGGAATGAAAAGGATGAAATCACTACAGATCCCACAGAAATTCAAAGGATCATTAATACCTACTTTGAAAATCTTTGCTCCCATAGGATAGAAAACTCAGAAGATAGACAGATGCCTAGAAATGTACAAACTACCAAAATTGAATCAGGAAGATACAAAAATCCTGAACATCAATTAATGAGATTGAAAATGTCATTAAAAACTTACTGATAAAGAAAAGACCAGGCCTGATAGATTCACAGCAGAATTCTATAAAACATTTAGTGAAGATTTAATGCCAACACTCCTCAGACTCTTCAATGAAATTGAAAAGAAAGTAATTCTCCCTAACTCTTTTCTGGAGGTAAGTATTATACTGATACTAAAACCAGAGAAGAACCCAACTAAGAAAAAGAACTATAGGTCAATCTCCCTGATGAACCTAGAAGCAAAGATACTTAAAAAATAGATACAAAGATACTCAACAAAATACTAGCAAACAGAATGCAACGAATCATAAGGAAAATTATACACCATGACCAGGTTGGATTTATTCCAGGAATGCGGGGATGGTTCAATATTTGCAAGTCAATTAATGTGATACATCATACCAATAGAGCCAAAGACAAAAACCACATGATCATTTCAATAGATGCGGAAAAAGCTTTCGATAAAGTCCAACATGCATTGATGTTAAAAACCCTAGAAAAAATAGGAATAAATGGCCTTTACCTCAATTTGATCAAAGCCATCTATGACAAACCAACAGCCAACATCATACTAAATGGGCAAAAACTGAAAGCTTTCATTTTAAACTCAGGAATAAGACAAGGATGTCCACTGTCGCCACTCCTATTGAACATAGTGCTGAAAGTATTAGCCAGAGCAATTAGACAACAGAGAGAAATAAAAGGAATAAGGATAGGAAAGGAAGAAGTTAAACTATCACTATTTGCAGATGACATGATTCTTTACATGGAAGACTCCAAAAACTCCACAAGAAGACTCCTTCAATTTAATTGACAAATTCAGCAGAGTCGCTGGATACAAAGTCAACACCCAAAAATCAATAGCATTCCTATACACAAGCAACAAACAGACTGACAGAGAAATTGAGGAAACCATACATTTTACAATAGCATCCAAGAAATTGAAATATTTAGGAAGCAATCTAACAAAGGATGTAAAAGATTTATTTAATGAATACTACAGTACTCTGAAAAAAGGGATCGATGAGGATTTCAACAAATGGAAAAATGTTCCCTGCTCATGGGTAGGAGGAACCAACATTGTGCAAATGTTCATACTACCAAAATTGTTATACAGATTTAATGCAATTCCTATTAAACTACCATTAGCATACATCACAGATCTAGAGAAAACATGCCTTAAATTCATCTGGAACCAGAAGAGACCCAGAATAGCAAAAGCAATCCTGGGCAACAATAACAAGTCAGGAGGAATCACAATCCCTGACCTGAAATTATACTACAAAGCTACTGTAATAAAATCAACCTGGTACTGGCTCAAAAACAGACCTGAGTAGCAATGGAACAGACTGGAAGATGCAGACATAACCATAAACACACTCAGCCACCTAATATTTGACAAAGGGGCCAAACAAAGTCACTGGAAAAAAGATATCTTCTTTAATAAATGGTGCTGGAAAAATTGGCTTGCCTCTTGCCAAAGACTGAAAATAGACCCAAGTCTATCACCATGCACCAAACTCAAGTCAAAATGGATCACAGATCTCAGTATTAAAACAGAAACTCTAAATCTATTGGAAGAGCAAGTAGGTAAAAATCTTGAAGACATAGGAATAGGCCGAGTTCATGAACAAAAATGAAACTGCAAGGGAAACACTTCAAAGAATCAATAACTGGGCCCTCATCTTACTGAAAAGTTTTTGCACATCTAAAGAAATCAGCAGCAAAATGAAAAGAAAACCCACAGATTGGGAATAAATCCTAACTGCCTGTCCCTCGGGCAAAGGTCTTCTATTTAGAACATACAAAGTATTAAAAACATAAACCTGTCGAAATTCAAAGACTCAATCCAGAAATGGGCATCTGAGATAATGCACACTTCTCAGATAATGAAATACAAATGGCAAATAAATATATGAGAAAATGTTCTACGTCTTTAGTCATGTGAGAAATGCAGATAAAAACAACATTAAGATTTCATCTCACTCCAGTAAGATTGGCCAGCATTAAGAAATCATCCAATAACACATGCTGGCGAGACTGTGGAGAAATAGGAACTCTTCTGTACTGTTGGTGGGAATGCAGACTGGTGAAATCACTGTGGAGATCGGTTTGGAGATTCCTTAGCAAACTAGGTCTAGAGATCCCATTCAACCCAGCGATTCCCCTTTTGGGTATTTTCCCAGAAGACCTGAAAGCATCATATCACTGTGATATATGTGCACCCATGGTTATAGCAGCACAATTTGTAATAGCTAAATTGTGGAAGCAACCCAAATGTCCATCCACAGAGGACTGGATTTAAAAAAATGTGGCATTTTTATACAATGAGATATTATTCAGGTATGAAAAAAGACAGATTTGGGGCTTTTGTAGGCAAATGCTCACAACTGGACACCATACTCATAAGTGAAATAAATCAGAGGTTTCTGTGCAGGCAAAGTACTGTATCACTGGTGTAGGTATCTGAAAGTGGGAATATAAATTAGGAGGTGTGAAGGGAATCTGCTCAAAAGTAAGGAGCAAGTGGGATGAGGGGAGGAAGAAAAGGAAGTAAGGGACAAATATGTATCTATGTATGTATATACAGGATAACTAATATGGTGCCACTGTTGACCTGTGTCACTTTATGATAAGGAACAGTTCATGATTGATTGTTTGATCAAGATTGTATGTCTATATGTGATTTCAGGGGCATACACTTTTCAGTTATCAATATGTAATACAGCAACCATTGGTAATTCCCTGTCGCTTTGTCTATAGTTCAATTTTGATTGTACTGCTCTTATGCTACTTTGTGTCTTTTTGTTAATGTTTTCCTTTTTTGTTGCTTTTTTGGTTTTGTTTTTCTATACTTTAAAAAAGTGTTTTTAAGGCTTTGGGTGTACATCCTTGTCTTGGTTACTTTTTCCTCGTTGCTGAGACAAAATACCCAATGCCCCAAATGAAGAAAGGAAAGGTTTATTTAGCTTACAGTTTGTGGAGGTTTCAGTCCGTACTTGGCTGCTTCTGAGGCAGCGTGGCACATGGCAGAGGGCAACAGTTCATGGCAGCAGAGCACAGCAAAAACAACCAGAAAAAGGGAGGAATGGCTGCAAGCAGGCTCTTTTCTTCCCTTACATTGTAAACAGCCTACCCCCACCAAGCGGGCGTGTACCTCTCACACAATCTCCACGCCTTCCTTCCTCTTCCACAGGCTCAGTTTGTGTACAGAGTAAGCACCTTGGCTTCCTCCTGAGTCACTCAGCTAAACCTCTAGACTCCCCAAGTTGGCACAGTGTATCAACCATAACAATCCTATTCCCCTATAAAGTGGGGACCTTTTCAGTTTTTATAAGGACTGGATTAAAAAGTCCTCATTTTCTTATAGCCCAATCAATAGTCTTTGTTTTAGTCGTTGCCATTTTGGCGAGCAAAATGCAGTATTTTATTAAAACTTTTTCCAGTTTCAGGAAGGATGAGAATTTGTATTATGTTCATTTCTTTTTTGTGAATTTTCTCTTTATGTTAAGTATATTTCAGGGTCTTTATTTTTGTTGTTTATATTGCTGATATTATGTGCTATATATAAGGCCTCAATTCTTTTAGCATCTCATATTTCTTTTTCATTTCTGTGCATGTATAAATTTTCACTTATTTTAAATTTTTGATTGCATTTTGAGATTCAGATGTTTGCCTTTTAGGTGGTCAGATCTACTAGCATTGTGTTTTGTTTATTTTGTCCTTAAATATTCGCTTAATTACAGCTTCCTTATGACAAGGTCAGGAAAATGTTCTCAATATTTTATATTAGTTTTAAGAACTGTTGCTGCTAGGTACTTTTTTTGTTGCTGAGATAAAATACCCAACACCCATAAGTTAAGGGTTATTTAGCTCACAGTCTGTAGAGGTTTCAGTCCATAATTGGTTGGCTCTAAGGCAGGGTGGAGCATGGCAGAAGGGTGTTGCAATAGCAAAAGCAACAAGAGAAGAGAAGGGACAAGCCTCTTCCTGTCTGTTGTATTGTAGGCAGGCTACCCACCCTAGGGTGGGTGTAGCACTCACTTCTTTAATCCCAGCATTGGACCAGGAATCAGAACTGCATGAGACTTTGGGAGAACATCTAGACACAAACCATAACAGTTACTATGGTTCATATTTAATTATTGAGTGTATTTTGAGTATAACTTTGTGTATGATATGAGCAAGGGAGTTACCATTCTTGTGTATTTATAGCCTAGCACCCAAGTAATCTGTTATTCTAATGACTTGACATGAAACTTTTTCATATACCATATTGGGTCAAACGCATTTGTTTCTAAACTTTCTGTTTTGGTATGTTTGTTTCTGACTATATGTTCACTACTCTGTTTTAAACTTGTTACTTTTTAATAATATGATTTAGTGACTTACATAAATTTTCTCTTTAGTGGTACTTTTGTCTTTATCTTGCTATTTATCACTTTTTCTTGAATGCAATTGTAGTTTATTTGCCTCAGAAAATTTTGAAGTAATTTTTGTCAAAGAAAATAAAAAATGTCCCATTGATATTTTGATATACTTCATGTGTTAAATTAATCTTGAGTGATCCAACATGTTTTCAGACATATTCTTTATTTGTGACATGAGTTTATACACTGCAGATATTATCAGAGATTTCATCAGAGCTTTCAAATTCTCCACGAAGTAGAGATATCAATGTCCTGTACTTATCAATGATTTTTGACTATAGCAAATCTATGTCTTTATTCTTACTCCTAATTAACTAGAGCCTCATCCAGTGAGACATGCACTTGGGAGGAGGTTGTTACTAAAACACCTTGAACTAAGTAATTTTCTATTTCACTGTTCTATGTTGATTTGCTGTTTATGTTATACCAATATACATGTACATACATGTGCACATACATGCATACATACATATACAATATTCTATAGGTATTTTATGAATCCATAATTTTAAAAATTTATGGAACCATAATTTTTACATAGTATTCAATTACTATTTATTTAGAAAACAGATACTATTTCTTTTGCAGTGTACCAAAAACTATAAATACATTCCTAAGTACCTATAAGATTTCTCGCCTCAAACTACCCCTCCTGCCATCTGAAGTCTTAGGGAAGTCTCCTTTCTGGCTGTGATTTATTTCATATGGAGTACTTAACTCAGAGTCCTTAGGTTGAACTGCATCCCCAACTTAAAAAAAAATTGAATCAGAGTCTCAGTTTCTAAATTTCCCAGGTTGGGCTTGAATTTATGATCATCCTGCCTCATTCTTCCAAAGTGCTAGGATTATTAGTAGGTACTACCATACTTGACTTGAAACTTCAAATTTTAGTAGCACCTAAATTTTTTCTCTCCAGACACTGACTTGCCCTCTGAAGAAGGTATTCAGAATACAACTTCCTATGCCCTCAACTATTCCTAAGTCACTCACTCTTGAAGAATTCACCTAGATAAAACATGCAACTATTATTTTACCTCCTGGTTTCTTAAAGGTAACGGGAATTTTCTCCATCTGATACTGCAAATAATTCTCACCAGATAACGAGGCATGTTGGGTGTGGTGACACACACCTGTAATCCCGAACTCGAGAGGCTGAGGCAAGAGGATTGTTCCAAGTTTGAGACCAGCCTGGGCTACAAAGTGAGCTCAAGGCCAGCCTGAACTGCATAGCAAGACCCTGTCTCAAAAAAAAAAAAAAAAAAAAAAAGAGGCAGCAGGTTGAAACAAGTTCTTCATTTACTGTCTAAGCCTTCAGGAAAGAAATCAGCAGACTTTACTTGACAATAGATTTTCTTTCTGAACCACACACTGTTGAAAGCAGCGCTCCATTCTCATTTCTGTCTAACAGTGTCCCCGCAGGTGCTTCAGCTCTGGAGGCGGGGAGGCAATGGAAAAGGAAGTCAAGAGAGTTCAGTCCTTCCAGCATGAGTCTTACTATTTCATCTGCTGCACACCCACCTCAGTTACTACTGACACAGCTCCCCTAGTGTCCCTGGATACATAGGAACCATCTTCTGGAGAATGTTGCACCTGGGCATACAGACCCAGCATTGCCTGACTGTCTTCTTTGTCTTGTTCAGGAGATTGACCCTGCTGAAAGGTAACAAAGGATTCTATGTCTCTTGTGCCTTTACAACAGGTCTTTGCCCAGGGCTACCTATGGCAAGTATTTGAGTAATTCTAAACAGTTCAGTATATTACAGTAGCTCCTGAATGGTCTCAATAGTTGACTGACTCCTCGTCTTTCTCTCTCTGTTTAACTCCCTGGTGATCTAGTGGTTAGAATTCAGTGCACTCTCTCTCTCTCTCTCTCTCTCTCTCTCTCTCTCTCTTTGTTTATCCTTGAAAATTGGTGTGTAGGAGCCTAATTAGAAAATAGATTACTAAAATGACCTTTCTGCTACCAAATGATCACTTCCGTGTAGAGGACAGGATCATTCTGCCAGCTGTATTGGCGTTTGCTCCAATCATGAAGTGATTTTGGAAACAAAGATTTGCTCAGCACTTGCAGTGTGGATTCACTGGGGCCCAGGCAGGGTATAGGACACTTTGTTCTGTCCATAGCCAAGGGAATAGAACAACAAAGATCCCTAAATTGCTGTCCTTCTGGGTTAAAAGTGCACTTCAGAAGTGCTATGGGCATACTTCAGTACAGGAATTTTTAAAGTTTTGGTCTCTGTAATCTTCCCATTACAATATGAGAACAAAATATGGTCAGTCAGGAGACATTTAGAAAAACATTTCCCTGAAAAAAGTTCTGCTGGATCAGAAATGTGTATGTGTTTGTGTTGGAAAAAAAATACATACATATCAGAACCAAAACAATATGCTTCAAACAGCCTTACTTCAATGTTTCCTACTTATCTGAGTATTCAGAAGCATTTGTGAATTTCTGGTGGAAAAAGAAAACATAGATATGAAATTAACAACTATAAAACAGATAGGTACAAAATAGAGGGAAAATGTTGCTGAGAATGCAAAATGAAGGACAATCATTCTACTTGTGAGGAGTAAAGGAGAACCCTATAAAGGAGGTAATACTTGAGTAGGATCCAAAGTATTTCAAGAGGTTGAGAATTGGAGGGAGGGAACATTTCAAACTGAGCAACAGTGTAAGCACCCACACAGAAGCATGAGAGGGCTTGCTGTTGAGAAGGCTCATTTCCTATAACATCAGGTGGAAGTGGAATAGCTCCAAGGGGCCCTCATCAGACCCAATCTAACAGCAAAACATACTGCTGTGCATCAAGTCATCTGTTAAGTGCAAACTCAGATGCAGATTGCTCTTGAGATGACACCTTGGTGGCCGCAGACATGAACAGACTTGAGCACTGACTGAAACTGAACAGAGCTCCGGAGGGGAAAAGGCTTCAGTCAGTCTTTAGCCTGTCATATAAATGTATTTTTCAGATTACCTGGAGTCTCAGAAGTTTCTTTTTCTTTTATTCTGAGTATAACTCATAGATCTTGAAAATGAAAAATAAAATTTCTTAGAGTCTATTCCACATGGAAGGAAGCACCTTTATTTGATTAATAGTGACCATGAATTGTTTGCACTCTGACTTTTCAGCAGTGGGAATGCCAGGCTGTTCTTTCTTGTTACCATTTCACTTAAAACACAGGTGGGGCAGTGTGGATGGCTTTTAATAGCACCTCTTGCTTTACGCTTCTGGAACAGAAAATCTGGAGAGATTTTACCAGCAAAGAAGAAATCTAACTTATGTTATCCAGATGTCATTATTGATCTATATGAGCAAGGTTTTCTCCTTTGTCTTTTTGGTATGTTCATCATCTGTATGCTTTCTTCATGGAGGTACTGTCATGCTAAAGGTCTTCCAAAACTATCAACTGAATCATGGGAAGGCGAGAGAAAGGATGCAGAATTTTTCAGGATTAATCGCTTCACCATGTTAGTGCTCCATTCTTGGTCTGGGAAAAATACTGAATGCACGAGCAAAGAAGCAGGGTGGGAAATGGATAACGTGTTCCCACCCTTTGGCGAATGCCAAAAAGTGACTACTTACCTGCTACCGATGATGGCCAGAGACCTAGAAGGAAAAAGTCCAACTAAAAGGCAAATAAAAGCCAGAACTTATCTATTTGTTTGGAGACCCCTCTTCAGGGAAGTACAGTGGCTGTAATGAAGGTTTAGCTGTCTCCTGCCACAAGGAAGGGAGTTCTTCAGTTATGTGGAGTTCCTGTATCTACTGATGATTAGTTTTGGAGAAGGCACAATAAACTAGGCGCACACGTCACAGTAACGTTGACTTCTTTCAACTTGGGTGATCCAAAAGTACTTTAGGTGGACAACAGAATCTTGTATTGCCAGAGGCATACCTAAGGACATTAAGATGTTTATGCTTTTCACAATGAATACAGATTTTGATAGAAATTTCCAGAAGAAGTTTAGTTTTATTGATATAAAATGGAAAGACAACATAATTTAATAAATTCCTGTTTTATTAAAATTTAAGGTTTGCCAATTGCGGTGGTCAATTGTTGTATGTCTATTTGGCTTGAATGAGAACCTAGTAGATTAGGAAGTGCTGGGTGTGTCTATGGATGGCTGACATGTAGGTCAGCCAAATGAGGGGTGAGGACCCACCCTGGGTGTGGGTAGCACCAAACCTTAGGTTTATAACTTGGATAGAATAAGAAGATAAATAAGGAAGTATTTCCCTGTTTTAGAGAAGCTCTGGTCTTTGCTTTCACCTCTGGACATTGGTCTCCAGTTCATTCAGCCTCACTGTGTAGACTCTTCAGCCCTCCAACACAGACTCTTCAGCCTTCCAACGCAAACGTACACTTGTAACTCAGGCCTGAGCTTCTAGCCCTTGCACTGCTCCTGTGTCCTCTGGCTTTCCAGTGCTCAGACGGCCATTTTGGATTCTGCTGCCTCTGATAAATACCTTATATAACCATACATATATTTTATACTGACTCTGTCTTCCAGAGAACTTTGATACACCAGTTAATTGCTCCTTAGAGCCTTAGAAGGAAGTATTAATTTGCCAACACAATGCTGAAAATATTTAAAATATTCCTTCAAATGATACAGATAAAACAAACTGAAAACAGAAGTATTTGGGTTGTTTATGTCTTGATTACAAAATGAACCACAAAAATAATCATTGCGTCTGACAAAATTGAGCCTTAAATATGTGTGGCATTTTAGAGTGCAAATTTCTAGTGCTCATATTTACTTAACAATTTTTTTTTTACTTACCAATTTTTATGTCAGCTCTTTGTGTTCCATTTTGTAGATAAGGCTCACAGAGATGAATGATGGACCCTAAACTAAACAGCTCTTAAGTGGAAAAGGTGCGGCCATAATAGACATTATCACTCCAGTCACTCTGCTTTTTCTTTACAAGATCAGGTACTTTAACTTTGGCAATCAGTCTCTACTTATTTTGTTTTTCGCCTTTACATTCTCCTCCTTTCTCTCCGTCATCATCCTCTTTATCATCATCATTACCCTTACCATCATCAGGCCTCCCCACCCTGCCTGGCCTACCCACGGGGTGGGGTTCAGTGCGAAGCAGTGATCATTCTATGCCCCCTCCCTGTTTCTTCATTTGAGTTAACATTTATCTAGTTATTATAGAGAAAAAATACCTTTTTAATTTTTTCTTTGAAATAATCCTCTTCTTTGTTCTTCACTTTATTCTTTACCTTTCCCCTACTTTATCAGAGATCCCCCAAAATCTGACCATAGAAATTCCAAAGCAGCTGTTTTCTGGGACAAAACAACTGTGTACCTCCCTGTTTGGCTCCCACCCTTGCATACCAGAGGTGGACAGGCTGTTCTGATCTTCCTCAGCCTAAGAATTTTTAGTAAACCACCTTCACAGGCTTTGTTCCAAGGTTACACATCAGACTACGGCTTCAGTAATATGGAAAGATGGATTTGTTGCATTTCAGTTCAGAAGCAGAAACCAGTACACATTGCCCATAGTGGTAGCAAACTTACGCCCCACTCGCGGCACATACATAGAATCTCTCAGCTGAATCAACAAAGAGCTTTAATCTGAGATCCTCCATCTGAGATCATAGCTTCTCAACTTCAGGAAGTCTTCTATATCAATCCAGAAGGAGTGAGGTGGGGATTTCTGCCAGGCTATGGGGACGCATCCTCCTCAGAGATGAGATTTCTACCCCAGTCCATTCTAAACAGCACCAACAACCCATGGAAAAAAGATAGACATAATGTAGGGAGTAGAAACTCAAGTCTTCCAGAGATCACTGAAAGCTAAAAATAGTAACAACAATGAAAACAAAAGACACTTGAAGCTAAGTTAAGCTTGGTATTGAGACATATTGATAGCTATGGCAAGGTAGTCATTGGTCGTCTCAAGAGAGGTTCAAGAACTCTGGCTGTGGCCTGTCCGTGGTGGTGACCCAGATGAATGCTCTCAGTTGATTCTCCTCCTGGAAATGCTCTTGACCAACTGCTTCCCCCTTCCCAGAGGCAAACTGCACTCAATGACTTCCAGGCAGTCCTGTCTTGGAGGGCTATCCTGGCTGTCTCTGGAGTCTCTGTGCCCATGTGTCACAGACCTGTCCCTTTCAGCCCAACCCACAAAGCAAACTTCATGAAGCTCCCACAGCAACCTCAGGGCCTCAGAGTCTATTCCCACAGGAGCCTGATCTATCACCGATTCATCAGAACTTGCTGGAGTAAAAAGACCTGGACATCTGCCACAGTTATTCTCCAGGAAATAAAACAAAGAAGCGTCATCAGGAATCCTTAGGACTTCCTTGGAATAACGGGAGCTCAGTTTTTTTCTAGACAACCTGCAGAGGTGAGAAGCCCCACCAGGTACACCGACAATGCTGATTCCCTACTAGTTCCTTTAACTGGGGAGTATTGTGACCAATAGGTTTTTTAGAGAGTCAGAGAATGCTCCCTTATTAATATCTCTGGAATAATTATGGTACAAGATAGAAATGAAGAGTGATACTCTTTTCTAAACATATGGCTACTATACGCATGTGATAGTCTTTTCAGAAAATTCTTTGAGATGAAAACAGCATATTGCTAAAATTGTGTCCCTAAGTTACTTACCTTTATGTTTCTGAGAAGTTGAGTAGGATGCCATGTAAGCTACCATTTACTGAAAAATTACCTTATGCCAGCAGTTATGCTAGCCACTTTATATGTATCACTAAATTTAATGTTGGCAGCATCCTTGTAAAAGTGTTATTACTACTCCTGTTTTACAAATCTGGGAACCATCGCATGGAAAAGCTGAGTAATTTGCAAAAGATCATACTGTTCTAGGACGAAGCTGGAATTTGAACCTGGATATGTTTGACGTTTAGCCCATGTTCTCAACCATTTGCAATTCTTGAAATGTTTTTGTTCACTATACCGAAATTCTTAAACATCGTATTTTAAAAGCAATTGCTGAAAAATATGCCTGCAGTGGAGACTGGTTTTCAGACTAGAGTGATGTAGGCAGATGTTCTCACTCAGATGCCCTGCGCTTGTTTTTGTCAGTATCTTACCCAGAGGTTTGAATTTGTTCTGAAAACTGTACAAATTATAGCCATATCACCACAAATGTGACACAGTCTTTTACCTTCCTTCCAAGCCCCTCAGTCCCTAGCATATCAGCAACCAAAGACTGGTTCACTTCCCTCACAAAGATTCCAGTTTTGGGGGAATGGCTAATTTCTTAGTCATTGTGATATTTGTAGTTTTAAAGTTTTCCTTAGCCACCATGGTGCCATGTCCCACAGCTGACTAGAGGTAAGAAGTTTAAGAATAATTTTTTATTAGTGCATGGTTGTAGTAAAGAATAGTGATATTTGTTTGGGGGAACTGGTATATATATATGATGTCCCTTTGTCATTTGAAATCCCTTTACCTTTCCATTCTCCTTTCCTGATCCCTTTTCCCATCATCATGGTGAGCAAAACCTTCTCTTGTAAGTTTGCTGAGGGCTATTCATAAATGTGTTTCTTTTTCCCTCAAATAAGAAGTCAGTCTATTTATTTGCAATTTGGAAGTTTCATATTTCTGAATGATGCATCATATGCTAAAACCAGGTTATCCAGTAGGCAAGTAGTTTAGCAAAATAAATATGTGTGTATGTTTTTTCTGAGGTTTAGGCAGAGCCCTGCCAACATCTTAGCTAATGGTGGGTTGATTACAAGTCCAGCCATTCTTTTCTCCTTAGGAAATCATCTTATTCAGGGAATGATCACAGTCTAACACTGAAAGGCATGTTCAGGGAGTGCGAGCTGAGCAGAAGTCATGATACCCAATCTTTCCTTTCCTTTCTTTGGTAGGTTTGAAGAGAAGTCACGATCAATAAGATAGAAAGAAAGGAATAATGTGCAGGTGTTGGTATTTTTGTTGAGAAATTAGGACATTATATTACCTGGATGAAATTACAGCAAAATACATGAATCTTACATTTTGACAAACTTATATATCTCAAAATACAGAACATTTGCATCACTCTAGAAAACTCCCTTATGCTGGACCCTGGAACGTCAATCTCTGTTCTTGTTTTATGCCCACAAATTAGCTTGGCTTTTTTGCCTGTTACCATGCTTCACGTACAGTAAATGGAATCCTCACTAGACTCACTGTGACTTGCCTTCCTGCCCCCATAACATGTTGCCTTTGAGATTCGGATGTGTTCTAACATGCGTCAGCACCTCATCCCCCATTTTTTGTTGAGTCATATTCCATTGCATAAACACACCTCAGTTTGTTTATCCATTTGCCTGTTAATGGACATCTGCTGCTTTTAGATTTTGCTATTACGAAGAAAGCTGGAATGAGCGCTCTTGTACAAGTTACTTTGTAGGCATGTGCTTTCATTTCTTTTGGGTGAATGCTGAGGAAAAAAGCTGCAAGATCATAAGTAATGTTTGGCACTTGTAGCCTAAATACATACACCTTTGGTCAAAGCCATGCGCTTTTAGCATTTTATTTTATATCCTCTCTTGTTTTCTTATGTTTACTCTTTCACTCTATTCTTTAGTAGTGGCCCAGAGACTACTAGATAGATAGATGCTAGATAGACCCCCAGACAGATAGGCGGTAGATGGATCTCACTGCAGTGTGCTCTCAAGCAGCATCAACAGCTCTGTTTGTGAGTGGCCTGTAAAGGACATCTTCACTTACCTTCCTTATCCTTACGCCCACTGCTGTTACAGAATTTGCTCCTACAGAGGTCACAAACCCCCAAACACAGGGCTTTTAATTGTACTTTAAACATACACCTTTCAAGTACATTAGGAACACATAGTATTTTGCATTCACCCCTTCATCAGCCATTTCAGATAGTTTCTACACTGCTCATCAAGTTTTCTACTTTCAGATTGGAATCGTTTTATTTTAGTGGCCAAAGATGGCCTGCTGGTGATAGGCTCTCTCAGCTTTAGTTTTTATAAAATGCCTTATTTCATCTTTATTCTAATAGATACCATTACCGGGTATGCAGAATTTTGCTGGGAATATATAGTTCTAGGTTGTGAAATGTTTTTGTATTTACTTAAGCAGGATTCCATTGTTTTTCCTAAGAAGTCAACCATTATTTTTATTGGTTTATATATTATATTTTTATTGGTTTATATATTATATATATATTTTATTGGTTATAATATATATTATATATAATATATAACATATATTTATTTATAATATATAAAATATATAAAGTATATATATCATATATATTTTATTGGTTATATATTATATATATTCTATATATGAAATATATTATATTATATTAATATTATATATTATATATATTATATTGGTTTATATATCATTCATCTATTTCTTGGATATTCTTTTCTTCTTTTTTTAAAGAATTTTCCATTATATATAATATTTGACTCTTACTCTACCATATATTTTTTCCTGTCTCATCCCTGTACTTCTAAGGCTCTGAAGACACCTGCGCCAGAGCGTTGTATTCACTTAGGCCTCTAGTGCTTCACTTGGTTTTCATGGCCATTTTTACCTTTTGTTTCATTTTGGATCATTCTTCATATGCTAAATCCAGCATTAGGACCCACTCTGAGAGAGTTTGACAGACTGCTGTTATTCCTGAGTATAAGTCATGCTGCTACCAGATGGCACAGCACCTGGTGATTCCAGGCTATTTTCATCTCACCCAAAGAACTGGCTGGGACACCTGATGAACAGGTAAACACAACCTTTATTTAAAGCAAAGGAAGAAAAGGGAAGAGGGAAGAAAAGAGAAGAGCAAGAAGAGATACTTCAAGATCAAGATGGCGACTGGCAGGAGCGGTGGCCATGCTGGCTTTGACTAGATCAGAGTCTAAGAGAGGTGGAGGTCTAAGAGAGATGGAGGTTTTAAAAATAATTGGACTTGCACCTCATGTGCGCCCGGAGCCGCGGAGCGACTACTGCATGGGACCCCTGGGCAGATGAGCTGTTTGCACACTGTGAGCGGATTTCTGAGTCAGGGAGGAGCTCAGCCCATGGAGGAACTTCTGGGCAGTTCCTCTGCCTGCAGGGACCCCTGGACGGGGGAGCTGTTTGTGCGTCCCCACTGGATTTCTGAGTCGGGGAGGAGCTCGGCCCATGGAGGAACATCTGCGTGGCCCCTCTGCATGCAGGGACCCCTGGGCAGGGGAGCTGTTTGTGCATCCCGACCGGATTCTGAGTTGGGGAGGAGCTCGGCCCACAGTGGAACTTCTGGGCGGCCCCTCTGCCTGCAGGGACCCCTGGGCAGCTGAGCTGTTTGCAGGCCACGACTGGATTTCTGAGTCAGGGAGGAGCTCGGCCCATGGAGGAACATCTGCGCAGCCCCTCTGCCTGCAGGGACCCCTGGGTGGGGGAGCTGTTTGCGTGTCCCGACCAGATTTCTGAGTCGGGGAGGAGCTCGGCCCATGGAGGAACTTCTGGGCGGCCCCCTGCCTGCAGGGACCCCTGGGCAGGGGAGCTGTTTGTGCACCGTGACCAGATTTCTGAGTCGGGGAGGAGCTCGGCCCATGGAGGAACTTCTGGGTGGCCCCCTGCCTGCAGGGACCCCTGGGCAGGGGAGCTGTTTGTGCACCGTGACCAGATTTCTGAGTTGGGGAGGAGCTCGGCCCACGGAGGAACTTCTGGGTGGCCCCCCTGCCTGGAGGGACCCCTGGGCAGGGGAGCTGTTTGCACGCCCTGGCCAGGTCTCTGGGAAGGGAGTAGCTCGGCCAACAAAGCAGCATCTGAGCAGCTTTTTGAGTGGAACTCTTAAAAGAAAGCTTAAGGGACATTCTCCTGAAGAGAAGGAGCCATTGGAGCAGGCTTTGCAACAGACCTTTGCCTGGTGAACTGCCTAAGTAATTTATAGCTCAATAGTTTGAATCTGATATCCAAAAATGGGAAGACAGAAGAACAAAACACAGTCTAAGAACTCAACCCCACCCAGGACAAGTCCTGGATGCGAGGATAGGGGAACTACGAAGCCACATACCTGCAAGTTCTGAAACAGTTGCATTCGAAATAAAGAAATACTCCATCACGCCATAGAAGAGATTAAAACAGAAATAAGCCACATACCTGCAATTTATGAAATGATTACGTCCAAAGTAACAAAACAACTCCATCAGGCCATAGAACAGATTAAAGCAGAAAGTAGTCACATACCTGCAATTTCAGAAATGATCACATCCAAAGTAAAGAAACAACTCTATCAGGCCCCAAAAGAGATTAAAGTAGAAAAAATCTCTCAGACAAAAAATGAACTGAAAATTATAATGGAAGAAATGTTGCATACACATAGAGAAGAAATAGATAAAAGAATAGAAGAAAATAGGAAACAAATGGAAATGTTACAAGAGCAATTTAGGAATGAATTACCACGAATGAAACAGGTCCAAAGAGATTGCCAGGAATTGAAAACTTCCATTGAAAGCTTGTAAAACTGCTTAAATGAAGCCGAAGATAGAATTTCAGAACGTGAACACAGCACGGCAGCTAATGAGTGTGAAAGGATCTCATAAAGTCATCAAAGATCCAAGAAAAATGAATCCAACAGCTGCAAGATGAGTCAAAAAGAAATAATATTCGAGTTATAGGAGTTAGTGAAACAGCAGGAAACAACACAAATGATATAAAAAGAATATTTGCTGAAATAATAGCAGAAAATTTCCCAAACACGGCAAAAGATACTGAAGTACAGTTAATCGAGGCATAAAGAACCCCAATGAGCCATAACCCAAAGGAAATCACACACAGACATATAATAGTCAAGATCCCAGACATCCAGCGAAAGAACATAATATTAAAAGCTGCTAGAGAAAAGAAACAGATCACCTATAAAGGAAAGCCCATCAGAATCACAGCAGACTTCTCAACGGAAACCATGAAATCAAGAAGAGCTTGGAGCGAGGTATTACAGATTCTCAGACCAAACAGCTTCCAACCCAGACTGATCTATCCTGCAAAACTATCCTTCAAATTCAATGGAAAAATAAAATATTTCCATGACAAAGGACAACTGAAGAACTTCATGAGTGCCAAACCAGCATTGCAAAAAGCACTAAAAGATATTCTAGACAGAGAAAAAAGTGACCACAATCTCAAGAACAACAATAGAAAGAAATCCTCAAACAGAATAAGTAAGTAAACAGACAGCAAAAGAAGGAAAACAACAAGTAAATAACATGACTAGAATAAGCCAACATATAACCACGATAACCATTAATGTAAATGGCCTCAATTCACCACTCAAAAGGAAAAGATTGGCAGAGTGGATTAAAGAACACAATCCAACGATATGCTGTATACAGCAAACACATTTTATTCAAAAGGAAATCCACAGGCTGAAAGTTAAAGGATGGAAAACAATTCTCCATGCAACAGGTCCTCAGAAAAAAGCAGGGGTAGCTATTATGTTTGCAGACAATGTAAACTTCAAACCAAAAACAATCAAAAGAGATAAAGAAGGCCATTACATACTAGCTAGGGGAAAGCTGCAAGAGGAAGAGATAACAATTCTAAACATTTATGCACCAAACAATGGAGCACCAAACTTTACAAGTCAAATCTTAACAGACGTGAAAAATCAAATAACTAATAACACTATTGTAATAGGGGACCTAAACACCACTCTGATGCAAAGAGACAGGTCAACTGGACAGAAACTCAGCAAAGAAATAACAGACCTGAAACAAAAGTGTGAACAAATGGACTTAGTAGATGTATACAGAGTGTTCCACCCCACAACATCAGAATACACATTTTTCTCAGCTGCACATGGGTCTTTCTCCAAAATAGACCACATTCTAGCCCATAGAGCATATCTACCTAAATGCAAAAGAATTGAAATTATCCCATGCATATTACCTGACCATAGTGCAAAGAAATTGGAAATTAATGACGAAGAGAACTCCAAAAACTGCATAAACACTTGGAAATTAGACAACAAACTCCTGAATAACCAGTGGGTCACACAAGAAGTTAAAGAAGAAATTAAAAAATACCTACAAACAAATGAAAATGCAAATACAACCTACCGGAATCTGTGGGATGCAATGAAAGCAGTCCTCAGAGGGAAATTTATAGTGATGAACTCATATAAAGAAAACAGAAAGAGAGCAAATAAATAGACTAATGTTACACCTCAAACTCTTAGAAAAAGAGCAACAAGACAAACCAAGAGCCCAAAGAAGGGAGGAGATTATAAAACTCAGGGCAGAAATGAATGCAATTGAGATGAAGAAAACTCTACAAAAAATAAGTGAATCAAAGAGTTGGTTTTTCAAAAGAATAAATAAAATTGATAAACCCCTAGCCAACTTTATCAAAAAAAGAAGGGAAAGAACTCAAATTCATGGAATAAGGAATGAAAGGATGAAATCACCACAGATCCCACAGAAATCCAAAAGATCATTAATACCTACTTTGAAAATCTTTACTTTCATAGGATAGAAAATTCAAAAGAAATGGACAGATTCCCAGAAAGGTACAAATTACCAAAATTGAATCAGGAAGATTAAAAAATCCTGAACAACCCAATATCAAATAATGAGATTGAAAATGTCATTAAAAACTTACCAACAAAGAAAAGCCCAGGCCCTGATGGATTCACAGCAGAATTCTATAAAACATTCAGAGAAGATTTAATGCCAACACTCCTCAAACTCTTCAATGAAATCGAAAAGGAAGCAACTCTCCCTAACACATTTCTGGAGGCAAGTATTATACTGATACCAAAACCAGAGAAGGACCCAACCAAGAAAGAGAACTATAGGCCAATCTCCCTAATGAATATAGATGCAAAGATACTCAATAAAATACTAGCAAATAGAATACAGCGAATCGTAAGAAAAATTGTACACTATGACCAGGTTGGATTTATCCCAGGAATGCAGGGATGGTTCAATATTTGCAAATCAATTAATGTAATACATCATATCAATACAGCCAAAGACAAAAACCACATGATCATCTCAATAGATGCAGAGAAGGCTTTCGATAAAGTCCAAAATGCATTCATGTTAAAAACCTTAGAAAAAATAGGAATAGATGGCCTCTACCTCAATCTGATCAAAGCTATCTATGACAAACCAATAGGCGACATCATACTAAATGGACAAAAACTGAAAACTTTCACTTTAAAGTCAGGAACAAGACAAGGATGTCCACTGTCACCACTCCTATTCAGCATTGTTCTGGAAGCATTAACCAGAGCAATGAGACAAGAGAGAGAAATAAAAGGAATAAGGATAGGAAAGGAAGAAGTTAAACTATCACTATTTGCAGATGACATGATACTATACACGGAGGACCTCAAAAACTCCACAAGAAGACTCCTTCAATTAATTGACAAATTCAGCAGAGTTGCTGGATACAAAGTCAACACCCAAAAATCAATAGCATTCCTATACACAAACAACAAACAGACTGACAGAGAAATTGAGGAAACCATACATTTTACAATAGCCTCCAAGAAATTGAAATACTTAGGAATCAATCTAACAAAGAATGTGAAAGATTTATTCAGTGAAAACTACAGTACTCTGAAAAAAGAGATCGAAGAGGATTTCAATAAATGGAAAAACATCCCCTGCTCATGTTTAGGAAGAACCAACATTGTGAAAATGGCCATACTACCATAACTGTTTTACAGATTCAATGCAATTCCCATTAAAGTACCATTAGCTAGCATACCTCACAGATCTAGAGAAAATATGCCTTAAATTCATGGAACCAGGGGCTGGGGATATAGCTCAGTGGAATAAGCGCTTGCCTAGCAAGCGCAGGGGCCTGAGTTCGATCCCCAGTACTGCAAAAAAAAAAAAAAAAAATTCATGGAACCAGAAGAGATCCAGAATAGCAAAAGCAATCCTGGGAAATAAGGACAAGTCAGGTGGAATCACAATCCCTGATCCGAAATTATACTACAAAGCTACTGTAATAAAATCACCCTGGTACTGGCTTAAAAACCAGACCTGAGGATCAATGGAACAGACTGGAAGATGCAACTGTGAGGAAAAGCACACTCAGCCACCTAATATTTGACAAAGGGGCCATCCAAACTCACTGGAAAAAAGATGACCTGTTTAATAAATGGTGGTGGAAAAAGTGGCTTGCCTCTTGCCGAAAACTGAAAATAGACCCAAGTCTATCACCATGCACCAAACTCAGGTCCAAATGGATCACAGATCTCAATATTAAAACAGAAACTCTAAACCTATTGGAAGAGAAAGTAGGTAAAAATCTTGAAGACATAGGAGTAGGCAGAGAGTTCATGAACAAAAATGAAACTGCAAGGGAAACACTTCAAAGAATCAATAACTGGGCCCTCATCTTATTGAAAAGTTTTTGCACATCTAAAGAAATCACCAGCAAAGTAAAAAGAAAACCCACAAATTGGGAAAAAATCCTAGCTGGCTGTCCCTCAGACCAAGGTCTTCTATCTAGAAGATACAAAGAATTAAAGAACATGTACCAGTCCAAATTCAAAGACCCGATCCAGAAATGGGCATCTGAGATGAATGCACACTTCTCAGATAAAGAAATACAAATGGCAAACAAATATATGAGAAAATGTTCCACCTCTTTAGTCATTCGAGAAATGCAAATAAAAACAACATTGAGATTTCATCTCACCCCAGTGAGACTGGCCAGTATGAAAAAATCATCCAATAACAAATGCTGGCGAGGCTGTGGAGAAATAAGGACTCTACTACACTGCTGGTGGGATTGCAGACTGGTGCAACCAATGTGGAGAGCAGTTTGGAGATTTCTCAGCAAACTAGGTCTAGAGGTTCCATTCATACCAGCTATTCCTCTTCTGGGTATTTTCCCAGAAGGTCTGAAGACATCATATCACTTTGATATATGTGCACCCATGTTTATAGCAGCGCAATTTGTATTAGCTAAATTGTGGAAGCAACCCAAATGTCCATCCACAGAGGACTGGATTAAAAAACCGCGGCATTTTTATATAATGGAATATTACTCAGCTACAAAGAAGGACAGATTTGGGGCCTTTGTAGGCAAATGGTCACAATTGGACACCATACTCATAAGTGAAATAAATCAGAGGTACATGTGCAAGCACCTTATTGTGTCACTGGTGTAAGAGTCTGAGGGTGGGAATATAAACTAAGAGGCGTGAAGGAAATCTGTTCAAAAGGAAAGAACAGATGGGATGAGGGAAAGGAGAAAAGAAAGAGGCAAAAATGTATGTATGTTTGTACATATATACATATGTGCAGGATGGCTAACATGGTTCTACTATTGTCTTATGTCACTTGATGGTAAAGAATAGTTGATGACTGGTTGTTTGATCAATCTTGTATGTCTAGTGTGTTTTCCTGAGCATACACTTTGAAGGTAGCAATATGCAATGCAACAACTATTGTTGGTTTTCCGTTGCTTTCTCTATAATTCAATTCTGATCATGCTCTTATTGTGCTACTTTGTGTCTCTTTGTTAATGCTTTCTGCCTTTTTGTTTTGTTTTGTTTTTGTTGTGTTTTTTGTTTTGTTTTGTTTTTTGTTTTTGTTTTTGTTGTTGTTGATGTAGTTCTTTTTCTTTCACACTTTAAAAAGAAAAATTATATAAAAAAACGAAAAAGGAAGGAAGGGATAATTATCTATGTATGTAAGTATGTATGTATATGCAGCATATCTAACATAGTTGTACTATGGACTTAGGTCACTTTCTTGTAAAGAATAGTCAATGATTATTTGTTTAATAAGTTTTGCATGTCTATATCTGTTTTCCTGAGTATACACTTCGAAGTTATCAATATGTAATGCAACAACCATTGTTGATTCCCTATCACCTTGTCTGTAACTCAGTTTTGATTGTACTATTCTTATGCTACTTTGTGTCTGTTTGTTAATATGTTTTTGTTTCTTTACTTTTAAAATAAAAGTGAGAAAAAAAAAAAAAGAAAAAGAAGAGATACTTCCTGCAAGCAGGATGGAGCTCTGCAGAAACAAGAGGACAGCAGAGTGGCAAGGTCACAGGGATGGCGAAGTCAACGGCCACCATCTTTTCTATCCTCTCGGATGCAGCCCTTGGAAGTAGTTCTGCCCAGCACAAATTGGCCACGACCGACAGGTCACACCTTTTTGATCAGCTTCCATTCAGGCTCAGGTTCCATCTTCCTTTTCCGCCAGCCTGCTATGGCCTAATTTTTGGTCTCAATACCATCTTATCCCTTTACTGTTTCACAATATTTTGTGAAAACCAATTATTTTAGAAAATACAGCAACAATTTGGGGTTATGATTTTCTTTTCCCAGAGGTGGTCTTTTTCGTTGTTGTTATAATGTTTTCTTATTAGTGCATGTTAGTTATACAGGATTAGTTTCATTTTAGGGGACTTATACATGCATAGAGTAAATTTAGGTCATTTTCACCTCCAGTCACCTTTTTGGCCCTCTTCTCCCCCTCCCTCACAGTTCCTTTCTCTGATCTAATAGTTACCCTGAGCTTGCTCTCCTCTCCTTCCCTTTCCCTTTATAAAATTAAAAATTAGTTTTTGATTCCATTTTTGATTGAAAACATGCCACTGCTATTGTTTTCTCAGTTAGTTGCCTGGATTTATTTTGCAGAACTCTCTCCCCAGGATGTCAGGAATTTCCCTTTTTTCTTTTTTTCCGTTTTTATTTCCCCCTTAATCCTCCTGTGCCGCCCTGCATCAATCAGTGTGGTGGTGATCTGGTGACTGATGACAGACGGCATTCCTACCCCCCTAGTAGCCTCACTTTTGCCTTTGCTTCTGCTGTTGGATCTCAGTGTGCATCTGGAGCAAGTTCAAAGTTCAGGCAGTTTTCAAGTCTGCTTCAACCCTTTTGGATTCCTCCTCTTGTGTGTATGCAGGCTGCCACTCAATAGTAGTTTCTCTTCTAGATGTTCCTGTCAAGTGTCTGGCCGGTCTGCTTGCTTGATGCTCCCCTCAAGTTCATCTGCAGGATAGAAGACATGAGGGGCTCCCTGTTTCTTCCTACCCGTCCTGATACTTTTATTGACAGTCCTTCTGAACATAGCAAGCTCCTTTAGCAGTGAAGTTGCTGGTGTTCATGGCTTCTCTGCCCCGGAAAAACTACCATTCGGGTGTCTTGCTGGTGGGGTGATGGGCACAGTACTAGGCAAGGCCTGCACTCCCCTGTAGATATATTTATCTGTTGCTTATGGTTAAGTACAGTACTTGTCAAGTATATTTTGTCTTTTCTTAGTTTCAGGGGTCCTGAAGTGGCTATTTTTGACAATTATATCTAATTTTTAAATTTCTTTGTGGAAAGATTTACTATCTTACTATAGTCAGAAATCTTGCCTTGAGAGAGATATTCTGACAATGCACAGGAAAGGCAGACAAATTCAATGGCCATAGCATGAGGAAGTTACTAGGAACAGTATTCTTTCTGTTCTGTAAACTTGTAACAGAACCACCACCCTGTTGGTTCAAGTAAATATTCCTGTGTAGAGTTGTTTTTAACCAATTTGAAGATGGGACATATTTAACAATGTCCGTAATTATTGTGTTATGGTAGTAAATGATGAAGATAAAAATTCACAAGTGTTATATAATTATTCATAGCAAACTATGTAATTACTGATACCTTATCTAGCCATGAAAATCTTTATTCTTACCATGACATTGATTATACATCCTATAAGTCTACCAAGATTGATTTTTTGATACAATCCTTACTGATAATTGATGTCATCCTAATACATATGTCATTAAGAGTCAATAGATGTGCTGGACCCTGGACCTTCTTTTCTATATGATGGTAGGGACATAGAGAAATTATCCCTTGTGCTCCTGCTTAAAGTCTATAAGCCTTTTACTAGAACCTCAAATTCCCTTAATTGGAAGCAAAGCCCTTTCTTTCAATAAGAAGTGAAGAGATGTAGTGAACACACAGGATGATCACTTTCCGATTCTTTGCCTTATTGGTGGAACACAGCTAGCTCAATTGGTATGAACAGAGGACTTTGTGAGGTCCCGGAGGCCGTGGGTTTGGAGGGCAGGAAAGGAGAAGAGCATCCGGAAGCTGGGGCTGTGTTTCAGGTGGTTCCCCCAACCCCTCTCATTCCTTTGCCTCTCCTTGCGCACCTTCATCTAGGTTCTGGCGTGAGGGTGACTGGCTGCAACCTCCAAGCCAGCATGGAAATCTCCATAGCATAAGGACGGCCTGGCAGAAGCCAGGGGTTCTCAGCATAGCCCTCAGCGGCTGTGGAGAGGAGTAGGAGCCTCAGCCACTCCCAAAGGCACCTCAGGTTGATGGAAGAGCAGAGATGGCGCTGTCTAAAGACCTGACTGATTTTCACAAAGCTCCCTTACTTGTTTGGCCCCTGGTCTGTAACAGTGGCAGTGAATTTATGGCATGTGAGCCACAGGGGGCTGTTTGTATCACTGAAAGCTTGAAGAGGTTTGCCATTACTGTGCTGTAACTTTTTTTCTGTGCTTCGACAATTCTACTAATCAAACTTCATCTCTTGCGATTGTTACTTGGGTCAATGGATTCAAACTCATTAAATTGTGACAGGACTTGATTTGAGGTCTGAGCAATGCGGTAGATATAGGCTCAAATGTAGTTTTAAATCAATGTTCTGAGAAAGCAGGAAAAGGGAATGGCTGTATGTTAAGGACCAGGGCTCTATAACTGAGAGAGATAGCAAAGAATGTATAAAGGAGTGGAAATGTGCATAAAACAGAAGTCCGTAATCTCTAGCTATGCGGTGAGTCTCTGGGTGTAATGTGCTGCTTAAATCAATCCAGATGCCTTGAGCCAAAGAGTAGATCTGTGAAGTTCCTTCCAGGTAGTAGCATAGCTGGGATTATGGGTAAATCCTGCTTCCATAATGGCCTCCTGACTCCATTTGGGGAAACTCTTTCAATGTTGCTTTTTGTAATTTGCCTTTCATTTTCCCATTTATGTGTTTTGTCTCCACCAGTTTCAGCATGGAGTGCACTGACATTTCTTCTTTTCTGACTTTATCTTTCCATACACCCACCCCTATTTCTCTTCAGGCCCTTTTAACATCTCCCTTGAGTTCATCGGTCTGACCTTGATTGTGCTCAAAATTAAATACAGGGCATGCTGGTAACTTTCTAGTGCAGTGTCTCTTTTTCATGACTGTTTTGAAAATCCTGCTCAGGTTGTGCTCCAGACTAGGGAAATAAAAATCTATGGTGGTGAGATCCAGGTAGTCATTGTTGAGAAATAATGCCCTCATGGAAAGTAATACTTTTGTGCAGCACACTAATATTTATCTTTGCTTTTTTATCTTAAATCAATACTTACCACATCCCAGAGGGATACATTAGGTTATTAATTGGCAGAAACTGTAGAAAAACAAAAACTGAACCATAAAATGGTCTCCAGTATGTAAGTACTTGTGAGGTCATGTTGGCAGAATGCCTTCGGGGGCCTTGGATCTGTGAGCTGTATTGGTGCCTGACAGCCCTATGGGAGGCCTGCCTCATGAGAGCAAATAAGAAAAAAGCAAACCAACCTGTAGACATCAAATCTGTCAGGTTTCAAAGACCGCAGGCCATTATGTAAAATATAGTGACACATATTACAAATATTTATCTTCACTTTTATCTTCTGGAGTCTTTGTTCTCCTTTAAACAATGAATAGCTGTTGACTTTTCTTGAAAGGGTAAAGGAAAATGGTAAATCTTTCACTGCTTTTTCCATAACACTTTCTTTTTGAGACAGATTTCTAACCCCTGCTCTTGTAAGCTGACATGTTTACTTCTACTTCAAGCTCCTGGATTTGTACATTTCTTTCTCTAACCTCAAATGAGCTTCCTTTAGGCCATGCAGAGGAAATGAGTGACACGTCAGCAAGTATTTGCTCTGAGCATTTGTTGAATCCCAAACTTGCAAAAATCAACTTTTGATTTTTCTTCTTTCAGTAAGAAATGACTGAGGAATGAGAATAAGCCTTAAGAATCTGATGCCTAGAAAGCTGCTGTCAGGAGAGATGGGAGCTATGGGTGCTCGGGGAGATCTGGGAGCATCATACCCACTCTGTGTTTCATGTCTCTGGAGGTCAGCAAGAGGGAAGTTTTCTGGCTCGAGAGAGGTAAGAGGGATAATGTATAATTCAGTGGAATTTTAGCCATTCTGTTTGAGGATTTTTTTCAACTGGGGGGGTGTTATTTACCTTTTAGAGAAAGGATTCACATTTATTTCAGGATATAGTACATCGTATTCTTCAAGGATTTAATGAGTTTATCGGGTCCCTAGCCTGTCCTTATTCTGGAAGGTATCATATTTAGTTTTACTGAAACAAAATGTATAACTTTGTTTCAAGACTCAGTACCTGCTCCAAGTTTCATTATAGTGTAGCAGCGTGTCGGGTATGTTTCTATGCTCATCGAAACGACTGAAAATGTGAAACAAATGTTCAGGGTAGCTGCACACAGCAGGTAGGTTGTGCACTGCATACCCCAGTGTACTGTTGACCAGGTAGAAATGTGGGTAGTTCTCTGGCTGTGAACTTCAGCAATCTTGAGACTGGATCATTGTCACGCCAATCATGGCAGCAGAGAATTGCATTGGTGTTCCTAATCCCTGCTTGCAGTCTTCAGTTGCCTATGCTATTCAGTGATTTTTATTTTTAAATCTGGTTTATATATCTCTAGTTTATCTACTTTAATGGAGGTAGTGCAAGTGTTGGAAGAACATCCACTAATTTGTGAAAAACATACTCGATAACTTATGCATCATTTCTTTGCTCAATAATAACATCACTGGGAGAAGCATCCATCATTTCTTAGATTGCCCTCTTCGCATTACAGACCATAACAGGAATGACTATAAGTATAGTTATGTTCCCATACAAGGTTGGCAGTATGGTTCGCTTTACGGTATTATTATTTTTCTTTCTTTCTTTTTTTTTTTTTTTTTTTGCCTAGTTCTTCCTGTTGTTCTCCTTGTGAATAATAGCACAGGATTCCCCAAGAACCAGAGCAGAGTGGTTAGAATTACATGGCCTCTTCTCTTAGGACAAACATCTCTTGCCTTTTTCACATCCATAGTCCTCTCTTAGCCCACTTGTGCTCCCTATATAGTTCTGAAATGTGGGTGTTTCTCAGATTCATCTGTAGGTATCTCTGAAGGGAAGATAGAACACCAGGCCACAGCTCAGCTGGGACAGTGAGATGGGAAAGTACCCAGCTTTTAGGAGAATTCCCAGGATATTGACTTCTCCAGTGGCTTTTCTGAAAGATTTGCTGGAAGGTCATACAGTTCACGCTGTTTGAGGACTGTTACTCATATATTGCATGGTTATAAGTCTGTAGAATATTCAGGAAGGGGACTAGATTCCATACACAATATAAGATACTAGGGGTTTTTTTGTTTAGGAATTTACAGCCTTGGAGGAAAAGGCTCTCTGAAATTGTTAAACATCTATATATTAAGAGCTTGTTCCCCATGTCGTTGACAGTAATCAGGCTGATGGTGTGGAGAAAGCAGGATTTGAATTGAGCCTGATTTGTACAGCATTTGCTTGGATGGAGTGGAGGGAAGAACATACTGTACACAGTAGCAGATTGCAATAGTTTGAGCCAAATCTGAAGCTCAGAGCAGGAAACTGGAACTGTTATAGTGACTTCTGCACATTCCTCCAGGTGCTAGCCTCTGTATCCTGAGAACTGGAAGGTTTTAGACTTTCACTAGAATAAGCCTTTGGACATGGTTTAGCTTGTCCCAGTGTGTTGGGCCAGCTTTACACTGAGAGGAGAATACTGTGGAGTTACATGGCAACAGGCAGAATGCTAGAGTAGGACATAGAGTTGCTTCTATTTGTTACTTTATCTGTTAATGAAGTCCTGCTTGCCATTTGGCCTGGCTTAATTTCTATGAATTCTATGCCTATCTGGGGGCTGGAGATAACTTAGGATGTTGCTGCTTTGTGAAGCTTTTCATTTTCCTGAATAAGAAAGTATAATTTGGATGGAGCTCAAGGACAGCTCTCAGGTTACTCTGGCCTGTTTTGCAGCTTTAGTTTGGAGAACCAGACTGTCTCCTTAAGTGAATTCCTGACAAGGTCCTCAAACTTAAATGTATATATGAAATTATCCATGATGTTGTTTAAATGGCCCTAACCCATAAGATTGGTATGAGGCTCTCCTAATGGACCCTCTGGTGATGCTGATGGACCCAGGACCAAATTTAGTAGTGAGGCTCAGGGATCAGTTCAGATGCAACAGACAACAGGGTGGCCCAGGGTGGTTAAGTGTGGTAAGGAACAGAAATGCTTTTCATATGAGAGTACAGCCACCGAGACTCCCACATAGACTTGGCAATGAGTCACGGTCACTACCCACCCCAGACCCTGGCTTCTATTTCCTTAAGACAGACCCACACCAAAGCCTCAGGAATAGTATGGCCTTCTGACCAAGAGCTCAGGAAAGACGCTTATGACTTTCCTGCTGTGTAAGAGACAGGGCAAGCTGGAAGCTCAGTTGGTTTTGCATTTCTCATCCTGAACCACTTGGCAGATTGGCAGGTGAACATGGTGGTGAATTCCTCCTTGTTGGGCTCTGTGGTGTTTATTGCTTGTCTGCACTGGGCCTAACACTGTGCTAAGTATGTGGATCTCTGGTGAAAGGTGAGAAGTAGTTTCAGGTATCTAGGGACTTGTGATATTATTGGGACCAAAAAATTTTTTTGAACCCAAACACTTACAAGCAGTGCAAGAAAAACATGAGGGAGCGAGGATATAATTATGTGTTAAATTGAATATAATCAAGTGCCAAACCTATGACACAAGCAGTAAGTGCTATGAAAAGTTGGGAGGGTTTCTAGGTTGGCTCAGCTCCCTGAAACCAGAGTTCCAGTTTCTAGGTTGAGGCTCTATTGTTTGCCTTGCACTGGATTTTGTGGATTCAGACTTGGGAGCTATTGGATGGGAAAAGCAAAGGCAGAGTCCAGCACAGAAACTCAATTCATTGTTTCAGACACTAAACAAACCCTAACCCCACCCCCACTCCAGGCCTCTCATTCCCTCCGGTGAACAAAGCAGTTTAAAAAATGAAACCATCACTAGATAGTGAGGTTAATGCCACCCTCGGCTGGATTTGACTGGATCCCCCCACTGCTTGGGGATATTCAGCTCCAAAGTGAGTTCGTTCCATAGAAGGGAAATATAATGGGGCTCAGTGGGAAAGGCCATCGCAGGATCTCAGGGCAGACACCGTATAGTTTGTAGATGGAGCACACAAAAGGAGAATAGGCTGGGAAAATGTCCAGAAACTAGGGAGGGAAATCCTATCTTTTGTCTTGTTCACGAAAGCCCTCTGGAAGAACAATGCCCTTTAGTCCTTATGTGGCTCTTGAAACTCTTTTTGTGAATGTCAACTGGTGAAGTCAGGTGACATCCCTGAAGAGCAGAGGAACATTGTCTTCCCCTATATCTGAGAGTGACCGTGAGCAAAGAGACTATGTGTCTGGAGGAAACACATGCATCCCTCGGCCTGCCGGCTGCCTAGTATGGCTTATCTGTTTCTTGTAGGAATCAACCATTAGTCTAATGTCAGTGCTCTGAGTTGTTCTGTGAAAAGCCATCTCCCAATTAAGATTGTGAGAAAAGCCGCACTTCCTTTCCCCCCTGCTGGTGGGCTTGGGAGCCTTACTCCCACGGCCCTTCAAAACCATCTTCCTAAGATCTTCCCTTATCTGTGACCCATTTTTGATAATGAGCAATTGAAGGATATAGTGTTTATACTTTTTAAAAATTTACATTAAAAAAAGTTGGTTACAGTAAAAGATACCTTGCCAAAAACAATGGGACAAGTGTTCCTACTGAGGGGAAGTATTTTGAATATTTTGAGAGGAGGTAATAGAAATGTGTCTTTCATTGTAATAAATTTTTAATATTTAAATTTTAACCATATTTTATTATCACTGTGTTGATCAATGGTTTATGGCAATTTCTGTTAAGTAGAAATGTTAAGGTGTGTCTCATCCACCTTATTCACTGGCTGTGCCACCGTCCGACTTCTGATTCTTCCCCAAATTCAAAATGATCATGAAAGGACAATGTGTTGAATGGGTTTCAACACATCGATGCAGCCCTAATAGTGCAAATAGACGCTCATGAAAGAGGACTTCCACTGGTTCAGAAAATGTATGAACGATGGGATAAAGATGTTTGAAGTGAGGGACAGTATTTTGAAGGGGATTAATGGCAGTGTATCTCATTCTGCAATAATTATTTTTTTCTTTTCTTAGATATGTTTTGTTTGTGTTCCCAAGATGAATATAATTATTACAATAATTATTTTTCAAAAATTTAAACATTCACGGCATTGTTTGATCAGACCTGGTATATCTCTTTCAGGCCATTAGCCCAAAACTTGTTAAACATTTCCTGTGTAGATTCTCCATGTGAAATGTGTCTCAGGCCTATTGTGACAGGCCTCAAGTTAGATGGAGGCAGGCAGAGTGTTCCTGTAGACTCAGGTCAAGTCAGCAGCTGTTTTTGACCCATGGAAAAATGCTGGTAGAAAACAGCTAAAGTCCACCCACAGATGGGACCTGAAAGAAATCCTTTTCAAACTGTTAAGGTTTGTGTCTAGATGTTCCCCTAAAGCCTCATGCAGTCATGGGGTGGGCTTCTAGAGCTTATGACTGATCCATGATCCAATGCTGGGATTATGGGTGTGAGCGGTATACCCACCCTGGGGTGGGCGGTCTGCATATGGAGGGGGGAGAAAGAGGCTGCCCCTCTGCTTTCCCCCATCTTGCTCCTGTTGTCGTCTTCTGCTGCCGTGAACAGGTGCCCTCCACCATGTGCCACTCTGCTTTGGAGCCAGTTGAGTATGGACTGAAACCTCCACCAACGGCGAGCTACATAAACCTTTCCTTCCTTAATTGTGGGTGTCAGGTATTTTGTCTCAGCAATTAGAGAAAAGTAATCCAGACACAAACTCTGGCTGTACTCTGGCCGTCAGGAGAATCTGGAGCCCCAGTAGATCTCAACTGGCGGCCAAAGGGCAAATTTGGCCCATAGATGCATGTTTTTACTGGTGGTGTGCTTTGTGAAAATCTGATGAAGTCTTCACATTCTTAAAAGAGTATATTTCCATATAAATATTTGGATTTCCAACTTCTTTGGATGCACTGTGAGGATCTAGCAACCCTGGGCTACGCTCCTGCTTGGAATTACTCACTAAAACTGAGGAATAGTTACCTGCTTTTATTTTCCTTTTTGATGCCCTGTCCAGCCCACTGTACTCCTTTACACTGCTGGCCATAAACGAAAGCACTTGGTGAGCCACAAAGGCAGCCTACGTACTTCAGTTTGCTTTCATAGGTGGCGTGCCTAAGGCGGGCAAGGGTTTGAGGTGGGTCGAGTAGTGGTGTTTTAGGTAAAGTAGAATGCTGCTTGTGGGGTATCTTAGAAATGTTCCAAACTGGAGGCAGGAAAATACTGTAGGAATGCTTCTCAGACTGTCCTTTCCAATCCAAGCCACCACAGACCTTTACTTTGTAAAAGTGTATATATACATACATACATATATATATATATATATATATAGTCATAAAAATAAAAGGAGTATGTCATACAAAATATAAGCCACATTTTATTATCAGATCATACAGGCATAGAATTTAGTACAAACGACCAGAGCAAACATAGCATAAGAAAAAGAAAATATTAATAAACCTTATATGATTTAATATATGCACATAAGCTAATATGATAATCACTGCTATGCTCATGGCATTAATGAAGTTATGCATGAAATAACAATTTCCTATATTAAGTACATATGTGCACATTTTAATGAGCACTGTGTATATAAATATTTAACATTTTAAATGTAATAATAAGCATACTCCTCCATGTTAATTGATATAGAATAATTAGATTGCCAATGATACTATTTATGGGAAAATTGTTTTATGGTTTGTTCAAAAATCTTAACAGCAGAGAGTTCAGTCATATGCAGCCATCTTGACATGAATGGGAGAAAAAATTTTAAAATAGTTCAGCAAACTTAAGGTGCTCATTTAAAAATTTTTACCAAAATAAAGCAAGTGATAGGTTTCCAAAAGTCATCTTTAATCTCTCAGCTGTAACAAGTTTAAACAACTTATTATTTCAAGTTAACATTAAACTCTTAAAGAACCAAAATAGCAGAGTAGCGATCACCAGCAAAATTCAGCCTATCCAAATCCAAGCTCCAGACACGTGGCAAACAACAACCTGGCAAAGGAAAAGAAAGAAGTGGCTCTCTGGGAATAAAGAAGGAACTGGCAAGAACATTAGAAACTACAGAGAAGTTGGAGAAAGGGATCACAGCACAGAGTAAAGAACGAAGCAACCTGGAAACTTACCCCAGTTATCATAGTGGAGAAACTGTGTCCACAGATGCAAGGTAAGTCCTGAGGGTTTGTAGCTCCAGGCAGAAACAACAGACCTGGCTATTCTAAACCGCAAAAACAGCATGAGGTTTTACTCCTGAGTGACCCCTTCCACATGATAGGCAACAGTTGGAGGAGTCCTGTGTGCACTTGTCCTATTGCCAGAGAGTTTTTAATCAGGTGCTATTTCAGAAAGAGGTCGATTATTTAAGACAGAGACTCAGAACACCTGAAAAATAATTTCACTTTAGGATTTCCTGGGTAACCCCCTCATAGTGACTAGGTGAGAGACATCTAAGGGAAACAGCCATGCAAAGGGTATAGACTAGATGTAGACTATGTGGAAAGTTTAAACTCATGATAAGAATGACAAAAGATCCCACCCTCCATGGTGAGAAGGGTTATGTGTCTTTCACCAGCAGCTTGGTCTGAAACTGTTGGCATTACATACAGTGGAATGCTTGAACCCTTGCCTTGCTGACTATATCCAGCACAGATCAGAGGGCTGATTATGTTCTCCATCTACCGACATGAGCAAGGACACATCCTAGTTTGAACAGTTGCCACTGCCTGGTGTAAATACATAGAGGGCCTTCAGATACGGGGGGAACCTCACAAACCACAGGCTGTGAAGCTACATAAACCATGCCTGAAAGAGTGAATAAAAATTGGGAGGTACGATAAACCTTGTGAAACAAAAGGAAACTGCTTAAAATTAAAGAGCAACTGGGATGAGGGAAAAAAGAAAAGAAAGAAGGGGAAAATTGTGTATATATGTATGTGGGGATAGCTAACATAGTTGTACTATTGACTGCTATTGCTTTATTGAAAAGAATAGTTAATGATTAATTATTTGGTCAATCTTGCACGTCTGTATTTGTTTTCCATGAGTAACCACTTTGATGTTATCATCATGTAATACAATAACCACTGTGAATTCCCTGTCACCTTGTCTATAATTCAGTATTGCTTGTACTATTCTTGTGCTACTTTGTAAATGGCTGTTAGTATGCTTTCATTCTTTTACTTTTAAAAATAAAAAAATGGAAAACCATTACTTACTGAATTCCAAAACTTCAAATTCTGAAAAGAAACAATCAGAGGAACTATTTTTCCCTCTTTCACTCTCTCTTTCTCTCTTTTTTGGTTTGGACTCATTTTTTCCCACTTTCTATTTTTCACTGATTTGGGTGCCATGAAGGATTTTACATTTTTATTTTTAATTTTGTCTCTTTTCCTTTCTTTTTCCCTCTTAATTTATTCTTTTCTTTTTATTCTTACTTTTTCTTTTTTCCCCTTTTGGTTTTTCTTTTTCTTATTTGTTCTTTTGTTACTATTATCTAATTCTATTAATTTTTTTCTCCTTAATAGGTGCCTCACCCCACTTTTCTCTCCTTCTCATCTTCCATTGCTTAGTTTTTCAAAATTTTCTGCTTTGTTCTCCTGTTTCTCACCTTACATATATTTACTGATATAACTTTTTAAGCTGTATTAATCTTTAGATAGCTAGTTAACTATGTTTTTATTGCTAAATTTTTACTATCGTTAATGAAAATATCATTGTTACATATAGTAAACATTTACTATATGTCAATTTGTGATTCATTTTAGTGTTTATAACTATAGATTTTTTCTATGGCTAAGAGTGGTATGTTATTGGTTCTCCTGGTAGGTCAGTATCCAATTTGAATTTGATGTCATTATTGTTGTTGATTTACTTGTTATTACAGGGGTGGCATAGACATTGCTATTAATAGATTTTTTTTGTATGCCAATATTTGGACTGCCTTTGTGTCGCTAAATAATACTGAGGTCCATGCCTGAAGAATGGGATGCTTGGCCAATTACACTATATCATCCCAAATTAATGGTGGTGATCAGATCTTGGGACAGAGGCAAAGGTCTATATTTAGCCACCCACAGCGTACATCAGTAAAAAGCACACACTAAAAGGATCCCAAAACTAGCAACAAAGTCTTTCCACAATAAGCACCCACAAATGTCAGCAAAAAGCAAAACAAAACAAACAAAAACAATAGAAACATGAGAAGACAAAGCAACAAAATGTCTCCAAAAACACTCAGATCCCCAAATCAGATCTGTGTTATTGACAGGGAGGAAGTCAAAGGCCACATATTATGGTTTCAGTCTAGATATCTCCCTAAAACCTCATGAGATCTTAGCTAGTGTTTTTTCAGAGATGGCTGAATCTAGAGTGTGTGATGCTGTATATATGTGTGTGTGTGTGTGTGTGTGTGTGTGTGTGTGTGTGTGTATAAGTTAAGGAAAGAATTCAACAGTAAAAGGTAACAATTATATATACACCAAGCACTGGCATGCATAACTTGATAAAAAAATTACTGAACATAAAAGACCAGATAATGCTACTGTAATTATAGTGGGGCATCTCAATACCTTAAGTACACAAAAAATCAAGAAAGAAATATAAGAGTTGAATCACACCTTTGAACAAAAGGGCTTAATACACAGCTACAGAATGTTCCACTCAAACATATTCTTCCCAGTTGCACATGGGACTTTCTCTAAAGTAGACAACATACTTAATAAGTGCAAAACATCTGAAATTGCCGCATGCATATTGTCATATTAGAGTAAAATAAAACTAGAAGCCAATGCAAAAGAAACCACAGAAATTATGAAACACATACAAATTAGAAAATATACTCTTGAATAATTAATGGATCAGAGGAGAAGTCAAAGAAAATATTTAGCTCCCAGAACCAAAGTATAATACAGCACAACATACTAAAACTTAATAGGACAAAATGAAGGGGAAAGTTTAGGTCTATGAGTGCCTACATTAGGAAAGGGAGCCAAATACATAAACCAGCGATGCACCTCAAGGTCCTGGGAAAGTAGGAACAGCTGCAATCCAAATCTCCTGCAAGAAAGGAAATCATGAAAGTCAGAGAAGAAGTTAATGAAATTGAAGTAAGGAAAGGAACAATACAGAGAATCAATGAGTTGAAGAGCTTGTTCTTTGAAATAAATTTTAAAAATTGGAAAAACCTTCAGCCAATCTTATAAAGAAAGATGAAGAATAAAGAAAAAAGAAAGAAGAAAGAAAGAAAGAAAGAAAGAAAGAAAGAAAGAAAGAAAGAAAGAAAGAGGAAAATCAAGGTAGATGAAACTAATGAAATCACAACTGACATTGCTGAAATGCAGATATTGGCAACTACTTTGAGAACCTGTACTCTAATTAAGTGGAGAATTCAGAGGGGTAGATTTCTAGATATGTGTGAATTACCAATATTGAACCAAGAATACATAAAAATTCTGAATAATTGAATAACAGGCATGAAATTGAAGCAACAATAATAATACCAATCAAGAAAAGCTCAAGTCCTTATGGATTGATAGCTGACTTGTGCAAGAACTTTGGGAAGATATAATGCCAGTGCTCCTCCAACTTTTTAAATGAAATTTCAAGTAAAGGAGTGCTCCAAAAATAATTCCCAGAAGCTAGCATTACCATGGTTAAAAAACCAAAAAAGGACCTAATCAAAAAACAGAACTACAGGCAAATTTCTTTCAGTGAACAGAGATGTAAAAATCCTCAACAGGGTGCTGACAAACAGAATGCAACTAATCACTAAAAATACCATACATAAAAACCAAATAGGATTCATTACAGGGATGCTGAAAGGGTTCAACATAGACAAATCAATAAATTCAGTACATTACATGAACAGAAACAAAGACAAAAACTACAATATCATCTCAATTGATGCAGAAAAAGCCTTTGACAAAAATCTAATATCCAATTATGATTAAAAAGCTGAAGAAAATAGATATTGAGGGCTTTGGCGCAATATGATAAAAACCATTTATAGTGAAGCAGTGGCCAACATCATATTAAATGGGAAAACCTGAAAGTTTTCCCTCTAAAATCAGAAACAACACAAGGATATTCACTGCCACCATTCCTGTTCAATATAGTTCTTGAAACATTACTCAGAGAAGTTACACAAAAGAAATAAGTAAAAGGGTTATGTACACAAATAGAAGTCAAACGTTCATTATTTCCAAATGATATGAACCTCTATAGATTATTTGACAAGATCAAAAAATCCAACCAAAACTCCTAGAATTAATAAACAAATTCAGTAGTGTAGCAGGACACAAATAAACACACAAAAATCCGTAGTGTTTCTATAAACTGATAATGAGTTTCACCCAGAAAAAATTAGAACATTGCGACTGAAAATGCCATCAAGAAAAATTGAATATTTATGAATTAATGTAACCAAAGAAGTGAAAGACCTCAACAATGAAAAGTCCATTACAATTATGATGTCCCCTGTTCCTGGATAGGCAGAACCAAGATTTTTTAAGTGGCCATTCTTCCAAAATTAATATACAATTTTAATACAATCTCAGTCAAAATATCAATAATACTCTTCATATAACTAGAGCAAACAACCCTAAAATTTATATAAAACAAGAAGAGACCCAGAATAGCAAAAAGCAGTCCTGAGTAAAAAGAGCGAAGTAGGAGGCATCACAGTCCTGGACTTCAAGTTATATTACAATGTTACAGTGATAAAACAGCATGGCACTGGCAGAAATGTGGATCAATGGAACAGAACATAGGATTCAGAAACAACTTCAGTGTTACGATTCATATTTAGATGCTCCCCCAAAGCCTCATGCACTCATAGGTGGAGCTTTTGGGAGGTAACTTTTTCGTGTGTGTGTGTGTGTGTGTGTGTGTGTGTGTGTGTGTGATGCTGGATTAGTCTGCTGATGAGTTTATAGCTGGGTGTGATATTCTGGAAGGTATACACACACACACACACACATATATGTATATATATATATATATATATATATATATATATATATATACCTTGAGCATGCACTTCTTCCCACCTGTCATGCCGCTGATTATTTCTCCTCTGCCAACCAACTATTAACTGAAACCTCCACAAACTATGGGCTAAAATAAACCTTTCTTTCTTTACCTTCTAGGTATCAGGTATTTAGTCCCAGCCATAAAAAGTAATTAATACACTTAGGCACATACTTAGGCACATTCAGTTTTATGGTGTTTCCAAAACATAATCTGGAGGAAAGGTAACCTCCTTAACAAATGGTGCTGAGAAACTGGCTATCCACATACATCTGATTGAATCTAGACCCTTTTATTTCATCCTGTACTAAATGAAAATAAAAAAAGAATCAAAAGTCTGAATGCTAAAACAGAAACATTTAATCTGCTGGAAGAGAAAGAGGAAATATTTTTGAAGACATGGGTGTAAGCAAGTACTTTTTGAATAGCACTCCAGCGGCACAAGAAATAGTATCTAGAAGCAACAAATGGGACCATATGAAATTAAAAAGCATCTGCACAGCTAAAGAAACAGCCAAAATAGAAAAGAGACTATGTACAAAATGGGAACAGTATTTCCAACTATTCCTCAGACAGAAGACTAATATTTAGAATATATAAAGAATTCAAAGAAACAAGACCCTTCCAAATAAAAGACCCAATCAAAAAATGGGCAACTGAAATGAATAGACCTTTCTCAGAAGAAATAAAAATAGCCAGTATATGAAGAAAATGTTCAACATCACTAGTCATTAGAGAAATGCAAATTAAAACATCACTGAGATTTCATCTTATTCCAGAAAGAATGACTATCATCAAGAGATCAAACAATAACATATGCTGGCAATGCTGCTGGTTAAAAGGATCCCTTCCACATTGTCGGTGGGAATACAAACTAGTATGACCACTTGGGTAATCAGTATGGCAATTTCTCAAAACACTAAAAATAGAAATTTCATTTGACCCAGCTATCCCTCTTCCAGGTGTGTTCCTGAAAGAGTTAAAGATACCACATTACAGGAATACATGCGTACCTGTCTATAGCAGCACAGTTCAAGACAGTTAAATTTTTGAAGGAGCCTATATATCCATCAAAAAATGAACGGATAAATAAAGCGTGACATTTACACACAATGGAGTAATACTCTGTCATAAAGAAAGATAAAATTTTGCATTTGTAGGAAAATGCATGCGCCCATATAACATACTGATAAGTGAAATAAATCAGACACACACGTTTAAGTATTGTATCATTGGTTTTTCTTATATGAGTAAGCCAAAAATATGAATAAAGAACAAAATAAAAGAGAAATGAATTAGGTCTTTCACAAAAGGAGAAGAGATCAAGGGATGGAGGGAGGAGAGAGGGCAAGGGAAAGAGATGGATAAAAGGAATTAAGAGGTGTTGTGCACTCATACGCGTTTGCAACTCCCCATGAGGTACACAATTATTATGTGTTGCAAACATATATCAATAAAAATAAAATTTATTTTAAAAATAAAATGAAAATTTTAATAAAAAATACATACTGCATTCTATGTAAGAAAATATTCATATTTGAGAAATATTCTTATGATGGAAGATTAAATTCAGAACTTTCTACAAATATTTGAAGGTATCTGTGATTTTCTTGTAGACGTATAATTTCATTTTCATCCACTCTGTTATTAACTGTTATTAAATGATAGGGCTAGGAACACTGAAATATCTGTCTGTGGAAGATTCTCAGTTTTAGCCTCTTGATCTGTCACTGAAAACAGATCACATTCTTTATTTGTGTGGAAATATGGAGATCTTTAACATATCATAGTTACCAAAAGATTAAGCATAACAGACTGTCCAACTCATATCTTTTGAATACTAAGGCTGCTTCCTGCCTTGTGGAAACCCAATAGACTTGTTCAATACTTCATCTGATAACAATATAATGTATCTCCCCTATCACCATTACACCCCATAGTCGTTTGCTTTCCACTTGCATATAATGAAAAATAAAAAGAATTATCTCAAATTTAATCTCTTATCTTTAGTGTAATTTACAATGTATACTAACCACAATTTATACTTCAGCTAACATTTGTGTCTGGTTTAGAATTAATGCATTAACTTACATTGTGCTGTAGCTATTTCAAAACTTTTCTTGTTATTCATAACTGTTCAAAAATTTGATCTCCAAGTCACATTTACAAATTAATTTTTTATGATTCTGTATAGTTTAGAGCTGACCATGTTGTTAAAAATGCAACTTAGACAACTATTTATAGGAACATTATTTCAAGTTACACATATATTGAAGGGACTGACATTTTAGCAGTATTTGTTAAATTACAATAAAAATTATTTTTTTCTGTATTGGCTTTCTATTGCTATGACAAAATACCTAAGAAAAGCAACTTAAAAAGCAGAAAATTTTATTTTGGCTCATTCCTTAAGAAGTTCAGCCCATGGTCACTTGGATTCTTCTTTTGGGGCCTTACAATGCATTGCATTAGTGGGGAACAGAGTGGCAAAGTAAAACTGATGACTTCATGGTAATCAGGAAGCAAAAAGAGAGAAAGTGCAGGGACCCAACCTCCCTCTCAAAGGCACACTGACAGCGGCCCAACTTCTTCCCAACCAGCTTCACCTCCTAAAGATTCCATCACTACCCAATAGCACGGCAGGCTGGCAGTTAAGCTTTTACCACTTGAGCTTTGGGGGGTATTTAAGATGCAGACCATAATTTTAGCTCATTTGTTTTCAGAGTTGCTTGAATAACATGGTTCTGCGGTGTCGCTGGGAAACGGCAGCTGATCTACCTTGTTTACTGAGAGTCTCTAAATATTTGTAGCTAAGTATCTTCGATGTGTTCTCACTAATATTTCAACAAATGCATGTGGGTCTTTATACTTAGCCATTCAATGTGCTATTTTACAAGGAGTTCATGTTATGTTTTGATTTGGGTGGCTTTTAAATTCCATGTACTTTTTTGGAAATCATTCTTTTGGTTTGAGCTTGCCTTTTATGATTTGGAGATTAATACTCATAGGACTTTAAAGGTTTCATTGATTTATTAACTAACACATCTCTTCAAATAACAGGCTGTTACTTTACCATCAGTTATGGCTGTGAAAAGGAAATTGCTACACAAAAGATCACAATCTGAAGTGAAGCGCAGACAGCATTTTGATTTTTTATTTCTTTGTAGTTTTATTTATGCCACTTAGTTCACATTAAAGCTGCCATGGGGGTGGGTTTGTCTTCCCTTAATAATTGTTCAGTGAAGTTTGTTTCTACCTGCAAATTGGAATTAAAATTTCAGTTCTCTAATATAGCTAATGATAAAATAGCTTTAAAACAGAAATAATTAAGACTATGGTATGTAAGAATACAATGCTACATGCTTATTTTGATACTTTCTCAGATTTATAAACACTTTGGGGGGACAGATGACAAAGTACTCCTAAGAGTACCCTTCACGAAATCGTTTGTGAAGGACTTCTAGGCAGCTGCCCTTGCATGGGACTCACTGGGAAAAGACGGCCAGGTGCATGCTGTTTCAATGAGATGAGTTGGACATGTGAATGGCTATAAAAGTATTCAAATGTTCACTCTCAGATTCTGTAGTTATCTTGTGATGGATCACAAATAGCTGTGGATTCTCCTTGGTCCAAGAACAACAGCTTGCATAGCTGCAAAATGGATTTCTACCCGAAGTCTTTATGATACCATTGCAAATTCTGCAGTATTTTTGCAAAGATGCTGGACTGAAAAACTCTTCATTCAGAGACTAGGATTAGGAATTAAATTTATTTATGATTATTAAAATAAAGCCAACAAAATAATGCAATGTAGAGAAAAGCTCAGCTATTTTCTCATATGAAAGGAATCTAGAGTGGGGTGGGGAGTATACTCAGTGATTTTTCCTTCAAGGACCCAGATTCTTCTGTCTTGTTTCTCTGTACATGGCTTTCTTTCTGAAAGTATTTAATGGTCCATGATAACCACTGTGTCCTTCCAGATAACTGAAAGGAGGGGATTTGGGTGGGTAGAGGAAACGACATTTTAAGGCACTTCTGAAAATTGCTTGCACTGTTTCTATATTTTAAATAAAAGCTTTAGTTGCAAAGCCGTAATTTGAAAAAAAGTTTTTAAATGTAATAAAATATCCTATAGTTGTCCAAACTTTGGCATTGCCTTATGACAGGAGGAAAAAGAATGGATTCTTGTGGGGTGGTTATCTTACAATACCAGACTCAGTGTGAACTTCAGAAAATTGGTATGTCGAGTATAAATGCATGTCGGAATTCATTAACCAAGGAGAAATGTTATAAGTTTTAAGTGATGGTAGTTAGACTTTACACGCACATGGGCGCACACACACACACACATACACACAGATAGAATAATGAGCCCTTTTAGTGATGGATGCTGGAAAGATTTATCCAATTTGAAATATATCTGACTTGCAACTTGGCACGAACACATACTCATTGTATGCAGATTTCCAGTCCAGACACTAGGTAGGCACAAATGTTTTTCAAATGAAGACATGTGCAACTAGCAGGAACACTCACAGCTGAGGTTGAAAACCTTCAATAGGGGACCATCTACGACAAATGGCAGGAACATGGCAATGGACTGTCATGAAAGAGCTTAAGAAGAGAGCAAGCAGAAAAGAGCAATATGGAAAGAAATTGGCTTTGAAAGACACAATCAGAGCAATTTCACAGCAAAATAAAACTCTAAATTAGAATCAGAAGCAGTCCATGCCTGTAAAATGTTATATCCTGCAGAACTCATTCTGATTAGCTCAAATATACACACTGACATTGGACTCATGAACATGAAACTGCCAACATTTTTCCCCCTGCATGCAACTCTGCAAATCTAGGGAGACCCATTTGTGGAGAAATGCCAGGCCTGAGGAATCCTGGAAAGAAGGTTCTCTGTAGCTCCACATTGCAAGAGATTTTCTCTCTGCATAAGGAAGCATAAAGTATGAATTGAAGGCTTTTATTCCCTAACCATTAATGTGTGTATTTTTATTAGCAGAAGTTAATCTATTAGAAAATGTGTCCCCATGGTTGTGTTGATAAGTTAGAATCAAGGGGCTTCTAAAATATATGAATGTGGGAAAATGTGCACAACCTCAGTGATATGACTGTTTATTTTAGTTCATATTTATTTCCTTTTGGGCAAGACACTGCTGCTAAGGTCTGTGATCCAGACTTCTGTATATAAACAAAAAGCATCAGCTTCCTTCACACATATCTAATTATTGAGTTTCCTCAAGTAAAGATCCCCCAAGGGTTGTAAATAAAGTGGCAAAGAGGGGTTTGAAAGAAGGGGAGGGGAATGGGAAAAAGAGAAGGAATTTATATCACATACACGTACAAACTCCCTATGATGAATGTTATCATTATGTATATCTTAAATGTACCAATAAATAAGAAGAAAAAACATTGTTTTCCATATGTCTTATTTCATTTCTTTCAACGGTTTAATTACATTTTCATTTAAATCTGCCTCAATATTATGGAGTCACATATTCATGGGATTATCCAGTAGTTCCTTCACAAAGCCTTTCTTCATAATTTTAAATCAAATTCACTAGGTTTCTCTTTGGTAGTTTTGGAGTAACTGATTTTTTACTTACTTTTACTTTATGTCTCAGATTTTCTATTAGTTCAGGTTGTACATTATACATGGACACAAGTGTTAGTTTCCACTCCCTAACCCACCCCTGGATTGTAATGTCCTTAAGAAAATCAGTGTCATACTCCTATTCCTGAAGACATGATTTAAAAGCTTCTCACCAACATTTTTACTTACCTACCTACCTAACACACACAGACACACACACACGCACACACAGACACAGACACACACAGACACAGACACACACACACAGACACACACACACACACACACACACACAGACACACACACACACACACACACACACACCAATTAGCTATTAGTTATTTTAAGTTAACAAAATGGCTAGTGAATCTTTTTTGTAGTTAGGAATATTGATTCATCAATATTAAGGGATATATGTGTATGTCTCTAGGATCATATTCCGTGGAAGAAATGTCCATATTATTTCTCCAATGTTTGAGCTATAACTCCTTGCTTGGTTGTTTGTCACTAGAGGATAGATACCAGCACATGTCCACAGAGACCCATATGGAGGAGAGGGAGAGGGATGGCTTGAACAATATTGTATTCATTTATTCAGTTATTCAAAAACACTTTTAGCGTTCTCCTTAGTTCCAATCACTGTTCTTGGACCTATAACTCCAGGATTAAGCAGACAAGTTATGTCCTTACATTCACATTTACAGTCTAGTGGTGGAAGAGGTAGGCAATGTATATAGTAAAAAAGTAAGGCAGTTTTAGAAAGTCATAAAGTCTTCAGAGATCTATCAGCAGGCTTCCTCTACTTCACAGAAACTAGGAGGAGCCACTGCATGAGGAATCACATATTCTGTGTGAATTCCATAGCATACTGAGCTACCCCTAGGATCTTATATGTGACAAACACATAGCTTTTGTTCATTTCAATATTTTATTCTTCTGGTTAAATTTGTGGCTAATTTATCTAAGTGACAAGTGATTGAGATGCTACTTTCAGTGTATAGATAAAGAGGAAGTGTTAACTCGCACAATTTAGGGGTGCGATCTTGAAAGAAGTCCTATTTCCTTAGGAAAAGAGGTGGGTGTTCTTGAATAGAAGTTTCTCTTTGCACCTAGAGAGAGAGATGCATTACACAGGCGATTCTTACCCTAAAATTTTTTCCATGCTACATTTCTTAGGGTGAATGTTAGATCTGTCAAAAGTGAGATTCTAGGGTACAAGTATAACAGCAGAGCATTACAGGCAGAATACAAATGTGACAGTTGAAAATTTCATAATTCGGGACGCTTAAACATAATTTCAAGATAGTTTTTTCTATATTAAGGGTATATATCCCTCTGTTTGTCACTCTTTTTGAAATGTAGATAAAAACTACTCCTGCTTATAGTCATACTTGGTAGACTGGTATTCTTTGAGTGTACTTCCATGTTGTATGGGATTACATGAACTGCTACCTTTCATTAGGGCTAGAAGTGACTTTGCACCATCCTGTGCTATTCTTTGAAAGGGTTCTGAACATGTGAAGCATCCTACATTCAGGATTTGTGGAAGATTATATTCTTGGACATAATGATTGAAAGACAAAGGTTACTAAATTTCCCAATTAACCGCAGGTCAATTATATATCAGAAATGTAAATCATAATCTAAAGTTAAATATTGCCAGCACTTTTCACTAGATTCCTGATCATAGTGTTATGGTTCATATTTAGATGAGCCCCTAAGAGCCTCATGCATTCATAGGTGGGCCTTTTGAAGGATGGCTGAATCACGGCACGGGTATTAGAGCTGACTTGCTGTTAGGAAGCAGGGTCTGTTAGGAAGAGTGAGACACTAGGGGGTGACCTGGAAGGAAATATCTCCCTTCCCACCTCTTTCCTTCACTATCTACTTCCTAGCTGTCGTGTCATGAGTAGATATTTCTGCACTATTCCCCTCTGCCTTGTTATCCTGCCTTCACCCAGTGAACAATGACCTACAAATGCGATCCACAGTAAGCCTATCCTTAGAGTTGTCTTCAAGAACAGGAAAGTGACAGAACAATTACCAAAAATTTGTGGCAGAATGCATGGGGGTAGTGAACTGAGAACTTACTCCAAGACTGTGAATATAGAAGTCCTTTAAGTCCCAGTGTTATGTTCATTGGCATCACAACGCCTTTCCTTTCATGCTTCCACCTACTGACCTGCTGTTTGGGAAGTATAATACACATTCATCCTATCATCCAAAACCCACAAGAAAACAAGTGAAAAAACTATTACAATAAATCACTGATTTATGAATGAGTTCTATTCTAGAAGAACATTTGTAAGTTGGATTTGTTCTTAAATCCAGCCAAGTGTGCCTAACACATCTTTGACACAAATATACAATGTAAAGCATAAAAACACAAACACACACACAATACTATAAATAATGCATCCAGACACCTGAACTCTGAATGAGCACTACGGTACCATACACTGTCACGCTGCATGGTAAGCGCACAGCAGCGCAAGAGTGACAATGTCCAGTAGACTCATGGAAGAGATTTGCTGGTTTCACTGCTGAGATTGGTTCCTATCTGTGAATGTTCCTAATGTGAGCTCCATTCATATCTGTAAAAGTTTGTTATACAAATGTTTATACTTTGGGGACTTACTGTACAAAAGGTTTGAGAAAAATGTTTTCCCTACTATTTGGTAGTTTTCCTGTTTTCCCACTCTCTACCACACATAATTTCAAGCACTCTGGAAGCCACCAAGCAGTATCACTCCCCATACCCCACCATCTGAATTAAATGATCAGGGCATTGTCTCAGATTACTTTGCCTGAGTAGGAGGGGTGACTCAGCGGGAACACTGCCTATGATGTGTCTGGAAGAACTATGTGTGAAAAATGACACACCTGTTCTGGAAACATCTGTGGCCATTCTTAAGGAAAGGAATGGGCAGGGCTAGGCCTTGGGTGTCAGTGCCATATGGTATTCCCCTCCCAGCCACAGAAGTCATGCCCACTGTCTAATTTAGGACTATCACGCCCCTGAGTTTGCTGAGTATCCCCTGAGCCTGTTGGAATAATTTTCTGAACCTGTTGGAGTGGTAATGGAATTCCCATGGGAAAGCATACCAGTGGTTAGAGCTACATAGCAGAACATAGCAAGTAAATCATTAGGAAAACCACCTATACTTACCATGTGCCCTAATGATCTCTTGGAATCTCATACACTTCATATAAATTGGTCCTAACTGTCTTCTTGGAAGATCTCTGTCATATTGTATATTAGTCTACTTGAGCTGCAATAACAGAACACCACAGAACAAGTGGCTAAATAACAGAAATTTGTTTCTCCTTGTTCTCAAAGCTGGAAATGTGAGCGGAATGTGTTGGTAAGGCTGGGTTCTAGTGAGTCCTTTTTTCCTGACTCCCAGATAGCTGCCATTTCACTGTGTCCCTATTCTTTCTTATAAAGCCACTTATATTGTTAGATTAAAACTCCACCTGGATGATGTCATTTAACCTTGATTAGTTGCACTAATAATACTATCTCCACCCATGGGCCCATTGGAGATGAGATAGGGCTTCAACACATACATTTGTGGGATTCAATTCAGCCCACAGCATGGAGATGGAAAGTTAACTGGCAGCAAGGTGAATTCTGAATGCTTGTTCAGGAAAAAGCAAATCATTTATTTGTTTATTTTTCTTATTTTAATGCAAACTAAGTTAGTTTTCTTTCATCATGTGTGATTTAGGATCATATATAAGAAACATGAGCAAATCAAACCTTAGGTCTTGAAGATTTAATCCCAGGTTTTCTTCCAAGAGTTTTATAGTTTTAAGTCTGACATTGAGGGTAATTGATCCATTCTGAGTTAGTTTTTTTAAAATGTAATAATAGTATATAATAACAAATTACAGAAGATACTCTTCTTGCTTCTGTGAAAAAATAAAACAAAAATTCAAAACAAAATAATTAAGAAACAACGAAAGTCCACATATTCCATATCATAATTTTAAAGGAATGGCCAAAATATTACTCAGTACAAATCATAGACAAAAAAGACTTTTTTTTATAAAGAAAAAATAAAGGAAAAAAGTTCTTTTCAATGGACAAAGAGAAAGTATCAATATAAATGAAACAAATTTGCATATATCTTAAACTTTTTTGTAACAATGGAATAAATAATTTAGGGAATTGTTTGAACTTACATTTTCTCGGTTTTCATATATGAGATATATTCAAGCCTGCATGTCTGATTCATTTCACTCAATAGTCTGTTCTCAAATTGCATCCATTTGCCTAAAAATACCACAAGTTTATATTTTTATGGCAGAATAGTACTCTATTGTGTATCAATACCACATTTTCTTTATCCTTCCGTCTGTTGCTAGACATATACATGGCTTTCATGATCCAGGTGTTACAAGTTGTACTGCTCATGTACGTCTGGAATATGTTGACTTTAACTCTTTTGGGAAGATATCTAGAAGGAGAATAGCTGGGTTGAAATTTCTATTTTTATTTATTTGAAGACCCTCCACAATTTCCACAGTGGTTTTACTAGCTCATATTCCTACCAACAATGTAGAGAGCTCCTTTGTCTCCATATCCTCACCAGAACTATTATTAATTGTTTTAATAATAGACATCTTTCTTGGGTAAGATGACATCTCAGTGTAATTTTGGTTTGCATTTTACTAATGGCCAGCAATGTTGAACATTTTCTCATGTGTTTATTGGCCTTTTGTACTTCTGAGAAATGTCTATTCATTTTGTTTCTCATTCTTTGATTGGGTTATTTATTTTGGAAGGTGTGATTTTTTTGAATCCTTTATATATCTGAGATGTAAATCCTTTTTCTGAAGAACAGCTTGTGAAATTTTTCCCATTCTGTAGGTTGTCTATTCATTCTGTTGTTTGTTTCTTTTTCTGTGAGGAAGCTTTTTAAGTTGATGTGATCCCATTTGTTGATTTTCAGTATTATTTGTTACACTACTGAGGTTCTGTTTAAAAAATGCTTACCTATGACTATGTCTTCAAGAATTTTACCTATTTTATTGGCCAGTAGATCTTTGATCCATTTCTATTTTAGTTTAGTACATGAGATATATAAATCTAGTTTCGTTCTCCTACATGTGGACATACAGTTTTCCCAGAACCATTTATTAAAGAGGTTATCTTGCCTTGAGTGTATGTCTTTGGCCCCTGTGTCAAAGTTCAAATAGCTGAATATTCCTGGGGTTATTTCTGCCTCCTGTTTATGTTCTATTGATCCACATGCCTCTTTCTGTGCTAGTACCATGCTGTTTAAATCACAGTGGCTTTGTAATATAACTCCAAACCCAGGATTGTGATACCCCCTACTTTGTTTATGTTACCCAGGATTGCTTTTGCTATTCTTAGTCTCTTCTAGTTCCATATAAATGTTAGCATTGTTTTCTACAGTGTTGTGAGGAATGCTATTGGTATTTTGATTGAGAATGCATTAAAACTATTCTTGGTTCTGCCTATCCAGGAGCAGGAGTATATTTCCATTTTCTGATGTTCTATTTCATTTCCTTTTTTGTTGTCAAAGTCTTTAACTTCTTCATTTAGCTTAATTCCTAAGTATTTAAAGTTCTTATTACTATTTTGAATAGTATTGTTTTCATAATTTTTCTCTTGGTGAGTTAATTACTAACGTACTGGAACATATTAACTTTTGTGCTTTTATTTTATGTCCTGTTACATTGCTGAATTTGGTTGTTACTTTTATGGAGTCTTTGGTGATATTTTTGGATCTTATAAGTAGAGAATCATATTATCTATGAATAGTGATAATATAATTTTGTCCTTTCCTCTAAATTTTTTTCTTTCTCTTGCCTGATTGTTCTGGTTAGTGTTTTGAGGACGATGTTGAGCAGGAGGGATGAATGCAGACATCCTTATCTTGTCCCTGACTAAAGGGAAAGCTTTCAGTTTTTCCCCATTTAGTATGGTGTTGGACATTGGTTTGTCATTATGGCTCTTATCAGCTTGAGATAAGGTTATTCTATAGCTATTTTCTTCAATTTTCTTTTTTTTATTGTGAGTGGATGTTGGACTTTGTCAAAGGCTTTTTATGGGTCTATGGAGATGATCATGTGGTTTTTATACTTACTTCTGTTTATGTAATGAATTTCATTTATTGATTTACATAAGCCATTTATTGATTTGCATAAGCATCCTTCTATCCTTGGGCTGAAGCTTAACTGGTCATGGTGTATGATCTTTTCCATGATTTGTTCCATTTTGTTTGCCAGTATCTTATTAATGATTTTTTTTATCTATATTCTTTATAGAGATTGGCTTATAGTTTTCTTTTTTGGTTGGACCCTTGTCTGATTTTGAGATCAAGGTAATGCTAGCTTCCAGGAATGATTTTTGCAAGTACTACTTTTCTCTTGATTTCATTCAAGAGTGAAGAGTATTGGTGTTAGATATTCCCTCCCTGAAACTCTTACAGAATTCAATAGTCAATTCATCAGGTCCTGGGCTTTTATTAATTGGTTGGTTTTTTATTACTGCTTTAATTTTATTGCCTGTTATTAGATTATTGAAGATCTTTAAATCTTCTTGGTTCAATTTTGGTAATTCATATTTATCTATGAATCCCTTCATTTCTTCTGAGTTCTCTAATAATGTGGCATATAGGTTTATGAAGTAGTTGCTAATAATTTTCTGGATTTTGACAGTATTATGGCAGCAAATAAATACATGAAAAAATGCTCAACATCTGCTATGGCTTGTATCAAAATGTCCCTCCAAAGGCTTCTGCGGCTATAGGTGTGGCTTTTCAGAGGTGGCTGGATCTAGAGTGGGTGATGCTAGGATTAAGGATGTGATTTGACATTGATTCCCAATGCTAGGATTGCTTAGGGTGTGCCATGTTGAGTCTGAATGATACTCTCCCTAAGAGCGGGTAGCCTGGATTGTACCCACAGGAAAGAAATGGGCTGCTGCTGTCATGGTTTGTTGCTTTGCTACTTTGCTGCTTGCTGCCTTTCTGCCTTCTGTCTGCAATGAACTATTTCTCTTCTGCCATTGCACCCTACCTTAAAGCCAGCCAACTATGAACTAAAACCTCTACTAACTGTGAGCTACACTAAACTTTTGCTCCTTTAACTAAGATGGGCAGTGTCTATTGTAATTTCACCTTTTTCATTTCTAATAGCATTGAGTTTTCTTTTTTTTTCCTGTTTTATGTCAGATTGACTAAGGACTTGTCCATTTTGTTTATTTTTCCAAAGAACCAGCCCTTTTAATCATTGATTCTTTGTACCATTTAAAAATTCTCTATTTCATTGATTTTTTGCTCTTATCTTTATAATTTCATTTCTTATGATAGGTCTGGATTTCTTCTTGTTTTTCTAGGACCTTGAAGTGAATCATTAGGTTATTTATTTAGGATCTTTCTGGTTTTTTTTTTTTTTTTTTTGATGTGAACATTCATGATTATAAACTTCCCTCATGGGAGTGCTTCAATTTTTTTGGTATCTTGCATTGGCATTATCATTTAATTCTAGGAATTGTCTTATTTCTTCCTTAATTTCTTTTGTGACTCATCGATTATTCAAGAGTGTGTTGTTCAATTTCCATACATTTACATAGTTTCTGTGGTTTCATTTTCTATTGATTTCTAGTTTCATTGCACTATGACTTGATAATATGGTAACATCTTGATTATTTTGCATTTACTTAAGCATGCTTTATTAGCTAATATGTGATCTATTTTGGAGAAAATACCAAGGTATAGAGCCAGCTAGGACTTACTAGTTTGGTGGCTCTCCTCCTCTCTTACATAAGGCAGGGGAGGGGGCCGATGCTGGGGGATATGGCAGTGCCTCTTCAGGAAAAAAAATCATTTAGAATTTTCACAAACAAGTCACATTTTCTTCAACATGAAATTCTATGAAAGTCCTAAATAAGTGTTATCATTAATTGCATGACTTTTTCCTTGATTTGAGAACTGATGAAATATGATGAGCTGTTGAATTGAGCCAGCTAGGAGCAGATGGGTAGTTTTAGCTCAGAAAAGGGTGAAAACATATTGGAAGGAGCATTTTGTGTTGCAGTTTCCAGGTCTGGAAAATCATTGAATTTCTTTAAATTTTCATCAATTAATTGAAAAGTACTTCATTTTTCAAGTTGTATTTCATTGCCAAATAATTGCTGTATTTGTGGGATATGATGTAATATTTTGAAATATGTATTGAATGTGCATCAAAAGCTAATTAGCATATCCATAATCTCAAATATTTATCATTTCTCATGATGAGAATGTTTAAAATTCTCTTTTTAGCTACCTTGAAATATATATTATTATTAACTAGTCACCATGTTGTACAATAGAACATCAGAACTTTTTCCTCCTAAGTAAACCTTTCTATGCATTGACTAATGCTTTACCATACCCCATCTATCCCACCAACCTCCTCCACAAATACATTCAAAGAAATTGATATCAGTATGTTAAAGAGACAGCTATACACCCTTGGTCACTGTAGCACTATTCACTAGAGCCAAGGTATGGAATCAGCCTAAGGCACCCATTAATGCATGAATGGATTTTAAAAATATAATTTATAACACAAAACGGAATGATACTATTTAGTGTGTAAAATAGAGAATTCTGTCATCAGCGACAGCACAGCTAAACCTAGGAGACTTACAAGTCAGGCATAGAGAGATAAATAATGTACGATCTAATTTGCATGCAGGATTTTTAAAAAAGTAAAACTTGTAGGAGTAGAAAGTAGAACAGTGACAGCTACTATACAAGGTATGCTATTTTAAGTTTGTATGACTAAATGTCCTTGAAAGGCTAAATACAGAGATTTGGACATGTATGATATTCTTTCATGCAGTTAGAAATAAAGGAGCTGAGCGAGCCACTCCCTTCCCTTCATTCAACTGTAAACATCACAGCGCCTAATGATTATCCAAGCCAAAACTTAGGAGATCTCACAGATTGCTGACATCAGCAAAGACAGACAGTGGAAAGCTGACTCTAGGACAGACAGAACCACCTGACTCCATAAATATTGGAAGCCTGGGTTATGAAGGTCATTTTGCCTGCTTTGCCCTTCTGTCCATTCCTGCTGCTGCCCAGTGATCTTCAGTAAGTGTAACAGCATGCTGTGAGGTGTATGCCTGGCAATTGTTTCCTTGCCATACACAAGAATCTGGACCATCTTGGTCCACTTAACTGTAACAGTCTTTATATTTCTCTTCCTAGTCCTTGCTATATTTCCTCCACTAGTAAAGTTATACTACTGATTAGCCACTTGTGAATTCAATGGGTGGATTCAGCTTGTGGCTTTTGATGGTTCCAAGAAATTAGCGAGTACCAAGGCATTGCATGCACTATGTCGCTAAGTACAAGAATATGGACAATGCAACTTCAATAATTCTTAAGTTCTCCCTTGAGTTGAAGGTGAGCTAACATGTCATAGTTGGGCAAGGAGTGAATTAACTCTGATTGCAAAAGCAGACAGCTATTAAGAGTATCATGGAAACCTGGATAGACATTTCTGAGATTTCTGTCTTCTGCCTTCTCCTGTTCATTCTGTCCCAGAAGTTGGTCAGGGAGGACATTGCTAAGCTTGGTGTTCAGCAGAGAGAGACGGCAGTGCTGGCTAGTGATGAAGCAGTTCAGCTCAGCCCAACAAGGTACAAATTGCAGAATTAATCCCTTAGGAGCAACACATGTGAATAAGTAGTTCAAGTATTTCAATGGGCGCTGCAATCTGGTAATTAAAAACATGTGTAGATTTATTCCTGCGTCCTTTAATGTTAAGTTTAACCAAAATCCCCCCTACAAAGTTTTGCTTCAACCTTTGATTTGAGCTGGGTGCTTTTGTGATTAGAACATATACACCTATAAGTAATGGTATGGACTTTTCACAGTTAGGGAGGGACTTTTCTGATTTTTACTATCCCCAGTGTTTAGTATCTGGCACATAGGAAGTTCTCAGTGAGTTCTAGGTGTGAATAGAATAGAATCAATTTTAAAATAGGCGACATTGAATTGATGGTTTTATCTTCTAAAGACTATTCATTGTCTGCCTATGTGAACAATAAAAGCAACAACAATCATATTCCACCAATGAACTGGGCATTTTTCCTGGTGCCTCAAAGTACCTTATAAATATTAGTGAACATTTTCCTATTTGGTGTTAAAAAAAACCAAACTCTGATTTCCTTTCATCTTATAGAAGGACCTGTAATTCTTTTATAATCTAAACCATCACAGTGTGACATGTTAAATAATTCAAAAGAGAAATTCTAGTTTCCATCTTCACTTATCTCCTGGGATTTCCTTTGTTCACCCGGTCCCCTGCAAAAGCCATCAAATGTTCAAATTCATAGTCTGTGCTTCGGTGACCCTGAACCTCTTGGTGGTCTGGAATGAACATGGAATGTTCCTATTTAACATTTGGAGCCCAGTCAGAGATTAGTTTTCCTGCAGTGCAATCTTCTGATGCTATTGAAGGGGGAAATCAGAAATAGGACCTGACAATTACAGTCCACTCCCCTCCAACACAGAGTATGGGCACCTCACAGTACAACACGGAGTATGGGCCTGGACACTGAGGTCCTCTCTGCTAAACTCCTTTATCCCAGTTATTAAAATCCGGCAACAAAAGCCCAATTAGCTCAATGCTACATGGCACAAGTTTCCAGTTTAAACCCTTAGAAAGTGGGGTGATGATCAACTTGCTCATGTTCACATATGCTCTGAAACTCACAGGAGATTGAATTTTTTGTACAGAGTTATACCAATCCGCTGAAAATCCTTTGGTTGCCTGCTTCCTTCTCTATGACTTCTCCATATAGTTGGTTCTACTCCAACTTATTTGAAAGGAACATCTGTTGGATGATTTGGTGTGATGTCTATGTTAGTTGAAATTTGGCCCTGAGGGGTCAGTGTAAAAGAACCTGAGAGGAAGAGCTCAGCCATGTGCTCAGTGCCTCTTAAGTACAGGAACAGGTCTGCGAGGATTATCTGAGACAATGACTTCAAGATCAAACTGAACTATGGAATTAGCCAGAGTCACTGCAAATTCTTCATGGCTCAGTCCTCTGGGGTCTCCTGTCACTGTGTTTGCCAATGATGCATTTTACTTCCATGTGGCATCTTACAGTTATCCCTGAAACATTCTAAAGCCAGATGTATTTCATAGGATGCCACCCAATTCTTTAATTGGCCCAATTCAAATCTCTCTTTAAACCTGCATCACTTGAATAGCAGCCACAGTTCAGGCAGCTGACTCACGAACATCTTCTACTAAGGAAGCATGGGGGTAATCAGAGGAAACTGGATCCAAGAAGTAATTCCCAGACTTTACCCGTGTGTGAAATGCTCTTCAAGTCTGGAGGTTTTGATTGGGCTGGTAATACACAGCAAAGTCAACTGATGAAGTTGTTCCCCTTTCTTTCCTCTACCCACCACCTCTGCAGTACGGTGCTCATGGAACAGATGTCACAAAAGGTAGAGGAAAAGGAAAAAAGAAAAAGAAAGAAAAACAAACAAACAAAAAACCAAACCCAGTTTTCTTTCTCTCTTTGGAAATTCTATTTCAAAGTTAGGATTACTGTTTCTCAGAAAAGTAAAGCCAAAGTCAGCCAGAGAGTGGGGTTGGGAGCTCAGGATCCTGCGGTGTTAGGTAGACATATGAGTAGGTGCTTAAATAAGAAGCAGATGGCTGTGAACTTCTTCTTTAAAATGGCTTCCCATGACTCTCCATCAGTCCCCAGCAGACCCTGCTTTGAAGCATCTCTTAACATGCCTCTTACAGTTTTAGTCTCTGGGATTATGGAACAATGCAAAAATATCCAAGTACCTTATAAGGAGTAGAGGGAGCTAGAGAGAGTGTTTCATTATAGAAGTGCTACTACAGCCCTCCACACTTCTATGAAGACCCTAAGCAGAACGCTTTCCAACTACTCAAGTGATATCTTGTGGATGATTGGGTTCTGGTATACAGAACACTTTCTAAACATGAAGAAATTAGTGTCAGAATAAAGACTCCCACCACAAAGATTGATGCTTGTTCTACACCTACTAGATGCTAAACTATTAAGCGCATTACAGATATGCTTTCATTCAATTTTTACCTAGAAACTTTTTTTTTCACCAGAAAACTTTGAAACCTTGTTCACAATCTATTGATGAGGACAGTAAAATACACAGAGATAACTAGTCCAAGGCAAACCATTATCAAGCAGTTGGACCTGGTGCTGAAATCAGGACTGCATGTGAATTGCTTGACACCAGCAAATTTCTTTTGCTGTGTTCACTGATGTATTACGTGCTTAGAAGGCGGCCTTGGAGGGGGTAGATTTTCAGTGGATGTTTTCAATGATGTCTTTAGTGGGAGATTCACCACATGTACCCTTAACCACTATTCCCTACTAGCCTTCCTTGGTGTGCTTATGTCTGTCTGTTATCTGCCTTTCTGTTCCACCCTCTTTCAGAGGTAGTTGGCTCTAAGGCTCTAGCAGGCAGCTGTAGAAAGTTACATCTCAGGGTATCTGACTTACTGAAGAAAGTGACAGCGATCAGGAAGTTGTCTCCTGAGTATGATGACTTCTCTTCCCCTCATTTTCTGTCTTCTTTCATCTCCTTCTTCCTACAAAGACTTTTTAAAAAAAATCCCTACCATGTGTGCTGATTACTGGGCATTTCCTGGGAACAAAGCTGAGAGTCTCTGTCCTTAAACAAATTATTGATTAAAATAGAGGCATGATGAGCATCTAGACATAGAGGTTCAAGGTGCTGCACAATCATGTAACAACAACAACAACAACAACAACAAAACACTAATTTATTCTTTGAGATCATAGGAGGCTTCATTGCAAATCTGAACTTTAAGACAAAGCAAAGAATGAGTTCTCAATTAGCTCAGGATCCTTGGAAGTCCCAGCCTGAGAAACTTTTAAGGAGGCAAAACTCTTTTAAGTTGCTCCCTTTTTCCATCTTGATTCAATTAAAAGTGTGCAGTGGGAGATCATGGAGGGTGCACGACACGTGATATCACTACAGAGTGAACAGCAGAAGCAGGGAGGAAAATCTGCCTCCTGGAAAGCCAGACACTGGCAAGACCTGCAAAGTGTAAATTAGGGCCACTTGTCTTGCTAGTGTGCCTTGGGCTTAGGAAAATGTGGTTATTTTTCATAAAATATGCTAAGGTATAATTAATTTAGTTTTCAAATAATTAAATATTTTTTAAATTCCCAGCTTTAACTTTCAATGTATACTCAATGGATATATTCAAAACACTTTTTTTTTTTTAGTGCAGAGGGGCTTGAGTCCTAAAAATTTGAGAATTGGGGAGATAAGCAAAGAGTAGGAAGTGTTTTGGGTTGAGCACATGCACACATACAGAGACAGAGACAGAGACACAGAGAGAGACAAAGGCAGAGACACAGAGACAGAGAGACAGAGAAAGAGATACAGATAGAGACAGATATAGAGATATACAGAGATGGAGAGAGAGAGAGACACAGAGAGAGAGAGAGAGAGAGAGAGAGAGAGAGGGAGAATGAGTTGTTGAGGAAAGTTGATAAGCCATGTAGTGTGTAAGTAGAGGAAGGAAGATTTAAGTGATATGGCAGAAAAATCTAGAAGCCTGATATCTTGGTATCAACAGCAAGGAGATTTGTTGTCAAAGGAGAAGACTTCTTTCATGACTTTCTAGTCATGCTATTTGTTTGCAAATCCTAATGCCATTCTACTAGTACTGTGACTATTGGTAAGTTACCAAAACCTATAAACTAGAATTTTGTTATCACTAAAAAATTAGAAATAGGAAACACAATTTCATAATATTTGGAAAATTATTTTTAAAATGTAAAGGTTCCTAACACAATAACAAGAATATCAAAATTATTTGTAACTTTTTGTTTCCTTTACCAGCTCCTTAAATTCATGATCTTCCTCACCATTTTTAGATGGAAGAGAGAAGTTGGCAATATCTGTCAAAAAACCTGATATTGTTGGGAGGAAAGCTTGTACTATTAGTCAGCTTTACATTACTTTAATGAGATACCTGAAACAATTACCTTATCAAAGGGAAAAGTTTATTAGCTCATGGTTGTAAAGGTTCTAGTCTAAGATCAGCTGGCTCCATGGCACTGGACCTCTAGTAAGGGTATCACATAGCAATGTCAAGGACTGTGTGCCGGAGTCCATGGCTCACACTGTAAGCTAAGGAGCACAGAAAAGAAACAACTTCGTTGAAGATAACAATATGTAACATAACAACCATTGTTCATTCCTGTCATCTTGTTTTAAAATCCTGTATCATTTTTATTCTTTTTGTGTTGTTTGTTTTTGTCTTTGTTCTTGTTATTTTTTTCCTCTTTAAAAAAAAAAAAAGGAACAGGCACATGCTCCTGTCTTAGTCACTTTCTTGTAGCTGGGACAAAATACTCAACTTAAAAGAGGAGAGGTTTTGGCTTTTTGTTTTTTAGAGGATTCAGTCCGTGGTCAGCTGCCTGCACAGCCGAAAGGGCATGGGAGCAGCACGTGGTGAAGGGAAGCGGCTCACGTCATGGTGACCAGCAAGCAGAGAGAGAAAGGAGGGGCCTGGGAGCGAGCTAGCCCTGCCAGGTCCCGCTCCTAATGACCAAGCCTGCCACACAGACTCTAGCTCCTAACAGCGCATTCAACTCTGAACTCTTCACTCGATTTATCCACTAATAACTATAACAGCCCACAATTTAATCATCTTCTAAAAGCCACACCTCTGAACATGAGTGGATATTTCAGAGTCTTTTAAAAGACGTTCTAGATCTAAAGCACATCATTCCAAATGACCTAAGGGCTGTCCAAAGGCTCCATGATCTCCCAATAACACCCTGGGGTTGAAGTCCTTAATACATAAGCCTTTGGGGTCCACCCATATTCAAACCACAGCAGTGGTTTTATAAAACTTCCAGAAGCTCCAGTTGTGATTCTCACATGCTACCAAGGGATTAGGGTGAGCATTTTTCAAATGTGTGCAAACATTCTCTCTCTCTCTCTTTCTCTCTCCTTCCCTCCCTCCCTCCCTCTCCCATCTCGAGGTCTGCTCTGTTATTTGTTTCCAGTTCTTATCATTTTATCTTGCTCTCCCTTGACTTTGAAGCTTTGTCTTGTTCCTTTTATTCCACAGTCTGAATCCTGCTACAGTCACCAGTGTCTAGTCACCTTTTGCTGTGCTCCCAGAGTTTGGGCTGCTGCCATGTATTTCCTATATCTTGTCATGGACTTTAACTTTGAAGAATGCTCTTCCGCAACAACTGCCACCTACTGACAAAGTAATGTGGGAAGGCTTTAAAATGATTGTGATTAAAATCCTGCTGTCCTTATAGACAGTTGTATGAATAGCATTTGAACATTATTTCTCCAGTCTTTTGAGAGGCTCTTACAAGTGTCTTGAGGTGAGAATTTGGGGTCATATTCTGCTGGGGGTTGAAAGGAAGAGGAAATGAGGAGCTAGATGGTCACAGGACCCTGAGAACATGTTGCAGTGTGTCAAGTGGCCCTTAGAACAGAAGAGTGGAGGTCAAGCCCAGCAGAGGAGAGCATGGCTCTGGCAGTCTGCCCTGTGACAATCAGCTTTGTGTACATGTGGTTCTGAGTCCATAGGCCGATCTACATTTGAACAGAGCCCATTGTTTACCTCTTGAGGGAAAAAGCAGAGGAAACTAGCAGTGAGTCAGGCAGCCACTTATTTCAAAAAGAATTTTTCTCAGGGTTTCAGAGAAATCCAAACAAAAACAGGAGTTTGGGGAAGAGCAGATGAGACAAAGTGGTGCTTCTGGATGCTAACAATACATTTGCCTTTGTTCACAGACTGTCATCTTTGGCCGGTGAGCTACGACCTGGTACTCTAATCCAATAGGGAAGCTAATTTTGGGAAGAGCTTCCACTCTGGGGAGAGATTCTAAGATCTAATCTAAAATACTTTGGAGTAATAGGTCCTCTTCCTTTCCCCATTTGAAAGATATTTGTAAAAAATGCTGTTAGAGAGGTTGAAGAAGTGAGAGAGGGAATAATGATGTTTATCATTTTTGAAGTCTAGCAACAGATCAGCAAATGACATAAACTTAAAATTGTACACGGGTCCTGGTTTGTGACTTGGTTTCTTGCTCTGCAGCTGCTCTGCCCACATTCCATGTGCCTAAGACTGCACTTGGTGTAGACCTGGTCTTTCCATTGTGTCATTTTAGTTGGGAAAAATGCATGGCAGTGGTATGAATGCCACGGAAAGGAAGGAAATCATTTGGTGTCCATGGCAAAGACTCAGCTATGTTCTGCTGAAAGCTCCAGTTTGCAGTTTAAACTTGATATATTTTCTTTCTCTAAAAAAATGTTAGCAACATTTTTTCTAAAGCTGATCACAAAGTAATAAAACTCAGAAGTTATGGAAAAATCTTAAGGATGAAAATAACAACTACCTGTAATTTGACTCCCAGAAAAAAGAGGCAGCGTGTTACTATATATCTTGTGATACACAGCATATTAAAATATGATAGCTATACAATAAATGAAATATTTTCTGAATTCTATTCAGTGACTTGCCTTCTCCACCTATAATTTATATCACAGTTTTATGGTACTATAAATTATGTTGTTCCTCAACCTGACCGTAATGGCTGTAAAGCTTTCTAAAATAGTTCACATTGAATATTATGATTAGTTTCATTTTTTTACTACTAGAATGGTACTTACTGGAGCTATTTATCATTATTCTAGTTATGCAAATTTATGGAGTAGAGTATGATAATTGGATAAGTGTATTTGATGTGTGATGATCAAATCAAGGAATTAGTATTTCCATCACCTAAAACTTTAAAACATTTTTGATTAACACATAATAATTAACATATCTATGGGTACAGTGTGATATTTTATTATGTATATGCAGTGTGTAATGATCAGATGAGGATAATTAATTCTTCCATCTCCTTAAAATTAGACATTGTTTGTAGGGGACGAAAAGCTAAAAGCTGATAGGACACAGTAGTGCTCCTTGGTGCTAACAATATATTTGTTTCAAGAGACTTAATAAGGGGGACTAAATTCCTGTATTAGTCAACTTTTCTTCACTGTGACAAAATACTTGAGAAAAATAATTTAAAGCAGAAAGATTTATTTTGGCTTGTAGTTTCTGAGGCTTCATTCAATTATCAGTTGGCTCCAATACTTTATGGCTGTTACGAGGCAGAAATACCATGGTAGAAGGGCCTGGCTGAGGAAAAGCTGCTTACCTTATGGCAGCCAGAGAGAAAGGGACATTGCCGAACAGGACTGGACCGGGGACAAGATAGAGTCTCTAGGCTCATACCCCTAGAAACTACTCCCTTCAACTGGCCTCCTGTATTTCCTTTCTCCCTCAATAATGCCATCAGATTGTAATGTTAACACTGATAAAGTGAGAGCCTTCATGACCCAATCACCGTCGGAACACTTGAGATTTGGGAGGACCTTTAAGGCTGCAGTTACAGGAGATGAAAGTGACTGTTTAAGGGGCCTGTCCTTTTTCTTCTTTGAGTTGCATGATTCTTCGTACTCTGGGTGAGGCTGGCTCACCAAACCAACTCTTGAGGCTGATGTATTTCATTTTTCTTTCCAATACCATTGTATACTAGCTTAATATAATTATTTTGAATTTATTTGTTAGACATTTGGTTAACTCATAAGCTAAATATATGTTAGAAAGCATGCAAAATATCCACCATAATGGCTGTTATATCTTAGTAGCAATAAACAGGAATTGCACAGAGAAATAGTTGAGACTTGACTCTGTTATAATCAGGAGAGCAGCTTGATCATATTCAGCTTTCAAACTCTGGGTTGCAGAAAGTTAGAGAAATAATTCTTTGACAGCAAGGCTGAGTTTCCAACTCAAATGGTGACCATAGCCTTACTTTATTGGAGCAATGAAATATTTTCATGGGATCACTGGCATCTCATTCTGCCTCTGAAGTCAGGGTCACTTCTATTATTACTCACGCAAGGGGAATGAATGGTTTGCTCACTTGGTTAGCACATACCACCTAAGGCAAGGCCATGGGAGTAATTCCATATGAATCCATGATTCTCTAACTGTTGAGGGTCATCAGTTTCATATCTCAATACTCAACAGCCCCTTTAGAAAATCATATCCTTTTTAGAGTAAAAGGATGAAATAATGCAAATATATATGGTTAAAAGTATTACAGTTGTGGCTGTGGTAGGCAGAATTTTAAGACCACTCTCCTGACCCCTGCCGCCTGCTGCCACTCCAATGATTATGCTACATGATGAAAAGAAGACTGTCCAGGTGGGCCACACTAATCACAAAAGTCCTTTAAAAGCAGAGAAGTTTTTCGGGGAGCAGAAGAGATAGTCAATGGGATAGGAATTGTAAGAAGGACTCAAGCCACCACTTCTGGCTTGAAGATGGGGGGTGGGGACAAAAGAAAGAGCCAGGAAATAAATGAACCCTCCCATCATCCAATGGGCTCAGAAGACACATCAATCAAGGAAACAACATTTAAAATACACTTAAATGAGATATGACTAAGTTCTATGAAGGTTTTATCTGAACTCCCAGAGAAGAGAAAAACAGTATCGCCAAAGTATTGAAGCCCATGGCATATACACATTGTCCTAATATTTACGGAAAAACTAATTTGATTTATGAGAGTAGGCCACAAATGACAAATGACATAAAGATTGCAATAGGTCATTAAATGATGTAGAAGTATTTTCAGACTGTTGTAGAAGAGGATCATTTCACCCTAGGTGGGCAGGAGAGAGTAAACTGGTGCTTACAAATCCAAGAGCAATAAATTTTTCTGCTGCCAGCTATGAAAAAAAATTGGGGAGATATAAGTCCATTATGATAACTAAAATAGGGGGTTAGGAGATGGAGAATGCAGCTTAGGATTTCATTTCCTTTTCCCTCCAAATCTTAGAATTACCACTTCAGAGAGGCGTGTTCTTATTGAGACTGTCTCTCAAAGATTCCCCTCAGGAATAACAGGAGCTTCAGTGGCAGGAGTAAAGGCAGCTTTATATTACTCATCTAAACTCTGAAATTGAGTTCAGTTGATGGAAGGTCTGCCTAATGGGGTGTCTAAGTCACAGGCATCTGAGACAACCTTACATGGGGGCTGAGAGCAAATAACTATAATGCTCAGAATTCACAACCTAGAAAGGTTTACCATGTCAGTATAATTTCTGTTATTTCTTGAATTCCTCATCTACAGAATTAGAACAATAGCCATTCCTGTCCACTTTATTAAATCAATGTGACAGATGAAAAGTTCTTCATTATAAATGTCCAGTGGAAGCTGAGTGTTAAGGACTTCATAGTCAATGTCACCTGAACTTTGCCTTTCTTTTCTGGCAGTCACCCTCTCTAGTCAGCTCATGGTGGAATACTACATCAGGAACTGAACACAGGCAAGGTTATCAGTAAACAAAAAGCACCATTGCTTTTCCGGAGGTTTGCAGAATTTAAAATCATCTTGTGACTAGGTCATCACCATCAGATGGGTGTCACTTGGTCACAAACCTGGAACCTGCAACCTCTTATGAGAAGGCACCCAGGCTTGAACACTTGTCATCTGCTCACATACATGGCTCCAGGTCCTACATCTTCTTGAATTGGCAGCTTTTCAAGCAAGGTCACCTTTCTTGCCTCAGTCTTTCATGTCTTTACTTAACTGGCCTGTCTTTATTTAATTGACAGCATTGGGTATATTGTTTTATCATCATTTCATTTCTTTAAACCGTGTTTACTGTATTTGTTCTAATTTGATGTCTCAAATCAGTTGCAAATGAATGTAAACCTTGTATTTTCTTTGATATTTTGTTAATATGACCATAAGAACTGAGTGTTGGAGTTTAACAGTTTCCTTAAACATAGGACAGAGCCTGTTGACTTGCTAGGTGAAAGGGTCAAAATGATGGTCAGAGATATTCTCTCCCTGTAATCCTCTTGTCCTTTGAGAAAGAAAGGGATTCAATAATTTGCTTAGGTCCTTTTGTAAAGCACATCATATGAAAATAAAGAAACTCAGTCATTTCTTATTAAAATACTTGTGTGTCCTGGGCAAGCATGGGTGGCCACAGGGTTCTGTGTGCTCTCTTGAGTCTTTCATTTTCCCAGTGAGGGGACCTGTGGGAACAGGTGGGATGACTGTGGGGGAAACCATAGTGCATTTGGAGGACTCAATTCACTCATGATTGATTCCTAGGATTTATCGGGGAGACAGGCATCTGAATCAATGTTAAGCAAAGGACCAGGAGATTTATGTGTGCATAAAGGGAGACAAAGTGTAGAAAAAGCTACATATCATTTGTACCACTCTACAAATGATTATGAATGTAACTCTTCCAACTGTCGGATAGCACTGTCTATAAGGAATCATGTGGTTATGCAAACTCAAATGTTTGCCTTTCTCTTATGTCATCGTTGACTCTTTTGCAGAAATCAGGATGTTTTCCTTGACTGAGTTGTCTGGCTGAGCAAGTTTCAGTGTGATCAGGAAGTACCATTGTCCTCGCTCTGACTGTTCTCGCTGCCCTGGCAGCCTTCCTGGTTTCTGCTGCATGAGGTCATGTATTTAGTAGGGTGATGTCTTACCTAAGAGTTCTGAGACAAAGAGAGACCTGTCTACATTTATAATTCAGAAAAACTACCAGAAAAGGTCTTAGGGTCTAATACAAGCAGTGGATTTATGGCATGGGTGTACAAACCCTCGGCTTCTCTTGGCCACACTGAATGAAGATAACTTGTCTTGGGCTGCATATTAAATATATAATATAGTCAATCTATATAATTCACAAAAGTTTTTTAAATTTTAGAAACATTTTATCATAACATTAAAAGAGAGTGATCTGGAGCAAGTTACTTTATCCCTCTGAATGATCATCTTTGTGATTTATATAACCAAACTGCTAAGAAGATTGTTGAGCATAATGTCTGACAGTATTTGCTCAAAAAATATCAGTTGTTTTCCATTCCCTTCTTGATCATCTAGTTTCAGGGAAATTTACCAGTGTGTTATAAAAGCTCAAAAGAAGGACAAATGCCTGTGTCCTGTGGAACAAGAACTTTGCATGGGTGTCCTACTGTTAGCTCACAGTCCCCCTTTCCTGCCCTACCCTTCAGGGCTAGCAGTCCCTGGAATGCCGTGTAATGCAGGGTGCTTCTAACCTGATGGGTAGCCTGAGAAAAGTGTCAGAATGGAAGCTTCAAGTTATTCATCTTGGGAGTCTGTTTATTATCTGAAAACAAGGGACTGTTGAAATTATTTTTGGAATTTTTCACTTGAAAAGATTATGTGAACATTGAGGGTGCTGTTTGGTGAGCCAACGTGACAGGTCAACACATCTCTTATCTGTCCACAAAATGTTATGCAGGCAGTGCATATTTTGAAAGCTGCACTTTCAAATATTATCCTACTTGTGAAATTAACTATTTATATTCTTCCCAAATCATATGTTAAAACACTAACCCCGCTTCTCTGGAGATGGTCTCAGGGAGAGGAGCTTTGAGAAGTGATTTAGTTCATGAAGGCACATCCTTATGATTGCGATTAGTGCCCTCATAAAAGTGACCCCAGAAAGCCATCTCACCTTCCTATCACATGAAGAACCAGTGAGAATACAGAAAGCAAGCTCTTACCAAATACTGAGCCTGTCTACACCTTGATCTTGAACCTATAGCCTTCAGATCCATAAAAGAAAAAGTTTGTTGTCTAAACCACCCAGTTCATGGTATGTTTGTTGTAGCAGCCTGATTAAATTAACACATCATCCAAGAGCCTACAGCAAGGAAAACAGACACAGATTTTTAAATCCAAGTACAAATGAAGTAGACACATATAGATTACTGTGTAAGGAGAAAAATGTATGAGTGTGTATGTGTGTGTGTGTGTGTGTGTGTGTGTGTGTGTGTGTAAACTTAACCAATCTCTGAGTGTTCTCCTTCAGATGGGTTATTAGTATTTGATTTATTACATTTAGTTTTCCCTTCTATTTCATGCAGTTTTATGAGGAAGGAGGCAGGAAGTTTCCTCTCTGGCCTCCTGATACTACGTGCCCATGTATCCACTTGGTCCTTCTTGTCTGGAGGTGTGCCTACAGGAGACCAGGCAATGTGCTGGCGTTCTTCTTAGCCTCATCTGGTCAGCAGAGCAAACGTTATTTAGGAGAGAGGTCCTTTGCCAAGTCTGATCTCAGACCTGGCTGTGTCCAGATTGTGTCACAGGCTTTGTCCAGATTGCGGTTTGGGGTACTTGGAATGATCATCTTGGTTTTGGCTGGAGAAAGGAGTTCCTATCACAAATACATGCAGTGGCCTCATGATTTAAAGGTGAAGACAGACTTGCACAATCTATTTTTACCTGGCTCTTATTGCTGTATACCTAGCTATACTCAGGAATAGGGAAATTTTAACCCTTTAATTCTTTCAAGCAGCTTATTTACTTATAGGTTTTCAGTGGAACTTTTATGAAGATATTTAATTTTGATCATAGTCATCAAATACTCTTCATTTAGAGAAATGTCTAGGCTCAAATGTCTTTTAATTTGTGGGGTGTTCAACATGCATAGTTATATTTTAGTTTTTAGGAAGTCAATGGTTTTCTACAAAAGAGTTTGTATAAGACTAAATATATATATATATATATATATGTATTTATATATAATTGTTACAAGGGTATATATTATTAAAAGTATGATAGCTTCTGATGTAAAAATAATTGCAACAGCAAAATTAAAGATAAATGCTATCTCTTCATGGGCCCTTCTATGTTTCAAATAGTATGCTATTTCTTTCTCTGAACTACTTATTCTTCACAGAGCCTTAGTTAAGTAGCTAGTTTAATTTTATTTATCTTTTGATGGGGAAACCAAGGCTTAGAAACCAAGGCTTCAAGGTCATCAAACAAATATCTGATAGACCTAGATTTGGATTGGGATAGAAATATCCCTATTATGTAGCTTTATAAAAGAGTGAAATCCTGACACATGCCTTCACATGGATGAACTTGAAGATATGGTGGGTGAAATAGCCTCGACACAATAGGAACTAGTGTATACTTCCATTTACACGTGGTACCTAGAGTAGTCAAATTCACAGAGACAGAAAATAGAATGGCTATTGCCAGGGGCCGGGACAGAGAAAAACGGGAATATGAAAAGTTCTGGAGACGGATGGTGGTATTGGTTGCTTAATTATATCAGTGCACTAACTGTTCCTGTACTGTACAATTAACAATGATTCAAACACAGTTTTTCTGTATGTCTATTTTGCCATGATTAGTTTATAGGAAAAATGAGCTAAAAAAGCATTAAAGAATGAGTGCTAAAAAACAATGCACCTTCAAATAGGGTATTAGTCATATGCTTTCTTTTTTTTTTAATTTTATTTTAAAGACAAAAGAATGGAGATATATGAACCAGAAAAGCCATAAACAATACAGAAAATACAAAGTTATACAGAATATAGTAGGGAATTAGAACTGGATGTTGTATTACATAGTTATCTTCATATTAGTTAACACAAAAACATTAAAGGAAATACCAAATTATAGAGAAGATAGTAGGGAATTTGCACTGGATGTTGTATAATATAAAGTTGTCTTCACTTCTGTTAATACAAAAATGATTGAGGAAATACAGAATTATAGAGAACATAGAAGGGAATTAGCTCTGGATGCTGACCTACATAACGTTATCTTCATCTTTGTTACTCAGTTACACAGATGATGGCCCATTTGATCATTCAATTTTTCTCCTCCCTCATCTCTGTTGCCCTACCACTCGATCAGTCATCTTCCCTGTGATAATAACTGTACTCCTGGGTTTATCTATATCCTTGGACTCTCACCTTGGGAAGAGATATAGCTGCCTCAGACTATACTATAACATACATGGGTGTATACAAACTGCCATGGTTGGAGGTGGGAAAGCACATATGCTCACAGCGGACCACCCAGCTCCACCCTGTCATCATGCTATGGGTGGGGGCGGGTCCAGTCCATGAGGTGCCCTGAGCTGGGCCCTCAGCGGAGCAGCCACCGGGCCCACTGTGGAGCAGCACTGGAGCAGCCACGGGGCCCACAGCGGGGCAGCCGTGGGGCCCACTGTGGGGCAGCTGTGGCATGCTTTCATTTAAATCAGTGAATTCTAAATTCGTAAGTAAACAGCGAATAACATTGTCTTCTGAGAGAAGAGTCCTTTTCTCCAATACAAACGTCCTTTGATTTGTTAGCAGTTTGTTCATGTTCTCCTTTGGCTTTACAGGAAAAGGCAAAGCACCTACTCTCATTTTTTTACCATTCGTTTTGTTTCCTCTTTGTCTCCTTTCAGATAAATCATCTACTTTCCAAAGGCCTCAATGAAGTGGCTGCATTAGAAGCTTTTCATGTTTTCTCCTGAAGGTGAAATTTTATTTTTTTCTCTTGTTTTGAGACCAACCCTCTCTCACATAATTGGCAGCAGTCCATGTGCCAGAGGTGGCCTTTGGTTTTCATGGGTGCACACTTCACTTCCTGCACCTTACTGCCTCTCACCCTCTTGGGGAAAGTTTCCCAGACTTTGGGTCTGACAGTTAGCATGTGGCCAAGGACAAATACAGTGGCCTGAATCCTACCCCTGCTGACCCACACAACACAGATTATTGCCTCATGATTTAGAATGATCAACACTTTTCTACAAAATACTTAGTTAAAATGAAGTTTGAAGAGACAAAAAGTGAAATATGAATTTGAGCACTTTGAGATTTACCAGTAGCCAGATGAAGCTTCTGCCAAATGGCCGTATTGGCTTTTGCCAATTTCCTCAAAAAGGCCATAGCTCTGATGTGTTGTGGGTCTCCCATTGGTGACTGCAAACACTCTCCTGAACTAACAAGGAGATCTGGAGCTCCAGGCCACTGAGTGTCTTTCTCTTGCTTGGTGAAGTGTTATTTTTAGACACTATAATAAACATATGCATGTTTTCTATTTATTTTAATACATCTTTATCCATTTGAGATAAAGAGATTAAACTTGAAAGATTTTAATCACCAGCACTAGCTAATGTTCTGCATTTACTTAGTAAAACAATTACTGAGATCTTTGGAAAACAAAACAGTTGCAAGGTGAGTTTGCTTCATGTCTATCACGCCAATCTGCACTGGAATGGATGTATTTTACTGAGAGACATTTAAGGAAATTGTGCCACAGGTGCCACCACTCCATCAAAACTCCTCATTGTGACTGGGTTCATCAACCATGAAAAACCAATGACTAATGCACCAGTAGTGCATGTGGCTTTCTAAGGAATGCACCAGAATTTAAGACAGTGAATTATCTATGTGTATATTACAAATAGACAGACAACCACATAGAACCTATTGCAAAAAAGTCAATAAAGATAAGTCCTTAGGGTAAATAAACTAGATTATATATTTTTTTAAATGAAAGGCTAAACATGGTCAACTGTGGAAGACTGTCACTTACAAAGAATGTTATTAGACATTCTTTGGCCTAGATATGGGCATGATAGGCTTTCAGTTATGTGTTAAGAAATCTTTGACCTCTTCAATAACATCTCTGATAAGGTTCTTCTCTGCACAAATCCAAAGAGAATAGTTGTACTTACTAGGATTGAGTTGTTTGTACAACCTTTTCTTCCATAGAAGTAATTTAGAGGTAACCTACTTATCATGGTTTTGCTTTTGCTATTCCCTATGTCTAGCTTTCCTGTTCATCTCTACATTTTTGTCCTTTGCCTCTTTCTCCATTTTTCAAGTTCAGTGGAAAAATAATGGAGGAATGCTGTTGTTAACTTCAACTCCAAGACACCTACCTAGGGATGTGGAAAATGGAAAGCTTGGTTCTCTGTAGGGCTTAGGTCTGTGGGCTTTACTGTAAAAACAAAAACCTATGGGTTCCTTACAGGCTCAATCACCTTAGGTAAGCAGCTTATTTTTGGTAGGGCTTCTGATTTTAGTCTCCACCATGGCTACAGTGAGGGTTGAGTAGGGATAAGGCCTTCTTGGGGAGAGTTACTGTTGATTAAATGAGATTAAGTATATAAAGGAAATTAACACAGGATGAAAATATATTAAATAGTTACCAGTTTGTTTCCCATCCCCTATGGCAAGATCTCTTCCTGGGAAGAGGAAATCTACAATGCTGTAGAGTGCTCTACAGCAGGGGTCTGCAATCCCCTGGCCACAGACAAATACTGGTCCATGGCTTATTAGGAACCAGGCTACACAATAGGAGGTGAGCAGGGGGCAAGCAACGGAAATTTCACCTGTATCTATAGCTGGTCCCCATTACTGGCATGACTACCTGAGCTCTACCTCCTACAGGGTGAGCCAAACCATTCGATTCCCAGAGGAGCCACCACCCTCTTGTGAATGGTGCATGTGAGGGCTCTTGGGTGCTTCCTTCCTTCCGTTACACTAATCCTCCCTTACTCCCCAGTGGAAGGATTGTCTTCTATAAACTGGTCCCTGGTGCCTAAAAGATTGGGGACTACTGCTCTATAGCACTGCAAATTGCTCTTAGAATATACTAAAACCCGGAATATTACCACAATGTTCTTTGTCTTCTCATGAGGAATGGAAAATATTTGTCAAAGGGAGAGAATGGGGATTAAGCAGAAGGCAGAGGGAAATAACTCTCAGGCACCAGTACCAGAGCCTGCCTCCTTTCCTCTAGCTTCAGTCCCAGGAGGAAGAAGCGCTGTGAAAGGGACGTGCATATTGCTTACATGTACTATTTTGACATATTTTCAAACACTTTTCTTTTACTACCATAACCTTATTTTCAAGGACATTTTGGGACCAACATGACCATGAGCCCAGAAAAGTTGAAAAATTGGAAATGAATCTGTACAGAATCATTTGATCATTCCTTCTTGAGGGAATGTCTCCTTTTGTGAAGAATTTGTTCTTCAGTTTATATTTCAGAGAGTCTGGGTCTTTCTAGTTCTCACATCTGATTCCAGTTGGTACCCTAAAGATTAGAATCTTTAGCCCTAACTCCAGAGCTCTTTCTTCTCTTCTAGTCAAGAAAAAATGGAAAAGAAGAATTAGAATGGACTGCTTAGGTACAAGTGTGCTCATGTTTGATGAAGAACTTGGGTCTAGTTAGCCTTAGTGGGTATTGCATCCAGTGGGTCTGCAGTTTAAGGTGTCCCCAGACTCACCCTTGCTAGGCTTGTGTCTCAGATATAGAAAGAGGAAAAAGAGTTATCTGAGAAGATCAGAGCAAAGCAAAAGTAATTTTAGTGTAGCTATTGCAAGACTTGGTGGTAAAGCCATTTGGGGGAGGAGTGAGCTGAGATATAGCCAAATCTGGGGCAGTGGTCTTATTATGGGGTAGGGATCCCATTTCCACCCCCTAGGGTTGACACTTGACTGACTGGTATTGGGCTTGTTGCTAAGGATTTGGTGTTGTGGGCTAATAGGGGAGTTCGGGTAGGTGTGGCAACCTGCCCCAGAGGGACAGTGTTGCCTACACAGAGGCAGGTGTCAAAACCACAACCTGTCAGCTTCCAACCACAAAGCTGCTTGAAAACTGCTTGCTGCTCACAGCCACACAGACTGCTTTTTCTATCTTCTGAAAAGGGATTGGACCTTAAATTCTCCCTAGGGGTCCCTTTTGTCCCTAAAGTCCCTCTGTCCCTACAGTGGGCCTCCTTTCCCTGGCTCAGGTGTGGTGGGGAGGAAAGCCAGGTGCCAGGTGAGGCCCGGCAGTGGGACTCAGGAATGGGAGCAGTCAGGAGACCAGGCCAGGGCACTGTGGCCGTTGCTCCTTCAGGCCTTCCAATGCGGTTCAGTTCACTGTTTGTCATAATGACTCTTGGAAAGTGATACCATTGTTTTCAGTATAATGACTTTTTATTTCAAAACTTGCAGAGTAAAAACAAGATAAAATTCATATTTTAACTTGATTGTTTCAGACAAAGACACACTCAACGCAACAATTTCTAATCAGATCATGACAGAACAGATTGGAATTACACGCCACATAACCAAATGTTCTGCTTTGCCTGTGTGCACAAGTGAAAAGGGTAAAAGATAGTATCTTTTAAGACATTTTGATGTGTTGCTTACATGCAGTATTTTGACATATTTTCAAGTACTTTTTATTTCACTACCATAACCTTACTTTCAAGAACATTTTGGGAGCAACGTGACCATGAGCCCACAAAAGTTGAAAAATTGGAAATGAATCTGTGCAGAAGAAAAAACACACCTTCTACAAGAGGTACTTTTCCTCCACAGTCGTGTCTCACTCTCTCTAGCTCTATGTGTGAGAAGAACACACCTTCATGTGTTACATTTTACTTATACACCATTTTTATACTTCTAAATGGAATGGTTGTTTATTACCTATATAAATCTGCCTGAGTTTTTAAACAGTTCTACTTTGCTATCCATGATAGTTATTTCAAAATGTTATGATAGGATGATATTTTTCCTATTAAATTTACTGTAACATTGTTTTTAGTAGATTTTTATTGATTGACCTAGTTTTTAAGAATGAATTAAAAATTTAAGTGAGTAATAGGTGCCTTTATTCCATAAACAAATTGGTTCTCTTTTCTTTGCTCAATATAATATTCTCAATTATGCATTTGGTATAGTGAGTGTGCTAAATTCACCTACTAAAGGAATGATATTCAATTTACATATAAGGAAAGTGATAAAAGATCAGATTTCTTCTGATCTAGAGTGCTAGGAAGCCAAGACCTTGGTTTAAACTTCAAGAAACTATAGGATTAATCTTTTGACCATCATTCATGAATTAGAACAGATAATATAAATAACAACTATAGTTTATTATGTAGAATCTAAAAATAGCCATAATAGCAAAAGCAACAAAAATAAAGCAGCAGGCATCACAATACTGGATTCCAAGTTATTTTACAAAGTTACAGTGATTAAAAATAGCATGATATCATACAATAGCAATATATGTGTACCCATGTTTTCAGTCAAAGCTTGGAAACAACTCAAATGCCCATCAACCAAGGAATGAATAAAAGAGATATGGTATTTTTATACCATGGAGTACTACCCAGCTATAAAGAAGGACAAACCTGACACCTTTATACATAAGTGGATATAATTTGAGACCATATTCATTAGTGAAGTAAATCAGTCTCACGAGTGTAAACTCCATGTTGTCTCCCAAGTATAAGAAGCTGAAACAGTAAATAAGATCCAAAATCCAAAATGTACAATAGATATTGGGAAATGGGAAGAAACTGCTCAAAAGGCAAGAGAAAGTGGCATGGGGGAAAGGAGACAAGAAGGAAGGGAAAAGGAAAAGTAAATATATAATATATATATGATCACTAATATAACTATACTACTAATTTCTTCTAGTTCATTGAAAAGAAAGGGTTGTTCTTATATAGTTTGACCCATTTTTCATGCCTGTATCTTGCAATCTGACCAACTACTTCGAAGATAACAATAAGCAGTGTTTTAACCATTGTTACTCTCCTATTATCTTGTTTTGAAATTTTGTATCATTGATTTATTATTTTTTCTCTTTAAAATAAAAAAAACTAAAAAAAATAGCATGACACTGGCACACAGACAGATATACTGATCCGTGGAATAGAACCGAGGATGCAGTAACAACCCCAGGCACCTCCAGCCATCTTATCTTCAACAAAAGGGCTAGAAACATAGACTAGAGAAAAGACAACCCTTTAACAAATAGTTCTGGGAAAAATGGTTATCTCTGTGCAGAAGAATGAATTTAGATCATTATCTCTTGCCCTGTCCTAAAATCAAATCAAAATGGGTCAAAAACTTATATATATAAAAAAAAAACAGAAACAGTCTGCTGAAAGAAAAACCTGGTAAAAGTCCCAAAGGCAAAGGCATACGGAAGGACTTTCTGGAAGGAGCCCCAGGTGAACAAGAAACAACACCAGCAATCAGCAAATGTGTATATGCCAAATTGAAAAGCTTCTTCACAGCAAAGGAAACAAACAACACAGTGAGGGGCTATCTAAAGAATGGGGAAAAAATTGGCAGCTACTCCTCAGAGGACTAACATCTAGAATATATAAAGGACTCTAAATAATTAAGATTCTCCCAAACAAAAGACCCAATCAGAAAACGGGTAAGTGAAATGAACAGACACTTCTCAGGAGAAGAAATATGTATAGTCAACAGGTACATGAAAAAATGTCATCATCTTTGATCATTAAGGAAATACAGATCAAGACAATACTGAAATTCCATTTTACTCCAGAAAGAATGCCTGTCATCATGGATTCAAACCCAACGAATGGTGGTAAGAGTGCAGGGAAAAAGAAACCCTCCTGTATCGTCAATGTCATAGTGGTTGAAAACGAGCATAACCACTATGGAAATCATTATGGTGATTCGTCAAAAATTTAAAAAAAAATCTATTTGATCCCAATATATCTTTTCTGGATATCTTCCCAAAAGAGTTAAAGTTATCATAATACAATGATACATGCATATCCATGTTTATAGCAGCACAATTTGTAAATAGCTAAATCTTGGAAGTAGTCTACATGACCATCAACAGATGAATGGATAAAGAAAATGTGATTTTATATATATATATATATATATATATATATATATATTCAGCCATAATAGATAAATTTGAGTTAATTGTAGGAAATGGATGCACCTTGAGTATACAATGCTAAGTGAAGTAAGTCAGAAACAGAAGACTAAATATTGCACAGTTTCTCTTATATGAGAGATTCAAAGGATAAATAATTTAGAGTGAATTTAAAGATGTATGACAGGAAACATGGAGACAGGCTGTGGAGATAGGAAGGGGATCTGTAGATGGGAGAGGTGAGAGAGGGAAGGGGAAGTGCTTAAGATCTAGATGTGGTATATATACATACCAACTCCTCCCAGTGAGTATACTCATTATGTAATGCAAGTATTTACTAACAAAAGTTTTTTAAAATCCATAAGACACTATAGCTCATTGAGTTGTAGTATCAGGATTCACTATAAGTAAATTGATATAGTTGTATTTGAATTTGTAAGAGTCCTACCATTTGTGTATTATTATTTATCTTTACTGTATTGATTTAGGAAAACTGAAGTGCAGAGAATTTACTTACATATTTAGTTTCACTCCTCCTCCCCTATGTTCAATTCCACATGGAATTAAAAGCCATATTTCAGATACCTCCACCTCTGGAAGTGATGAGGGAGGGGGTTAGCATCTTAGCTGGAAGCACACGGAAATGTTACAGCCTGTGGTGAACTAGAGGTCACATGTTCCATCTAAGAGAGGGATTGCTACTCCTTGTCGTTAGAGTCTTTGATGTTTCAGAGCCATCAATTCATACTTTTAAAATAATTACCATAATATGTGACTATTAGGCCTATTTTTTAAGGAATGTGCTGATCAAACAAAGTAGGCCAAGGCTGCATCAGCCTTTGGAGCATAAAGACACATGGTAAGCGCCTATCGAATACTCCTTAATTGTTTCTGTGAAAGACAAAAAAGAAGCCTACCTGCTAATCCTGTGTCTCAGAACCATTAAATTCTTCCACTGAATCGAAAATAATGAAATGAAAAAGACATCTTAGATTATTTAGGAAGCTGACATCTGTGGGTAAAAAAGGAGAGATTTTAAGATGGAATAGAACCTCAGTTTATTTTTCCAAAAATAAACTTCATAATTGTTAAATCATGTGTGCTTTACACTCTAAAACATCCTGTCTGCTAGACAGGTTAACACAGAATGGGGCAAGAAATAATACTGAGAATCAACAAATGGGATTATACCACATTAAAATCCTTTGCGTGGCAAAGTAAACAACTAATAGAGTGAAGAGATGACCTACAGGATGGGAGAATATTTGCCTGCTACTGCTTAGACAGAGGACTAACATCTAGATTACATAAAGAACTAAAAAAAATTACCTCCTCAATGAAAGACCCAGTGAAAAAAATGGGCAACCAAAATGCATAGACGCTTCTGAGAAGTAAAAGTACAAATGACCACTAAATACATGGAAAAGGTGTTCACCATTGCTGGCCACTAGAGAAATGCAAATTAAATCAGTGCTGAGATTCCTTTTTACTCCAGAAAGCAGTTATCGTCAAGAAATCAAATAGTACAAATGCTGTCAAGGATGTGGGGAAAAGGAACCCTTCTACATTGTTGGTGGGAATATGAACTAGAACAACCACTGTGGAAATCAGTGTGGAGATTCCTAAAAATTCCAAAAATAAAAATATAAGAGAAACCATGCACTATGCTGGGCAGAGTCATCTCTGCCCATCTCATGGCTGCCTGACCCACATGACCTTTCTGTTCCAGGCTGCTCCCAGAACACAGGAATGTTCTTTAAGACAGGAGTCCAAGTGTGCATTACCCCAGCATCCCACAGAGAGCTGGTGGTCAGTTCTGGAAAACTGCCAGGAAGTAGGGCCTGGGCTCAGCAGACCTGCCTCTCATAGGGCATCCTTCTCCTTTATTTCACATTAGAGAAAAAGTGCCTCTGTCCCCTTGGCCTTTTTCAAGCCTCTGTGGTGTTGTCTTGAAGCCCTCTCCTCTGCGATGAACTTAGGCTCTTGGGGAAATAATTGAGGATGTTCAGCTCTTATTGCAGCCCAGCCCCACCTCAGGGCAAGATCAAAGGCTGCTATTGGATTGATTAGAGAAAAGGGAAAATTTCATAGAGAAAAACAAACACTGATGTCTTATTTTCCAGCCTCACACATACTACTTGGCACAAAGAATTTGAACAGGTTTTCAGGTTCACCTTGTGGACATGAGAGGGCCCAGAAGGGCCTCAGCTTTGCATCGGTGATAATTCATTCAGGTCATGGGAGGAACAAGGGGTGGATTCTCTCCTGCTCGCAGTTCCCAGGCTCTGATTCTTACCTGTACCAGCTCTTCTAGCCAACATCTTTTACTGGCAGCAATAAGAAGCCCTCGATACTAGATGGACAAGTTGCATGTAAGTTGTCAGGTGGGCTTATCCCTAAACTGTACTCTCTACTGACCTTCACATACCTGAAGAGCTTATTTGACCACCACTCCTGAACCACATGGGCATTTCAGCCAGGTCAGAACAAAGTCTATCAGTCCCCTTACTAACCTCAAAGGTTACCCTTCTCTAACCAAACCTTTGGTTGTTATTGTTTAGTACAAATGTTCTATTCTCTGACACAAATGGGCCATCAACTTGCGCTTGGCAAGAGCCATTGGCATTTGCTCATTCTCTTCTCTGTATTTTCTCCTGGAACCATTTTCCATTTTCCAAGATGACATTTATTTTCCTCCTTTTAGAGGTATGACCTTTTTTTTAAAGAAAAGCAAGATAGAGTCACCATGTCTGTTAAAATAATTACCCACTTTCTCTTTTTACCAACATGCTTGCTTGGTCAATGGCTGAAAAAATTTAATCAATGTATTTCTGTGCTCAATGTGGATACTGTTGAAAGGGGGCACTTGGACACTTCTATTTGGACACGAATCTGTGATCAATTATTAACTTTACTCAGAGGCCTCCTGCAAGCAGTTCTCTCCTCTCTGTTACATAACATCAAAGGCAAAGAAGCTTGCATTCAAGATTTCATTCCTTTTATGCTTTTCCCCCTTTCTCTTACTTGGCACATGCCGTGTTGCTTTCCTGAAGCTGTTTGGAATGAGGAAGATTAATGTCTTTCTTGGGCGTATTCCTGCTTCTTCCCTTCAAGTTGCATGGGAACATTTACATCTGATGTAATTTGTCAAGAGAAGGAGTGAGTCTAGTGCTCTGGGAGGAATGGGGGCACGGCAGTTAATCCTGTCATGTGTCAGAACAAAACAAGCACGCAACTCCCTGGCTTCCTCTGGAGTTCAATGTCACAATCAACTTGTTGTTTCCTGATTTTGGCAGACCATGAATCCAGAACGGCTCTATATTATGTTTACTTCTTTCTACAGCCTTACAGTTGCCTCCTACACAAAACAATGAATACTGAAGAGGTTGGACGTGTCACCAGCCGCAGGTTATTTCTGTGCACTTTGAGAATGGAAATAGACCAGCTCTTCTGGAACGCTTTTCTGTCTGTGGAGCCACCTCATTGTGAATGTTTCCTAAGGGCATTTGTCTAATCAGGGGCTTATTTCTTAGAGTCCAAGCATGCATAGAACATGGATTATAGGCAAAGAAACCCAGAGAAGGTAAAAAAGAATTTTTTTTTAATGACACAAAAGCTTCGATTAAAGTTATATGGTGTTTAAAATACAATCATGTGCTGGGAGGACTGTGCCCTTGCAGAAGGCATGGACAGGCCTGACCTGCCCTCATCCTTCACTCTACACCTCTCTTCCATTTGGTGTTCATCTGTATATTTTTAATGTCCTTTAAATAAGTGGATACATATGTTTTCCTGTGTGCTGTGAGTTGCCTGTCTCTGGTCACTGAGAAAAAATACTGGACATCCAAGGTTGAAGGAGGAAAGGATTATTTAGCTCACAGTTTGTGGAGGTTTCAGTCCATAATCATGTGGCTCAAAGGCAAGGTGGCATGGCACAGCGGCAACAGTTCATGGCAGAAAAAAACAGCAAAAGCAACCAGAGCAAAAAGGGAGGAGCACCAGAACAAGCCTCTTTCTCTCTCTTCTGTTGTATTTGGGCCACTTTCCCAAGGTGGGTATAGCACACACACCCTAACCCCAGCATTGGATCATGAATCAGTCACAAACTGTAGAAGCCCGCCCCATGATTGCTTGAGGTTTTCAGGGACACCTAGACACAAACCATAACACTGCCCTAACAAATTCTTTAACCCAAAAAGGAGATTTTGGAAACCTCAATTTGTGGCTAGCTGTTCAGTCAGAGGCACAGAAAATAACATTGGACATTTGAAGTGGAAGCAGATTTGTGCTCCAATTAGCCTGTGAACTCTGATTCTAATGCTAGGTAAATAGGATCAGAATGCAGTTGACATCCAGCAGCTGTCTGAAAAACAGTGGTGTTTTATGTGTCTTACAAAACCCAAGATTGGCCTATAGACCTAAGAGGGGAAATAAGAAAAAGGATTGCTCAGAGAATGCTATGTAGCATGACAGAGTTGAATTTTGGAAGGTAAGTCCTCAATAAGAAACTGATGACTAATGATCTGTGAGTGTAGAAGATACCACTGTGTAGAAACACAGGGCACCCTTCTCACCCCAAACACCCTCCAGTGCAACAGGATGTTTATTGAAAACTAGGGCCACCTTCAGGAGTTTTTCCTCCGTAACACATTGCCATTTTATCTCACCCTTGCCTTTCTTCTGTTCTCATTCTTCTATTTCCTCTGATCTGAAAATTATATAATTTTATATATTTAATGCTTCTTCATGATATCAATTCAAAAATACTATGGTTTGGGGTTAAGTGTTCATCTTTTACCAGATATATCAATTTAGATTCTTTCAAGAAATAAACAGCTGAAAATGGGCAAGACAAGGGGAAAGCATGCCAGGAAATGGATGGTTTGGACGCTTTGGCCTGGTAACAGGTTTTGTTGCTATCTCCAGTCCTGAGATGATGGGAAAGACAAAGGCTACTAGGGCCCAGAGGCAGAGAGCTGTGAGGGGGCGCATCTGCCAGGAACTGTGCTCTTGGATCCAGACCAAGGTCAGGCGTCGCTGGGCCTCCAAGGAGGAAGGAAGGAGATTAAGTACCCTGACTTCCTACTACTCCGCAGACTCCTGTCAGTACTTCCTGTGGTCCGAAGCCAGTGGGGAGAAAGAAGCCAACAGTGCCTGTTGATGTAGTCTCTGAGTGAAGCTTCGTGGGGGAGAGAGCAAGTGGAGGACAAAGAAAGAACATCGAAGAGCAGGCAGAAGAAGGTACAGCCTCCCTCTCACGGAGCACCCACTCTAATCCTCCACAGAAAGCCTGAGAAATCTGCCCACCCAATCTGTTCAGGATAACTCTGTGGTTCTCGCTTAGTGTTGATTAGTTTTTGGAAAAGATCTTCCTTAATAAATTAGAAAATTCTAATAGAAATACTTAGGTTTTCTATCTATTTTTGTGTGTGCTTGGGTGAGTTGTTTTCAATGAACTCATCTGCTGCATTCTATGTCATTTAATTTAGTGTGTAAGTCGTGCATAATATTCCCTTTTTATCTTTTTCGTTATGTGTAAGGTTTGCAGTGGTATATTCTTGTTTCACTGGTAAGTGTGTTTTTTTCCTGGCTTAGTCTTGCTACATGTTTGTCAATTTCATAATATCTCTGAGGAACCAGTTTTGGCTTTGTTCATTTTTTATTGTTTTGTGTTTTCTACTAAGTCAGTATCTTACCCATTTTTCTACTTAAAATGCTCTTCTTTAGCTTTTGAATATGGAAATTTAGATCATTAATCAAAAATCATTCTTTTTCAACATTAAAGGTCAGAAACTTCTCCTAATACTTGTCTGCATAATACAAATGTTTGTATTTTACATTTTCATTATTATCCAGTTTGACATGTCTTCTAATATGGCCTGTGATTTCTTTGTTGGCCTATGAATTAGTATTATTGTGCTATTCAAGTTCAAACTATTTGGGGATTCAGTAGAAATTCATGGCTCAGTTTCTGATCGGTCTGATTGACTAAAACTATTGTTTTCTTAAAACATTTGCATTTCTTTTATTAAACAAACTATTGAATAATAACCAAAGTGATTCTTGTGAGAAACTGAGGTTCAGAAGGCTGACCTCAGTGGCACTTTTCAGGACAGTGGGTATTGGAGAACTGAGTTTAGCTGACCTCAGACATACAACAAAGACAGAATTAAAAAGAGAACAGATGTCTTCTTGCTTTTTTCCACTCTACTGTGCTAATTTTCAGATAATTGAAACCTAGAGAATTCTTCACCTTCACTAAAAAATAAACAAACAAAAGCAGTGTGGCATCCAGTCAAGAGATAGAAATCACACCAATCATTTAGGAAAGGAAATTTAATATGAAGAATTATCAAACAGCAGGTTAAGTTAGAAAAAGATACAAAGAGATCATTTTTTTTTTTTTTTGTCCATTTGAGACAGGGTCTCACTATGCAGTTCAGGCTGGCTTTGAGCTCACTTGGTAGCCCAGGCTGGCCTCGAACTCACAATGATCTCTCTGTCTCAACTTCCCAAGTGCTGGAACTATAGGCCTGCCTCACCACACCCCGTCTGTGATGCTTATCATTAGTTGGTAGCAACCTAGAAAGCAAGCACTACCCAGGGCTTAAAGAAAAGTGGACAGGAGGAAGCTCAGATGCTAGGGCCAGGGAAGAGATGATTTTAACAGAGCGAACACACTACTGTGTTTGGCTTGTGTGTCCTTCATTGTGTCTGCTGCTATTTATTTTTATTAGCATATAGTTGTGATAAATAATAATGACATTCACCTTTGGGAACTGGTATATATATATTGAATCTTGATCTTTTTACTCTCCCTTGTCCCTGCCCTCCTATCTCCTCCTATTCCAAGATTCCCTTCCCATCTCCACAAAGTCTACAATCTCTATTTTACTCTTTTTTGATACATGGTCTGGCTATGTAATTCAGGCTGGCCTAGAACTTGTGTGCTCTTGCCTCAGCCTCCTGAGTGCTGGGATTACAGTGTATGCCACCAAACCCAGATGAATTTTTCTCTTTAAATTATTTACATTTTAGATTTCTTATACAAGAGAAACCACATGATATTTAGTGTACTGTCTGATTTCACTTAACATTATGGTCTCAAAGTGCATCTATTCTTCTACCAATGATTCAGATTTATCCTTCTTTATGGCTGAACCACACTGGATTGTCAATTGGTATTTAATGTGACATTCTAGAAGCAATGTTATGTTGGTGTGTCCTGAATGTGGCACCTAAATATATTGTTTCACTTAGGAAAGAATAGGTAAGATATTTGCCCATGAAGAGTGTTTAAAAAATTGAGCAATGAAACTAAATTGCCACAGCTACAAAGTGTGTGCCATAGAAACCTGGCTGTCACATCATGGGTGCTCATTGACCCCTGTACTTGTTCACTAAATCTGAAAAATTTCCAGGCTTTCTTCTCTGGAGATATAACAATGCAAATTCCTTTAAGTAACCTGTCGTCTCTGAACAAAAGAGAAATATTTTGAAGTTACTATGATACCGAATAAAAGTTAAACAAATACAGTAGATACACGCAGAAGAGAAGTTATGATGGAAGAATTTATAGTTAGCAGGGATCTATAGTTCCCTTTTCATTTCATCTCATTGAATTCTCAAGACAGTTGTATAAATAGGATAAATATTTTCTCTAGTTTACATACTAGGAACAGGAAGTTTAAGTGACTTTCCTCAAATCTCATCCATAACAAGCAGTAGAGTGGGAATTTAAGCCCATATCTTTCCAAACCCTTGATTTTACTCAGTTTTCTGGGAAGTATGTTAAACTATTCACCCAAAGTGAGATACCATTTTGAGACAAAAAGTCAAAACTCACTTCTCTTTCTCAGACCTCAAACTTCAAATGCTAAATGAGGTCGAAGAACTTGTTAACTAATAAAGAACCTGCACAGGAAAGCAAACTGAAGTCCTCATCCAACAGAAATTGCTGAAAACTCTTTCGATGGTTAAAAAGGATCCCAGTATAAAAAATGGCTCCCAATTACTAGGCAAGAGCAGCGTCCCTGGAGCTCCTTTGCTGACTGGGCTGTTTCCGGCCTCTCTTCTAGAAACAAGGCACAAAGCTACTTGAGACAGAGCCCTCTGACTACCTGAAAGGGCTGTTTCCTCTGCAGCAGATACTGTACATGTTTCACTGGGGCTGTCAAGGGTGCTGAGTCACCAGGTGAAGGGACAGCTCAAAGACAGGCTCCCGCTGATGTGGGTGCCCAGAGTAAAGTCATTGTGGTTCCTCAAGAATTTAAGCCACTTGTAAGCTGCATTCTTTACATTCAGTTCATAACTTAGAAGTGTGTAGGTCCGCCAGCTCCACAAGCACTGTACATTTCTGGTCACAAGCACTGGCTACCTTCTTCATTCCTTTCCCTTGAATGGATACTTTTACTCTGGGACGTTTGAGCATGTGCTTCTCTAACCCATAGTGTGACCTGCACATAGCCCAAAGTCTTGTTCTTCCTGAATGGTAGGTTTTCACCTGGGAGACGGACTCCAGGACACCCACAGTTGTGTCTTCTCTTCTTTTGCTCCTCTCGCCCTACCATCTGTCACACATCACTTGTCCTTTGGTCAAAGCATCATGAGGGTGTAGATAGAAACTTTCAGCTATTCACATGCTGCCTAGAGCCGGGGGTGCAGCAGTGGTCTGCTCTGTTTCCAGGCTGCCTGGGTAGGGCCCCTTCACTGACTCCGGAAATCATTCCTCCTATCCCATGGGTGACTGTGTTAGACTGAAAGACAAACTAGAGAATCCATCATAAAATATAATGTAGTAGGTTGCAACTCAATTAGGTTATTATCTTTAAAACAGGGTTTCTCCACTAATATGGAAGATATTTCCACTTATAGCTCTTTATGAACTATATTGACTTTAACGTGTATGTATTGCCTCATAGGACCTAGAGATATTTGCATATAGTAAATACTATACACCCATGTAATAAATACTATATACCCATATAGTAAATGTATACATAAGCAAATGAACAAATGCTAAATGTAAATCTCTATAACTGAATTTAAATAAACTTATAAAGAAATACCTTAATAGAAACACTTAAAAATAATAGTATGTCTCAAATGAATATAATGAAGTACAATATAAGAAAAAATAATATGTAATATGATAATATAATAAATGTATTTTTGAAACATAGAACACAATTTATTTTAATTAAGACATTAAAAATACATGTGTACTAGTTCAATCTGTGCAGTGTGTCTTGCAATATGTCGACATTCTGATAGCTATTCCAGGGATTTTAAATATGAACAAGACACTGAGCTCACTGTAAAGAAACCTAGATACAAATAACATTAAAAAGGAAAAATGTAAAAAATGATTTTAAAATGTTAAAAATGTAAAAATGTATCTGAAAAGCAAATCCTACTGAAATGAGACATCTCTTCTGATCTTTCAAAGGTTTGGAATTCCTGTACCCATCACAGGCAATGATATCAAAACAGCCAATCATGTCTCCCTTGCCAATCACAAAACCTCTATGGTTATACAGTTTGTTATTTTTCTCTAAACAACTGTTCTTTCTATATGTATGAGAGAACTCTGCACATTTTATAGGCTGCTTTATTGTCTCCCTGAAAAGTTGTTCTGACTATTTTATTAAACGCTGCTGCTTTGTCTGAGTAATGATCATCACCTCAAGTAATTTTCTGTTAGTTCCCAGTCTAGGGTAATTGATTTATTTTGCACTTTCAGCTTCAATTCAAATGTTCACAATTATGGAGTCAAATGGGACTGCTATTTGTAGTTTTTTGAGGAATCTCCACACTTATTTTCACTTATTTGGGGGTTGCAGTGGCCTACACTCCCCACCAAGAATGGAGAAATGTTCCTTTTACCCCACAGCCTTGCCAGCATTTGTTACTTGTTTTCTTGATAATAGCCATTCTTTCTGGAGTGAGATGGAATCACAACATTGTTTTAATTTGCATTTCTCAAATGACCAGTGATGTTGAACATATTTTCATGAACTTACTTTTTCTTTATACTTCCAAGAAATATCTACTCATCTGAAATGTCAATTTTTGAGTTGGGTTGTTGAATATGAAGAGTCTGATTTTTTTCAGTTTTTTTATACGATTTAAATATTAGTCCTTGGGGTTGGGGATATAGCTCAGTGGAATAAGCGCCTGCCTAGCAAGCGCAGGGTCCTGAGTTCAATCCCCAGTACCGCCAAAAAATAAATAAATAAATAAATATTAGTCCTTTAAAGAACAGCTGGCATAAGTCTTTTCTCTACTGTGTGGGCTGCCTTTTCACTCTTCTGGTGACTTCTTTTGCTATGTAAAATCTTTTTAATAAGATGAGATCCTAGTTCTTGATTCTTGTGATAGTTCCTGTGTGATCAGAAAGTCTTTGCCCACACCTGTGTCTTCCAGAGTTCCACCTATTCTATCTTCCAATGGGTTCTGTGAAACATGAAGAAACTATTCAAAAAGAAAAGGGAGGCTGGGGATATAGCTCAGTGGAATAAGCGCCTGCTTAGCAAGCGCAGGGTCCTGAGTTCGATCCCCAGTACTGCAAAAAAAAAAAAAAAAAAAAGAAAAAAAGAAAAGGGAAATAGGGGGGAAGGGGGGAAGGAAAGAAGGGAAAGAAAAAATGAGAACATAAGGATAAAATGCAAACCATGCTTTGTGAATGGAGAGGGGAACAAGGTTTGAAAAGGGGATGGAATGTGGGGAAAAAAAGACTCAAGACACCATGTGCAGATACAATTCCCTATAATGAATGTGGTCACTGTGAATACATAAATTATACCAATAAACTTAATTTTAAAAAGGCATCACACAGCAAAAAACAAAAACAAAACAACAACAAAAAAATGGAGACAGTTAGAGCCCACGTCCATTATAAGTCCTGCTAAACAATGTGATATGCAGCAGAGTTTCCTAATTTTTCTCCTCTATCAACATCACATGCTTTGGTTAGTTCTCTGCCAATGTGATTATGAACAACACTAGATTAGCAGGAACACAGGTGCTTTTTACATGATTGAAGGGTAAATATTGCTAAATATCCCTAGGAAAACATTACCTCATAGGAGGAACAAAGTCTTAACCACAGCTCTATTTAACACATGAATTCCATAAAAGGTTTGTCTTTGTTTACTCTGAAGATTTCTAACTACTTTCTTTTTCATTTTGAATCTTAAATAAAATTTGTACATCACTATGGATCAGTGCTATTTAATCTGTGTATCACACTGGATCACCACCTTCATGACATGGGCATATTCAGAACATTTGCTCAAGAAAATAGGCTATATATTTTCTTACCACTTACACACTATTGAACAGAGACAAAACAAAGATAAAAACAAAGCAACACAAAAACTATAAAAATGATACAGAATTTCAAATCAAGGTGATAGGAAATCAGTAATGGTTGTTGTATTACTTATTATTATCTTTAAAGTGGTTGCTCAGATTACCAGATATAGGTATGCAAAATTGCTCAATTAAACATTAACTGTTCCTTTCAATAAGTCAATAGAAATTAGTAACACAATTATCTTAGCTACCTTGTGTGTGTGTATCCATTCCTTCTTTCCCTTCTCCTTTCCTTCATATTTTGAAATGTGATCATTGCAACCTTTAATTTTAAAAATGCCAAGTCTTTCCTTCCTTTATATTGGATCTTTCAAGATTCTATTAGATTTTTTTATGCTGAAGGCTTTTATCTTCTAATACTATCAGATTTTAAAAGTCAATGGGAAAAGTCTTTGGACAGGAAATTATTCATATTGTGTTCCAAATCCTGTGATGTGGGCTTTTCACAATCAACATTGTCTTACCTTGTTTCAAATAGGAGGAATATAACCTAAAATCTACTTCTTTGGTTTGAAGGAACTCTAAGGAAAGGGTGAAAAATCCTGGTGTCAATCTGTGTGTGGAGCAGTGCTAGCACTAGCAACTTGATGACAGTAGTTGAAGTATGACAAAAGGGACTGGAAGGACAGAGCTGCTGGTAGAGTGGGGGGGGGGAAGTTCACTTTCATAATGAGGTGGTGTTGTCAATGTGCCAAATGCACCAATACTTAGCAATTGATGGCTAGATTCTCCTCAGAGACTGGTTTGGATAGTCCTCCACCATTCAGATGCAAGAGTGTATTTCCTATAAATAGTAGCCTATTTACCTTGAACTGTTTTAGACTTATCTTTGTCTTAAAGAGTGCAATTCTCCCCATTATAATTTCTATTAAAATTATATCAATTTTTTGAGTACATGGTCAGTCGATCAGAAATTTTCTCATTAGCATTTTATCAAAATAGCATATTATTAGACCCGTAAATATTACTGGTCTGTCACACTCACAGACGAAATCCTACCATCAGGACTCAGTGAGTTTAACATTGGTATTTGTGATGCTCAATCTTGAAATTTGTTCATCTTCTGATTTCTATGACTATATCCTCCACTTTAACTGTTTTGAGCCCCATTTAAGAACTCATTTCATAGAGTCCTTTATTGTATAACTTGCACCAAAGATATGGTCATAGCCATCTCAAAGTTTATAGTCTCTTATTCCCAACATAATTACATTTTCTGACCTCAAAACCTATTGAACCCTTCCACACCAAGCTCAATTGTAAGGACTATGGATATAGTGATGAATTTGACCAAATGTTCTCAGTATCACAGAACTCAGAGTTCAGTGGGAAGACAGCCAAACCAATAAAGTAATATGATGCATTAACTTTACATATTTCTATAGGCAAGCCCAGGGGATCAGAAGAGATTGGAAGGACTTGTTAAAATGGAAAGCAAGGAGAGACTTCCTAGATGAGGTAATAGTTAAGGTAAGACCTAGATGCAGAAGAAAAGTTAGGTAAGTGAATGCCTGGAGGTCGTTCAAGCAGAAGGTTTTTCATTTTCTGAACCAGGGTCTAATACTCCAGGACTGTCAACCAATGAGCCCTATAAGGCCTCATGGTTTGCACTAAAGATATCCCATGGCTTACACTGTACAGGATATAATTATAAATAGGGTCCCCAAGAACAGTGGGGAGCCTTGTTCTTCTGTTTCAACTACTGCTGCGATAGAGCTCAGAGACACAGGATGGAAGCTGAACCAGATCACAAAGTCACTTACAGACACGGTGATTTTCACATACTCTTTCTTCTTCTGGGAGAATACTACCAACAATGAAATTAACCCGCATTTCATATATGTATATGTTTTCAAGCAACCCTACATAGTGAGCAGTATTGCTGTTTTACAAATAAGAAAACTGAAGACTGGAGAAGTTAAGTAATAGGTAGTAAATAGTAAATAGAGAAATCAACATTCCCAACTAGTCATCTGACTAGCCTACATTCAGGTGCTAGATTCTGCAGCAAGAAATTGGGGAAATTTTGTCCCTTGAAGATCTAAATAAATATTTCTCGTATATAGGAAAAATTCATACTTATCTTTTAATAACCAACTCAACTATCATTTTAAAAAATATTTTTCTCATTGTATCTGCTGGGAATATTTTAGTTTCTCTTTTCAGTATGGTGTGTAATGCAGATTAAAGTAGATTATTGGCTGAATGCATACATTAATTAATATAGTCCATAGTCGTGCACATTTCTATCATAATCTTACATTGGGTTATGGTTATGGTGATGTTTGTACATTTATCAGCATGTTAAATTATGGAATTCTTGATGAATGGGATCAGTTTTAATTATCTTTTTAATGCTATCCAAACAAACCCTGACAGAGGTATTTGGGAAATGTATACTATGTAAATGAGTGACTTAGAGGAAAAATGAATGAATAAAATGAATACATGAGAGAAAGAAAGGAAAAAATAGTAGAAATGAATGTCAAGTGGTCAGAAATCCAATATTAGTACATACTTTTTATATACCTAAACCTCTTCCAATATGTACCTTATTTTCTTCCATATAATAGAGATGTGAGAGGCTTTTTGTACTTTCCAGGGATCCTTGGGCTTCCTTTCTGAGAGGGAGTCCAAATGCTCCTATGTGTCATTTTAGGCTTTGCTATCTTTGCTATCTTGGACACACTGGTCTGTTGAATCTGTAAAGGCAGCCTCATCATTGGAAACTGCAAAGAAATCAGTACTACCCCTGTGCCTGTGGAAAGAGTGGTGGTTGTAGAGATCCCTGAGTTGCCTTTCCTATCATTCCTCTCTGTTTTGGGGGAAACATCACACATGCACCTTCAATCTGTCCAGTTTTCTCTCCTTCCTTCACTAGTCCCAGTTCTGCCTCTACTCTCGGCTTTGGCAAGTGAGCTGAGCCGTCTGGGTTTCACGCCCACACCAACCTGTCTGCTGAGCCGGCTGCACCTTCACTCTTCTGTGGCAAATACCCTTTCTGCGATATGGATAGGCTGAGAACTTTCTAAATCTATAAAATTCTGGCTGCACTTTGCTTAATAATTGGTTTTTCATTTCTCTCTCGTATTTCCCTGTAAGCAGTCAGGAGGAATCAAGTTATTCCTCCAACACTTTGCTTGGAAATCTACGCACCTACATATCCAGTTTCATCACTCAAAAATTTTACCATCCACAAACCTAGAACATGAATATAATTCATCCAAATTCCTTGCCACTTTAAATAAAGTTCACTTTTTCTGTGCTCTTCAGTGACATTTCTTATTTCATCAAAGACCTCAACAGAATTGTACTTAATAGCCAGGTTTCTACATTATTATTTATACATTCTCTAAGAAAATACACTTTCTCGACAGCTTTCCTCTCTCCCTTCTGAGGTCTTATCAGAATCATATTTAACAGTTTCTTCACAGCAGTATGTATTGGGTTTTCCTAGTGTGCACCTCCAAACTCTTCCAGCCTTTGCTCAGTCCCCAGTTCCAAAACTTTTTCTGCATGCTTAAAATATTTCCTGCACTAGTACCCAACTTCTTGATGCTAATTTCTCTAAGAGAGTTCTTCAAAGAAATAGAACCAATAGGACATATGTACGTGTGTATAATGAGTCTATTATAAAGAATTGGGTCATATGATCATGAAGGGTAAAAAATTCTATGCTCTGCTGTCTATAAGCTGGAGTCCCAGGAAAACCAGGTGTGTGTTTTTAGTCCAAGTTGGAAGGGCTTGATGGTCTAAGAATGAGATGGCCAATATTCTAAGCTCTAGTTCAAAGCAGGTGAAGACCAATTTTCACCTCAAGCAGTTAAACACAGAAAATTCTCCCTTCTTCCACTTTTTTGTTCTATTCAGACCATCAGGTAATTAGATTACACCCATTCACGTGGAGGAGGACAAGGAGGACAATTAGCTTTTTTTTTTTTTAATTTTATTTTAAAGACAAAAGAATGGAGACATATGAACCAGAAAAGCCATAAACAATACAGAAAATACAAAGTTATACAGAATATAGCAGGGAATTAGAACTGGATGTTGTATTACATAGTTATCTTCACATTAGTTAACACAAAAACATTAAAGGAAATACCAAATTATAGAGAAGATAGTAGGGAATTTGCACTGG